>NC_069464.1:3915437-3925437 GCF_026875155.1 Cherax quadricarinatus
GTGATGATGGTAGTGATGGTTGTGATGGTGGTAGTGATGGTTGTGATGGTGGTAGTGATGGTTGTGATGTGGTAGTGATGGTGTGATGGTGGTTGTGATGGTGGTAGTGATGGTTGTGATGATGGTAGTAATGGTTGTGATGGTGGTAGTGATGGCTGTGATGGTGGTAGTGATGGGGTGTGATGATGGTAGTGATGGTGTGATGGTGGTAGTGATGGTGGTAGTGATGGTGTGATGGTGATGGTTGTGATGGTGGTAGTGATGGTTGTGATGGTGGTGATGGTTGTGATGGTGGTAGTGATGGTTGTGATGGTGGTAGTGATGGTTGTGATGATGGTAGTGATGGTTGTGATGGTGGTTAGTGATGGTTGTGATGGTGGTTGTGATGGTTGGTAGTGATGGTTGTGATGATGGTAGTATTGGTAGGTAGTGATGGTTGTGATGGTGGTAGTGATGGTTGTGATGGTGTTAGTGATGGTTGTATGATGGTAGTGATGGTTGTGATGGATGGTAGTGATGTTGTGATGATGGTATGTGATGGTTGTGATGGTGGTAGTGATGGTTGTGATGATGGAGTGAGGCTTGTGATGGTGGTAGTGATGGTTGTGATGATGAGTAGTGATGGTTGTGATTGGTGGTAGTGATGGTTGTGATGATTGGTAGTGATGGTTGTGGTGGTGGTAGTGATGGTTGTGATGGTGGTAGTGATGGTTGTGATGATGGTAGTGATGGTTGTGATGGTGGTAGTGATGGTTGTGATGGTGGTAGTGATGGTTGTGATGGTGGTAGTGATGGTTGGATGGTGGTAGTGATGATGTTGATGATGGTAGTTTATAGTTGTGATGGTGGTAGTGATGGTTGTGATGGTGGTAGGATGGTTGTGATGGTAGTGATGGTTGTGATGATGGTAAGTGATGGATGTGATGATGGTAGTGATGGTTGTGATGGTGGTAGTGATGGTGGTAGTGATGGTTGTGATGTAGTGTGGTTGTGATGGTTAGTGATGGTTGTGATGATGGTGTGATGGTGGTAGTGATTGTGGTTGTGATGGTTAGTGATGGTTGTGTGGTGGTTAGTGATGGTTGTGATGATGGTAGTGATGGTTGTGATGTGGTTGTGATGGTGGTAGTGATGGTTGTGATAGATGGTATGTGGGTTTTGGGTGGTGGTAGTGATGGTTGTGATGGTGGTTAGTGATGGTTGTGATGGTGGTTATGTGGTTGTGATGATGGTTAGTGATGGTTTGAGTGGATGATGGTTTGTGATTGGTTGTGATGGGTTGGTATTGATGGTTGTTGATGGTGGTAGTGATGGTTGTGATGGTGGTAGTGATGGTTGTGATGGTGGGTAGTGATAGTTGTGATGGTAGTGATGGTTGTGATGGTGGTGTGATGGTTGTGATGGTGGTTGTAATGGTTTTAATGATGGTTGTGATGGTGGAGTGATGGTTGTGTGATTTTTAGTAAAGGTTGTAATGATGGTTGTGATGGTGGTGTGATGGTTGTGATTGGTGGTAGTAATGTGGTTGTAATGATGGTTGTGATGGTGGCAGTGATGGTTTGTGATGTGGTAGTAATGGTTGTAATGATGGTTGTGATGGTGGTAGTGATGGTTGTGATGGTGGGAGTAATGTTGGAATGATGGTTGTGATGGTGGTAGTGATGGGTTTTGATGGTGTGGTAATTTGGTTGTTTAAAGATGGTTGTGATGGTGGCAGTGATGGTTGTGATGATGGTTTGTGATGGTTGTGATGGTGGTAGTGATGGTTGTGATGGTGGTAGTGATGGTTGTGATGGTGGTAGTGATGGTTGTGATGATGGTAGTGATGGTTGTATGGTGGGCATGATGGTTGTGATTGAGTAGTGATGGTTGTGATGGTGGCAGTGATGGTGTGATGGTGGGTAGTGATGGTTGTGATGGTGGTAGTGATGGTTGTGATGGTGGTAGTGATGGTTGTGATGGTGGTAGTGATGGTTGTGAGATGTAGTGATGGTTGTGATTGTGGTTGTGATGGTGGTTAGTGATGGTTTGATGGTGGTAGTGATGGTTGTGATGGTGGTAGTGTGGTTGTGAGGTGGTATGATGGTTGTATGAGGTAGTGATGTGGTAGTGATGGTTGTGATTATGTAGTGATGGTTTTGTGGTGGCAAGTGATGGTTGTGATGTAGTGATGGTTGTGCTGGTGGCCCGTGATGTTGTGATGGTGGCCCGTGATGGTTGTGAATGGTAGTGATGGTGGCAAAATGATGTTGTGATGGTGGTAGTGATGGTTGTGATGTGGTTAGTGATGGTTGTGATGGTGTAGTGATGGTTGGATTGTGTAGTGATGGTTGTGATGGTAGGATGGTTGTGAGGTGGTAGTGAAAGGTTTTGATGGTGTAGTGAGGTTTGATGGTGTAGTGATGGTTGTGATGGGGTTGGTGGGTAGGTAGTATTGACCTGCTGTGATCCCGGGCGGACGGGAGGGGGGGGGGTAACCATCCCAGTGACCAGGGTGTTGGATCAGATTCTACTGGTGCTGCTGGACGTCTGGTCAACCAGGCTGTTTGGGGCTGGCCCCCGGTACACCAAGGTACCACGCTTTTTCACCAACCATCTCAAAACACCACCAGCAAACACGAGACCACCACCACCACAATCACCAATGCCGCACTAACGTGCTACAATCCAACCATTTACCATACCACAAAAACCCCACCAAAATTATCATTACCAGCACCAAAACCATACCCATATAAAAAATCATGCACCACAACAAGGAACACCACTACACAATCAACCACCACCATCAAATTAACCAGCATACCCCAATCAACCACCACCATTAATTAACCAGCATACCACAATCAACCACCACCATCATAATTAACCAGCATACCCACAATCAACCACCACATAAAATTAAACCCCCATACCACAATTAACCCCCCACCCTCATAATTAAAACCCCCACTACCACAATCAACTACCACCATCATAATTAACCACCCCTACCACAATCAACCACCACCATCATAATTAACCACCACTACCACAATCAACCACCACCATCATAATTAACCACCACTACCACAATCAACCACCACCATCATAATTAACCACCACTACCACAATCAACCACCACATGTTGCAGGAGAGTGCAACATCTCTCCAGTTACCTTCTTAATAACTTGATCAACTGCAAGTCTCCTCTTGTACCTAAAATGTGTGTGTGTGTGTGTGTGTGTGTGTGAGAGAGAGAGAGACAGACAGACAGAGAGAGAGAGAGAGAGACAGACAGACAGGGAGACAGACAGAGAGAGAGAGAGAGAGAGAGAGAGAGAGTGAGAGAGAGAAGAGAGAGAGAGAGAGAGTGAGAGGAGAGAAGAGAGAGGAGAGAGAGAGAGAGAGAGAGAGAGAGAGAGAGAGGAGAGAGAGAGAGACTATGTATTTTGACTGCTGTACTCAGTCTGGAGTCATCACTTAACCCAAATTATAGATACAAGTAGAGAGGACGTTTTGTACTCTGCGGGAGAGACGTTAACCTAAACATTACTAGTCCATAACAAGTCTTAACCTAAACATCACCTTAACAAACATTACCAGACGTATAAGACAAAATTTTAGAAAGGACTTAATTTTAAACGAGTTCTTGCTAACTGACCAATTTTACCTATTCTGCACGACATATTTATGAGAATATTGTCTTCCTGAGGAAGAAATCTCAGAAATAAGTTGGTGTAAGAGTTTTAGAGAGTGTTTGTTTGTTTCTTTCTTTGTTTGGAGCCGCCATTTATGAGGAAAAGTTTCTCGTTTTGTAATTCTAGGTTCAGGACCTACACGGTTGTGGCCAGGTGTTTTATTTGTCTTGTTTTAAACACCATGTTTATTAAGCGGCACGTCAGTTCCTCTGTCTCCTGATAACTTATTTTCCTTAATTTAAGGTATGACTTAACAGATATTTGAGGACAACTGTGTTGTAGAGATCTGAGCTTGTTGTAGAGATCTGAGCTTGTTGTAGAGATCTGAGCTTGTTGTAGAGATCTGAGCTTGTTGTAGAGATCTGAGCTTGTTGTAGAGATCTGAGCTTGTAGAGATCTAAGTTTGTTGTAGAGATCTGAGCTTGTTGTAGAGATCTAAGCTTGTTGTAGAGATCTGAGCTTGTTGTAGAGATCTGAGCTTGTTGTAGAGATCTGAGCTTGTTGTAGAGATCTGAGCTTGTTGTAGAGATCTGAGCTTGTTGTAGAGATCTGAGCTTGTTGTAGAGATCTGAGCTTGTTGTAGAGATCTGAGCTTGTTGTAGAGATTTGAGCTTGTTGTAGAGATCTGAGCTTGTTGTAGAGATCTGAGCTTGTTGTAGAGATCTGAGCTTGTTGTAGAGATCTGAGCTTGTTGTAGAGATCTGAGCTTGTTGTAGAGATCTGAGCTTGTTGTAGAGATCTGAGCTTGTTGTAGAGATCTGAGCTTGTTGTAGAGATCTGAGCTTGTTGTAGAGATCTGAGCTTGTTGTAGAGATCTGAGCTTGTTGTAGAGATCTGAGCTTGTTGTAGAGATCTGAGCTTGTTGTAGAGATCTGAGCTTGTTGTAGAGATCTGAGCTTGTTGTAGAGATCTGAGCTTGTTGTAGAGATCTGAGCTTGTTGTAGAGATCTGAGCTTGTTGTAGAGATCTGAGCTTGTTGTAGAGATCTGAGCTTGTTGTAGAGATCTGAGCTTGTTGTAGAGATCTGAGCTTGTTGTAGAGATCTGAGCTTCACAACACAACTGCCTTCAAACATGTTAAGTTATGCCGTGAATTAAGGAAAGATCGTGGACTTCACTTTACGAAAGCAGACAAAGCGAATGCGGTAGTAATTATGGACAAGGGGGTAAATAGCATGTTATTAGAAAACGGGGGAAGTGACGTGCTTCTTAATGAGAAAGAGAGAGAAATAGCATAAAGGATAAATGAAAGTGATAATGGTGTTGATATTACTTGTGCTCTCTGGCTAAGAGCATTGTTCAGTGTCGACGGCCCCGTTCAGAGCAGGACAGTTATCACAGTTAGAACACACATTTATACTCTGCACTGAAGTGTGAGCACAAGCAGAAGAGATGTAAAGACGATGTCATCAGTCCATTACCCTCGAAGACGTAGTTTTGAGGTGGTCAGTCCCTCAGCCTGAAGAAGAGTTTTGTTCTATACTCTGTTAACTCTTCTGAACTCGACTGAAGAAGCCTTCCGTGTAGATGAAACGTTTCGGAATAAAAACACCTAACTCTTGCACATGTCTTAATCATCAAATTCTTGGGTGTTTTGGGGAAAGGTTGGACAGCTGTGTGGGTGGGAGTCTTTGGTCTTAAGAAGGACCTACCCTGTATGGGTCAGTAGGCCTGCTGAAGTGTTCCTCCATTCTTATGAGATCACAGGTGCTAGTTTGCGCTCACAAGAGTGAATGAAGATACAGGAAGCAGAAGAGGGAGTGGAGTGAGGGAGGATAGTGACGGAGAGAGGGAGAGCAATGAACACTGGTAAAGTCGTCATCTACTCTGACTTGTGCAACCCGTCAACTCTTATATGATTTTTCAACTCTTACTGTGTCAACACACTCTCCTTACTGTCTCTCTCACTACTGACTCCTACTGTCTCTCTCACTACCGTCACTCCCACACCACCGTAAACCCTCACACAACTATGTCTCCCTCAACGCTACAAAACACAACAACTTGCATCAGTGGGTTGGGAATCAACTAGTCAAAAATCTTCGCTTTTTCAAGTGTCTCCAGTATATCACTCACGTCTGTAGTCTAAGGTGAACCTTGCAACATGTAAGACCTTATGTGTTGCACAGGTGTCTTACTGATCAACTTGTGCAGGAGTGGATAACATTAAGATATATCCACCACCACTACCACAACAACCACCATTACCACAACAACCACTACCACAACTACTAGCCACAAGGCACCAACATTCAACATTACACTAAGACACAACAGTGACTGCAAGACTTCAGAAAATGTTCAGGTTGAGACAGGTCAGAGAAACAGAAAATGTGATCCACCTCCCAGACTGTCTTAATGCATCTCAGAGGCAGCGATATTGCTGCTAAACTGTGGGTGGTGTGGGCGTGTATGTGGGTGTGCATGTGGGTGGTGTAGGCGTGCATGTGGGTGGTGTGGGCGTGCATGTGGGTGGTGTGGGCGTGCATGTGGGTGGTGTGGGCGTGCATGTGGGTGGTGTGGGCGTGCATGTGGGTGGTGTGGGCGTGCATGTGGGTGGTGTGGGCGTGCATGTGGGTGGTAAACACTAATAAAGCCACCATCACTGCTAACTCTATCTCACTAACTTTATCTTAAGAAATCCATGTAAGTTATTCTTAAGATATATTTACAACCTTCCTTTAAATATCTCTAGCCTTAATTACATCTTGGTTTAATAATGACCTTGGTTTAATAATGACCTTGGTTTAATAACGACCTTGGTTTAATAAACACCTTGGTTTAATAACGACCTTGGTTTAATAACAACCTTGGTTTAATAACGACCTTGGTTTAATAATGACCTTGGCTTAATAAACACCTTGGTTTAATAACGACCTTGGTTTAATAATGACCTTGGTTTAATAAACACCTTGGTTTAATAACGACCTTGGTTTAATAACGACCTTGGTTTAATAATGACCTTGGTTTAATAACGACCTTGGTTTAATAACGACCTTGGTTTAATAATGACCTTGGTTTAATAATGACCTTGGTTTAATAACGACCTTGGTTTAATAGCGACCTTGGTTTAATAATGACCTTGGTTTAATAAACACCTTGGTTTAATAACGACCTTGGTTTAATAATGACCTTGGTTTAATAATGACCTTAGTTTAATAAACACCTTGGTTTAATAACGACCTTGGTTTAATAATGACCTTGGTTTAATAAACACCTTGGTTTAATAATGACCTTGGTTTAATAATGACCTTGGTTTAATAATGACCTTGGTTTAATAACGACCTTGGTTTAATGATGATCTTGGTTTAATAACGACCTTGGTTTAAACACCTTGGTTTAATAACGACCTTGGTTTAATAATGACCTTGCTTTAATTACACGCATCACTTTACGTGATGGTTATAATGTGTGTGAGGGTGGGGGTCTGTGTTTGTGTGGGGGTCTGTGTTGTGTGGGGGTCTGTGTTTGTGGTGGGGAATGTCTGTGTTTATGGGGGGGGGAGATGTCTGTGTTTGTGGGGAGAGATGTCTGTGTTAGTGGGGGTTGGTAGATGTCTGTGTTTGTACTCACCTAGTTGTGGTTGCAGGGGTTGATTCACAGCTCCTGGCCCCGCCTCCTCACTGGTCACTACCGGGTCACTCTTCCCGCTCCATGAGCTTTTTCATACCTCTTCTGAAAGCTATGTATGGATCACTGGGGAGGTGTGTGTGTGTGTGTGTGTGTGTGTGTGTGTGTGGTGTGTGTGTGGTGTGTGTGTGTGTGTGTGTGTATGTGTGTGCGCGCTGGGGTGTCTGTGTTTGTGTGTGTGTGTGTGTGTGTGTGTTGGGGTGTCTGTGTTTGTGTGTGGGGGCGAGGTGTCTGTAGGTGTGTGGGGAGGAGGTGTCTGTGTGTATGGGTGGGTGTGTGTGTGTGTGTGTGTGTGTGTGTGTTGTATCTGCTATGAGACAAACAGTGAAGGTGCCAGCAACGCGCCCTGAGCTACTGACCTTTTAACTTTTAAGGCCACACCTGCCTTTGTTTCCTCCTCGTAACCACTTACCTACTGTTCCTGTAATACCAGCAGACCTCATTATATGTGCTGTCACGCCATCATTATAATCTAATCATATCAATTCATAAAATCCGTGTTTACTCTACCTACATTTCGAGTGTCTTCCAATACATCTTTGTGTCAACACTGTTCAGTGGCTGTGATAAGCGTGATCCTCCAGTTGTCAATCCAGGCTGTTTGGGTTGTGATGTTTCTTTCCAGTTGTGATGTTTCTTTCCAGCTGTGATGTTTCTTTCCAGCTGTGATGTTTCTTTCCAGTTGTGATGTTTCTTTCCAGCTGTGATGTTTCTTTCCAGCTGTGATGTTTCTTTCCAGTTGTGATGTTTCTTTCCAGCTGTGATGTTTCTTTCCAGCTGTGATGTTTCTTTCCAGTTGTGATGTTTCTTTCCAGCTGTGATGTTTCTTTCCAGCTGTGATGTTTCTTTCCAGTTGTGATGTTTCTTTCCAGCTGTGATGTTTCTTTCCAGCTGTGATGTTTCCTTCCAGTTGTGATGTTTCTTTCCAGCTGTGATGTTTCTTTCCAGCTGTGATGTTTCTTTCCAGCTGTGATGTTTCTTTCCAGCTGTGATGTTTCTTTCCAGCTGTGATGTTTCTTTCCAGCTGTGATGTTTCTTTCCAGCTGTGATGTTTCTTTCCAGTTGTGATGTTTCCTTCCAGTTGTGATGTTTCTTTCCAGCTGTGATGTTTCTTTCCAGCTGTGATGTTTCTTTCCAGCTGTGATGTTTCTTTCCAGCTGTGATGTTTCTTTCCAGCTGTGATGTTTCTTTCCAGTTCACAATTTGGAGTGTTGATAAATGGTTCAGAGAACCGACAAGTTGATAAATTAGACACTTGTGCAACACTTAGGCAACTTTATTCTGGAAACTTTTCGCCCCAGAGCGACTTCATCATGTTTCATTTTATTGGACTGTGTGGCGAAACGTTTCCGCAAAGCACAAATAACCAGTATATAGGAGAGATAAGCTTATGACGATGTTTTAGTAAGACTATATACTGGCACCCTCACTCTCGTGTGTCAGTGTGACTAGTAAATGGTCTAAGTCGGACCGAAACGCTTCTCTCTCCTACGTGCGGGTTATTTGTATATTGTTGCAGTCACTGTACCTAAGTGTTGCACATGTGTGTGTGTATATTATCATAATGTGGCGTCTCATCACCCTACAAACACACTGATGTGTGATGTTAGTGGTACTGATGTAATAATGTATTTTAACTAGTGGTGTAGCATCCCTTATAAAGAGGATCTATACCGTCAGTCTCCCTGGTACCTCAGCTATATCTAACCTCTTTCTCCACACGATACCGAGTGCTGGTATGAGTGGTATTTTGCTCCCACTGTAGGACCTAGAGAGTTTACCTGGAGAAGGTTTCGGAGGTCAACGCCCCCGTGGCTCGGTCTGAGACCAGGCCTCAGGGCTGGATTTGTGAAATTCCTCTTTCAATAATAAGGGGAATTTGACAAATCCAGCCCTGAGGTGCTGCAGTGGGGGCTGGTTTTTTCAAATTCCTTCTCCAGTTCTATGGGATTGTTGTGTATGTCTGATATATGATTTAACTGTTGGCTTCACCTCTTTAGAAAGTTGTCGCGCGATGTCTTCTGCTGTTATATTACACATCTGTGTTGGCGAAGCAAGAAAGGTATATTTGTTATTATATTTTCTGGAGGACTTTTGTAGGGTAATGTTAGTGTGTATGTTCACTCAAGTTTAATATCTGTCATGAATCAGTTGTAGAGTTGTAGATGTATATTACTCGTTGATACAACAAAGAAGGCCACTAGCATAATGGGCAGGCTAATACTAATTCTTACTCTCTACTGATACAGGTTATGTAGGTGTCGACCTGAGGGTGCAGCTGCTACTTCCCTCATATCTTCTACAGCTGTTAAGTATATTTAGTGAGCTATTGAACAGTGATTCACACTGGTATTAAAAGAACTTACTGTGAGGGAGAGACTGCCATATAAGTCTCCACACTGTCGCGTGATCTTCACATTGTTTCAGATTATGGAACAGAATTCTTCTCCAGGCTGAGGGACTGACCACCTCAAATCTACGTTTTCAAGGGTGATTGACTGATTACATCGTCTTCACATCTCTACTGCGTCTTCCTAGTTTCTGTACTCGACTGCAGAAGCCTACTGTGTAGGCGAAACGTTTCGGATTAAATATGCCTTACAGTTGCCTGTGTCTTACCAATACCACCACTATTGTTCCACTACCACCACCACTACCACTACACACACACTACCACTACCACTACCACCA
>NC_069464.1:3930437-4026411 GCF_026875155.1 Cherax quadricarinatus
TCTCAGACACTTCCCTCCATCACTGTCTCAGACACTTCCCTCCATCACTGTCTCAAACACTTCCCACCATCACTGTCTCAGACACTTCCCTCCCTCACTGTCTCAGACACTTCCCTCCATCACTGTCTCAGACACTTCCCTCCATCACTGTCTCAGACACTTCCCACCATCACTGTCACAGACACTTCCCACCATCACTGTCTCAGACACTTCCCTCCCTCACTGTCTCAAACACTTCCCTCCATCACTGTCTCAAACACTTCCCACCATCACTGTCTCAGACACTTCCCTCCCTCACTGTCTCAGACACTTCCCTCCCTCACTGTCTCAGACACTTCCCTCCATCACTGTCTCAGACACTTCCCTCCCTCACTGTCTCAGACACTTTCCTCCATCACTGTCTCAAACACTTCCCACCATCACTGTCTCAGACACTTCCCTCCCTCACTGTCTCAGACACTTCCCTCCATCACTGTCTCAGACACTTCCCTCCATCACTGTCTCAGACACTTCCCTCCATCACTGTCTCAAACACTTCCCACCATCACTGTCTCAGACACTTCCCTCCCTCACTGTCTCAGACACTTCCCTCCATCACTGTCTCAGACACTTCCCTCCCTCACTGTCTCAAACACTTCCCTCCATCACTGTCTCAAACACTTCCCACCATCACTGTCTCAGACACTTCCCACCATCACTGTCTCAGACACTTCCCTCCCTCACTGTCTCAGACACTTCCCTCCATCACTGTCTCAGACACTTCCCTCCCTCACTGTCTCAGACACTTCCCTCCATCACTGTCTCAGACACTTCCCACCATCACTGTCTCAGACACTTCCCACCATCACTGTCTCAGACACTTCCCTCCCTCACTGTCTCAGACACTTCCCACCATCACTGTCTCAGACACTTCCCTCCCTCACTGTCTCAGACACTTCCCACCATCACTGTCTCAGACACTTCCCTCCCTCACTGTCTCAGACACTTCCCACCATCACTGTCTCAGACACTTCCCTCCATCACTGTCTCAGACACTTCCCTCCCTCACTGTCTCAGACACTTCCCTCCATCACTCTCCCCCTCTCAAAGCTCTTCACCAGTGATATAATTCAAGTTTTTACACTGGTATCTTAGCTGGCATTTCCTGTCCTTTCTTCTTCTTAAGTGCTAAGATATACTAAGATATATTAAGATAATATTAAGATATATTAAGGTAGTGATAAGATATATTAAGATATATTAGTCATCCCCTAAAGTTTGTCCCTGAGCTGTGAATCGACCCATGCAACCACAAATGGGTAAGTACATACATAATATTTCAAGGGAGACTAACGTAAAAAGTTGAAGTCAAAATAGTATTGGCAGGAGTCAGTAATTAATATTATGATTTATTGATATTATCTTAGCAGGGAGTAATACCACTATTACACCAGAATATCGTACTACCTACAAGCAAACTGTAGAGGGGGGGGGGGGGATCAGCGTCCCCGCGGCCCGGTCCATCACCAGGCCTCCTGGTAGATCAAGGTCTGATCAATTGGGCTGTTACTACTGGCCGTACGTTGTTTAGTGTACGAACAACCCGGCTGCTCTGTGAAGATATGACAAAACTCTACACAGAGTGAACCAGACTTGGATGGTAGTGGCTAGTTTATTGTGTACCTCATATCCATCCTGTGGATGGTAGTGGCTAGTTTATTGTGTACCTCATATCCATCCTGTGGATGGTAGTGGCTAGTTTATTGTGTACCTCATATCCATCCTGTGGATGGTAGTGGCTAGTTTATTGTGTACCTCATATCCATCCTGTGGGTGGTAGTTGCTAGTTTATTGTGTACCTCATATCCATCCTGTGGATGGTAGTGGCTAGTTTATTGTGTACCTCATATCCATCCTGTGGATGGTAGTGGCTAGTTTATTGTGTACCTCAGATCCATCCTGTGGATGGTAGTGGCTAGTTTTGTGTACCTCATATCATCCTGTGGATGGGATAGTGGCTATTTAAGGTTGTGTACCTCATATCCATCCTAGTGGATGGTAGTGGCTAGTTTATTGTGTACCTCATAACCATCCTGTGGATGGTAGTGACTAGTTTGTGTACCTCATATCCATCCTGTGGATGGTAGTGGCTAGTTTATTGTGTACCTCATATCCATCCTGTGGATGGTAGTGGCTAGTTTATTGTGTACCTCATATCCATCCTGTGGATGGTAGTGGCTAGTTTATTGTGTACCTCATATCCATCCTGTGGATGGTAGTGACTAGTTTATTGTGTACCTCATATCCATCCTGTGGATGGTAGTGGCTAGTTTATTGTGTACCTCATATCCATCCTATGGATGGTGGTCCTGGACCAGACTGTTGTGACTGGTGGTCTTGGAACAGGCCATTGTGGCTGGTGGTCCTGGACCAGGCTGTTGTGACTGGTGGTCCTGGATCAGGCTATTGTGGCTGGTGGTCCTGGACCAGGCTGTTGTGACTGGTGGTCTTGGATCAGGCCATTGTGACTGGTGGTCCTGACCAGGCTGTTGTGGCTGGTGGTCCTGGACCAGGCTGTTGTGGCTGGTGGTCCTGGACCAGGCTGTTGTGACTGGTGGTCCTGGACCAGGCTTGTTTAGTGCAACCTGTCTGTTACTAGTGGTGGCCCTGGACCAGGCTCATCTGGTAAGATGTTGACCAGTCTGGGACCAGGGATGTTATACGATGTTCTCTTATTAAGCCCACAATGCCCCTGATTTTCACTGGGCATATTTTATACTTCCTCCCATATCTCTCACTCCAGTATGTTGTTATGGCAGTGTTTTATATTTGAGACCAGGTCCTCGAGTACTCTCCAGGTATATATTATGATGTATCTCTCTCTCCTCCGCTCCAGTGAGTACATATTTAGAACTCTGTGAGAGGGGAATTATCGTGAGAGGGGGAATCAACGTGAGAGGGGGATTAGTGTGAGGGGAGAGGGGCTGTCTAACACTCAGTCCCCTCACTGCTTATTTTAGAGCTGAGGGGAACTAGTAATACGAGGAGGTGACTGTTTTTCTCTCAACATTTTTACCAATGAAGTTGCTGACTTGTTTATGCTAAAATAAACATTGGTAGATGCACGACACACTACCCCCCCCTCCCCCACCCCCACCCCCCTCCCCCACTGGAAAAACTATGTAGGTCACAAGTCTCCTAAATTGTACCTAATTAACGTAGATAGCTATATAAATGTAAAAGTATCAAGACTCTTCAACAACCATCCCTGCATACACAAGTGTAAGGGAACCAAGACTCAACAACCATCCCTTCATACACTAGTGTAAGGGAACCAAGACTCAACAACCATCCTTCACTACATAAGTGTAATGAACCAAGACTCAACAACTCCCTTCATACACAAGTGTAAGTGAACCAAGACTCAACAACCATCCCTGTATACACAAGTGTAAGGGAACCAAGACTCTTCAACAACCATCCCTGCATACACAAGTGTAAGGGAACCAAGACTCAACAACCATCCCTTCATACACAAGTGTAAGGGAACCAAGACTCAACAACCATCCCTTCATACAAAAGTGTAAGTGAACCAAGACTCAACAACCATTCCTGTATACACAAGTGTAAGGGAACCAAGACTCTTCAACAACCATCCCTGCATACACAAGTGTAAGGGAACCAAGACTCAACAACCATCCCTTCATACACTAGTGTAAGTGAACCAAGACTCAACAACCATCCCTTCATACACTAGTGTAAGTGAACCAAGACTCAACAACCATCCCTTCATACACTAGTGTAAGGGAACCAAGACTCAACAACCATCCCTTCATACACTAGTGTAAGGGAACCAAGACTCAACAACCATCCCTTCATACACTAGTGTAAGGGAACCAAGACTCAACAACCATCCCTTCATACACTAGTGTAAGGGAACCAAGACTCAACAACCATCCCTGCATACACAAGTGTAAGGGAACCAAGACTCAACAACCATCCCTTCATACACAAGTGTAAGGGAACCAAGACTCAACAACCATCCCTTCATACACTAGTGTAAGGGAACCAAGACTCGACAACCATCCCTTCATACACTAGTGTAAGTGAACCAAGACTCAACAACCATCCCTGCATACACAAGTGTAAGGGAACCAAGACTCAACAACCATCCCTTCATACACTAGTGTAAGGGAACCAAGACTCAACAACCATCCCTTCATACACAAGTGTAAGTGAACCACTTATAACATTCAGGGGAATTGGGAATACCTTTACCTTTGATATACCTTTGACGAGTTTCGAAAGTCTATCTGCTCTCCGAGCCCGAGCCCGGAGTAATGAGGTTTGATCTGAGGAGAAAGATAACTCCACTTCCTTGGATGAAGAGTCCTTGAGCAGAGGCTTGGTGTGAGTGTTCTTGAATGAGAAGAAACAAGCTTGTGGATGTAACAAGTGTATATATACAATATGTCGTGGTGCAGCATCACCAGTGAACACGCGGGGCCAGCACCTGTGAAGCGACCCTTGCAACCACAAGTAGGTGAGTACACACACACACACACACATGCATACACACACACAAGTGGAGAGGGTAACACGAGTTGAATGGGAAAAGCAGACTATAAAAGGGGGGACTACATAGGTTTGAGGAACTTCCTGCAGGAGGTTCAGTGGGACAGAGAACTGGTAGGAAAGTCAGTAAATGAAATGATGGAATATGTAACAACAAAATGTAAGGAGGCAGAGGAAAGGTTTGTTCCCAAGGGCAACAGAAATAATGGGAAGACCAGAACGAGCCCCTGGTTTACCCGACGGTGTAAGGAGGCAAAAACCAAGTGCAATAGAGAATGGAAAAAGTACAGAAGGCAGAGGACACAGGAAAATAGGGAGATTAGTCGAAGAGCCAGGAACGAGTATGCACAGGTAAGGAGGGAGGCCCAGCAACAGTATGAAAATAACATAACATCGAAAGTCAAGTCTGACCCAAAAATGCTGTACAGCCACATCAGGAGGAAGACAACAGTTAAACACCAGGTGATCAGTCTGAGGAAAGAAGGTGGGGAACTCGCAAGTAATGATCACGAGGTATGTGAGGAGCTCATCATGAGATATAAGGAAGTATTCACAGTAGAGACAGGAATGGCTCCGAGAAGACAGCACAGAGGTGAACACCAACAGGGAATATACCAACAGGTGCTGGAAGACATACAACGGAGGAGGAGGTGCAGAAGCTACTAAATGACCTCGATACCTCAAAGGCGAGGGGTTCGGACATCTCCCCGTGGGTCCTTAGAGAAGGAGCAGAGACGCTGTGCGTGCCACTAACCACAATCTTCAATACATCCCTTGAAACCTGAGGTATGGAAGACTGCAAATGTAGTCCCCATTTTTAAGAAAGGAGACAGAAACGAGGCACTAAATTACAGACCAGTGTCTCTGACATGTATAGTATGCAAGGTCATGGAGAAGATTATCAGGAGGAGAGTGGTGGAGCACCTGGAACGAAATAAGATTACAAACAACAACCAGCACGGATTCATGGAAGGCAAATCCTGTGTCACAAACCTTCTGGAGTTTTATGACAAGGCAACAGAAGTAAGAAATGAGAGAGAGGGGTGGGTTGATTGCATTTTCCTGGGCTGCAGGAAGGCCTTCGACATAGTTCCTCACAGGAGATTAGTGCAGAAGCTGGATGATCAAGCACGTATAACAGGAAGGGCACTGCAATGGATCAGAGAATACCTGACAGGGAGGCAATCATGGTACGTGATGAGGTATCACACTGGGCTCCTGTGACGAGTGGGGTACCACAGGGGTCAGTCCTAGAACCAGTGCTATTTTTGATATATGTGAATGACATGGTGGAAGGGATAGACTCTGAAGTGTCCCTGTTCGCAGATGACGTGAAGCTAATGAGAAGGATTAAATCGGATGAGGATCAAGTAGGACTACAAAGAGACTTGGACAGGCTGGACACGTGGTCCAGCAACTGGCTTCTCGATTTCAACCCTGCCAAATGCAAAGTCATGAAGATTGGGGAAGGGCAAAGAAGATCGCAGAGTATAGGCTAGGTGGACAAAGGCTGCAAACCTCACTCAAGGAGAAAGATCTTGGGGTGACCATAACACCGAGCACGTCTCTGGAGGCACACATCAACCAGATAACGGCTGCAGCATATGGGCGCCTGGCAAACCTGAGAATAGCGTTCCAATACCTTAGGAATCGTTCAAGACACTGTACACTGTGTACGTCAGGCCCATACTGGAGTATGCAGCACCAGTTTGGAACCCACACCTGGTCATGCACTTTAAGAAATTAGAGAAAGTACAAAGGTTTGCAACAAGGCTAGTTCCGGAGCTCAGGGGAATGTCCTACGAAGAAAGGTTGAGGGAAATCGAACTGACGACACTTGAGGACAGGAGGGTCAGGGGAGACAGGATAACAACATACAAAATAATGCGTGGAATAGACAAGGTGGACAGAGACAGGATGTTCCGGAGAAGGAACACAGAAACAAGGGGTCACAATTGGAAGTTGACGACTCAGACGAGTCACAGGGATGTTAGGAAGTACTTCTTCAGTCACAGAATCGTCAGGAAGTGGAATAGTCTAGCAAGTGATGTAGTGGAGGCAGAAACCATGCATAGCTTTAAGACGAGGTATGACAAAACTCAGAAAGCAGAGAGAGGACCTAGTAGCGATCAGTGAAGAGGCGGGGCCAGGAGCTGAGTCTCGACCCCTGCAACCACAATTAGGTGAGTACAATTAGGTGAGTACACACACACACACACACACCCACCCACACCAGGGCCAGGAGCTGAGTCTCGACCCCTGCAGCTACAATTAGGTGAGTACACACACACACACACACACACACAAATACACACACACACAAATACACACCCACACAAATACACACCCACACCCACACATGCACACCCACCCACCAACCCACACACACACACACACACACACACACACACACACACACGTGTGCGCTCTGGGTATTTCTGTGACATGTCTTTGTGGACTGATGCCTCTTTGTACTCGTCTAAATGTGTGTGTGCTGGGGTCGAAGCATAGCTCCTGGACCCTCTACTTAACTCTTATCTACTGACCTTGTTATCACTGGAGGATTTTCAGTTGCAACAACAGAACCCCTAACAGAAACAATATGATCTTAAACAGGAACAACAGAATCTCCAACAAGAACGAGACCCTCCAACAGGCACACCAAAAACAACAGACACTCCAACTGGCACACCAAAAACAACAGACACTCCAACTGGCACACCAAAAACAAGACACTCCAACAGGCACACCAAGAACAGACACTCCAACAGGCACACCAAGAACAACAGACACTCCAACAGACACAGTAATCCACACCAAAGGTTTACAGAAACAAATGGTTGTACAGTCTTAGTTTTATATACATGTGTTTGTTTAGTGTGTGTGTGTGTGTGTGTACCCAGGTAGAGTCTAGTCATGACTCACATGTACTCTACTCACTGCTGGCTACACATGGCTTACCTCACTATGGTAAGTTACCTACCGTCAACCTACCCACTAAGAATACTCTCAATCTACCTCTACCTCTAAGTTCAATACGGTGTCAGTTGTCCCGTGTCCCTATAAATCACAACAAGAACAAGCTAGGCTCAATACGGTATCAATTGTCCAGTATCCCTATAACCATCACAAAAACATGCTGGGTTCAATACGGTGTCAGTTGTCCAGTGTCCCTATAAATCACAACAAGAACAAGCTAGGCTCAATACGGTATCAATTGTCCAGTATCCCTATAACCATCACAAAAACATGCTGGGTTCAATACGGTGTCAGTTGTCCAGTGTCCCTATAGCTACAACAACAACACGACGACATATCCTGAGGAACAAAACATTAGGGACATCAGGTGAGCGTGCCCTGCCAAAGTGTGGTAATCAGAAGAGCATTAGCCACTCAGATGCAGCCTCCGCCGCCTCTTTCCCCTGCTCTCTGACATCATTCTGAGGTAATGTCAGTGTTAATGCAGTGGGTGTATTGACACACTGACAATGTTATGTATAATATTTGTTGACACCCTCTGTGTTGACAGTTGCTGTGGCTGTGGTGGTGGTAGAGCAGACGAGATGTGATGAGCAGAGAGTGAGAGAGAGAGAAAGAGAAACTGAGACAGAGAGAAAGACAGAGAGACCTCAACCTTACCATCTATTACCATCGGTTGATGAGGCTACACATCCTTGTGATGGAACACAAGGAACGTCACCTGTGATGGAACACAAGGAACGTCACCTGTGATGGAACACAAGGAACGTCACCTGTGATGGAACACAAGAAACGTCACCTGTGATGGAACACAAGGAACGTCACCTATGAAGCAACACAAGGAACGTCACTATGATGGAACACAAGGAACGCACCTGTGATGGAACACAAGGAAACGCACCTGTGATGGAACACAAGGAACGTCACCTATGAAGCAACACAAGGAACATCACTTATGATGGAACACAAGGAACGACACCTGTGATGGAACACAAGGAACGACACCTGTGATGGAACGCAAGGAACGACACCTGTGATGGAATACAAGGAACGTCACCTGTGATGGAACACAAGGAACGTCACCTGTGATGGAACACAAGGAACGTTACCTGTGATGGAACACAAGGAACGACACCTGTGATGGAACACAAGGAACATCACTTATGATGGAACACAAGGAACATCACTTATGATGGAACACAAGGAACGACACCTGTGATGGAACACAAGAAACGACACCTGTGATGGAACACAAGGAACGACACCTGTGATGGAACACAAGGAACATCACTTATGATGGAACACAAGGAACGACACCTGTGATGGAACACAAGGAACGTCACCTGTGATGGAACACAAGGAACGTCACCTGGATGACACAAGGAACGACATGTATGGAACACAAGGAACACACTGTGATGGAACGCAAGGAACATCACTTATGATGGAACACAAGGAACATCACTTATGATGGAACACAAGGAACGACACCTGTGATGGAACACAAGGAACGTCACCTGTGATGGAACACAAGGAACGACACCTGTGGTGGAACGCAAGGAACGTCACCTGTGATGGAACGCAAGGAACATCACTTATGATGGAACACAAGGAACGACAGCTGTGATGGAACACAAGGAACGTCACCTGTGATGGAACACAAGGAACGTCACCTGTGATGGAACACAAGGAACGTCACCTGTGATGGAACACAAGGAACATCATTTATGATGGAACACAAGGAATATCACCTATGAAGCAACACAAGGAACATCACCCGTGAAGGTTTACTGCATATTTCCACGGTGATACTTTAATTCCCTCCCCAGGATGCCACCCACACCAGTCGCCGAACACAACATATTCGCTACCTTCATAAAAACTGATATACATTACTGACACGTAGATCTTTATTGATGAAACGCTCCGCCTACACAGCAGGCTTCTTCAATTAAATAGAGAGACTAAATATGGAGAGCTGCAGCAGCCAGGTAAAGGTGAGGGATCAGTCCTTTAACTTCGAAGAGGAAGTCTGTGAGGTGGTCAGTCCCTCAGCCTGGGGATGACTGAGGAAGTCTGTGAGGTGGTCAGTCCCTCAGCCTGGAGATGACTGAGGAAGTATGTGAGGTGGTCAGTCCCTCAGCCTGGAGATGACTGAGGAAGTCTGTGAGGTGGTCAGTCCCTCAGCCTGGAGATGACTGAGGAAGTCTGTGAGATGGTCAGTCCCTCAGCCTGGAGATGACTGAGGAAGTCTGAGATGGTCAGTCCCTCAGCCTGGAGATGACTGAGGAAGTCTGTGAGGTGGTCAGTCCCTCAGCCTGGAGATGACTGAGGAAGTCTGTGAGGTGGTCAGTCCCTCAGCCTGGAGATGACTGAGGAAGTCTGTGAGGTGGTCAGTCCCTCAGCCTGGAGATGACTGAGGAAGTCTGTGAGGTGGTCAGTCCCTCAGCCTGGAGATGACTGAGGAAGTCTGTGAGGTGGTCAGTCCCTCAGCCTGGAGATGACTGAGGAAGTCTGCGAGATGGTCAGTCCCTCAGCCTGGAGATGACTGAGGAAGTCTGTGAGGTGGTCAGTCCCTCAGCCTGGAGATGACTGAGGAAGTCTGTGAGGTGGTCAGTCCCTCAGCCTGGGATGACTGAGGAAGTCTGTGAGTGGTCAGTCCCTCAGCCTGGAGATGACTGAGGAAGTCTGTGAGGTGGTCAGTCCCTCAGCCTGGAGATGACTGAGGAAGTCTGTGAGGTGGTCAGTCCCTCAGCCTGGAGATGACTGAGGAAGTCTGTGAGGTGGTCAGTCCCTCAGCCTGGAGATGATGAGGAAGTCTGTGAGGTGGTCAGTCCCTCAGCCTGGGATGACTGAGGAAGTCTGTGAGGTGGTCAGTCCCTCAGCCTGGAGATGACTGAGGAAGTCTGTGAGGTGGTCAGTCCCTCAGCCTGGAGATGACTGAGGAAGTCTGTGAGGTGGTCAGTCCCTCAGCCTGGAGAGTCTGGCAGTCTGTGAGGGGAACGTCCCTAGCATGAAGATGACGATGGAAGTCTGTGAGTGGTACTGTCCTCAGACCTGGAGTGGACTGAGGAAGTCTGTGTAGGCATTCAAGTACCCTTCAGCCTGGAGATGTACTGAGGAAGTCTTGAGTGGTCAGTCACCGTCCGGAGATGACTGAGGAAGTCTGTGAGGTGGTCAGTCCTCAGCCTGACGATTGACTGGGAAGTCTGTGAGGTTCGTCCCTCAGCCTGGAGGATCATGCATTACGTGAGTAGGAGAAAGTCCAAATAAAGGTACCCAACTGCATTGCACACGTCTTGGTACTTATTGCCTCTGATTAGCCAGTGGACCAGCGAAATAATGCTTAGCACCTCCAAAGGATTCATGGAGATTGTACCGTCGAAGTTATGAGATGTACCTTCGGAGTCATGGCAGTTGTACCGTCGGAGTCATGACAGTTGTACCGTCGGAGTCATGGCAGTTGTACCGTCGGAGTCATGGCAGTTGTACAGTCCGAGTCATGGCAGATGTACCGTCGGAGTCATGACAGTTGTACCGTCGGAGTCATGGCAGTTGTACCGTCGGAGTCATGGCAGTTGTACAGTCCGAGTCATGGCAGTTGTACCGTCGAAGTCATGGCAGCTGTACCGTCGGAGTCATGGCAGCTGTACCGTCGGAGTCATGGCAGTTGTACCGTCGGAGTCATGGCAGTTGTACGTCGGAGTCATGCAGCTTACCGTCGGAGTCATGGCAGTTGTACCGTCGGAGTCATGGCAGCTTGTACCGTCGAGAGTCATGGCAGCTGTACCGTCGGAGTCATGGCAGCTGTACCGTCGGAGTCATGGCAGCTGTACCGTCGGAGTCATGGCAGTTGTACCGTCGGAGTCATGACAGTTGTACCGTCGGAGTCATGGCAGTTGTACCGTCGGAGTCATGGCAGTTGTACGTCGAGTCATGGCAGATGTACCGTCGGAGTCATGACAGTTGTACCGTCGGAGTCATGGCAGTTGTACCGTCGGAGTCATGGCAGTTGTACAGTCCGAGTCATGGCAGTTGTACCGTCGGAGTCATGGCAGCTGTACCGTCGGAGTCATGGCAGCTGTACCGTCGGAGTCATGGCAGTTGTACCGTCGGAGTCATGGCAGTTGTACCGTCGGAGTCATGCAGCTGTACCGTCGGAGTCATGGCAGTTGTACCGTCGGAGTCATGGCAGCTGTACCGTCGGAGTCATGGCAGCTGTACCGTCGGAGTCATGGCAGCTGTACCGTCGGAGTCATGGCAGTTGTACCGTCGGAGTCATGGCAGCTGTACCGTCGGAGTCATGGCAGTTGTACCGTCGGAGTCATGGCAGTGTACCGTCGAGATCATGGCAGCGTATACCGTCGGAAGTCATGTGCAGCTGACCGTCGGATCAGACAGCTATACCGTCGGAGTCATGGCAGTTGTACCGTGGAGTATGGGCTGTACCGTCGAGAGTCATGGCAGTTGTACCGTCGGAGTCATGACAGCTGTACCGTCGGAGTCATGGCAGTTGTACCGTCGGAGTCATGGCAGTTGTACCGTCGGAGTCATGGCAGCTGTACCGTCGGAGTCATGGCAGCTGTACCGTCGGAGTCATGGACAGCTGTACCGTCGGAGTCATGATTGTACGTCGAGTCATGGCAGTGTACCGTCTGAGTCATGGCAGCTGTTACCGTCGAGTCATGGCAGTGTACCGTCGGAGTCAGACAGCTGTACCTGAGCCTGCAGTTGTACGTCGGAGTCATGGCAGTTGTAACCGTCGGAGTCATGGCAGCTGTACCGTCGGAGTCATGGCAGCTGTACCGTCGGAGTCATGGCAGCTGTACCGTCGGAGTCATGGCAATATGTGCAGAATCCTTATATTACATCGACAAAAGCCACTGGTTGGCAAACGTCTTCACAATATACACAGGTGTTGTACATGTGTTTTATTCAAAGTGTTGAGTGAGTAGCACTGCATAGTGTGAGCACATGACACACATGTTGGCCATGACAACGTTAGTTGTCACCACCAACTACTGCACTTCCCGTCTCTCTGCGTCACTATGTCTTACTGTCAGATCGTAAATAATGTCGCTTTTCTCCCCCTTCACTGTGGAGATGTGTGACAGCCGAAGTCTTCCGGGAGATCCGTAAGACTGTTGCTTGACCCTCAGTGTGGGTCATGTAATGCAGTTAAGACTCTTGGAAGATCAGCAAGGTTGTACCTACCTGGAGGTCGTTACGGAGGTCAAAGCCCCTGCGGCTCAGTTTTTGACCAGGTCGCGTGTAATCCAACGTACTAATCACATCCCGATTGATCAGGTACTGTAGGTATCTGTCCGGCTCCGTCTAGAAGGCAGCCAGGGGTCTACCTGGAGGGTATTCCGGGATCAACACCCCCGCGGCCCAGTCCACGACCAGGTCTCCTGTTGAATTAAGACCTGATCAACCAGGCTGTTACTGCTGGCCGCACGTAGTCCAACATACTCCGGCTGATCCGGCACCGACTCTAAATATCTGTCCAGTTCCCTCCCGAAGGCAGCCAGGGGCCTATTGGAAATTCCCCTTATGCATGGTGGGAGGCTGTTGAACAGTCTTGGGCCCCGGACACTGCCTGACCAGTCTTTTACTTTCGTAGGGAGTGATTTCTTTGTGCAGATTCGGGACCATTCCTTCTAAGATTTTCCAAATGTAGATTATGAGATCTCTCCTCTCGCCTGCGTAGTATAAGTCAAGTGCTTCCAAGCGTTCCCAGTAGTTAAGGTGCTTGACAGAACTTATACGTGCAGTAAAGGATCTCTGTACACTCTCTAGATCTGCGATTCACCTACTTTGAACGGAGATGTTAACGTACAGCAGTATTCCAGTCTAGAGAGAACAAGTGATTTGAAAAGGATCATCATTGGCTTGGCATCTCTTGTTCTGAACGTTCTCATTATCCATCCTATCATTTTTTTGCACTTGTGATCGTGGCACTGTTGTGATCCTTGAAAATGAGATCCTCAGACATTACCACTCCCAGGTCCCTCACATTATTTTTCCGCTCTATTGTATGGCCGGAGTCAGTAGTATACTCTGTTCTAGTTATTATCTCCTCCAGTTTTCCATAACGGAGTAGTTGAATTTGTCTTCATTGAGCATCATATTGTTTTCTGTCGCCCACTGGAAAAACTTGTTTATATCTTGTTGGAGGTTAACAGTGTCCTCAATAGGTGACAGTTTCATGAGATCCTAGTATCGTTTGAAAAAGATGACATGGTGCTGTGGATTACATCTCTATGTCTGATATAAGGATGAGGAACAGACGGGGGCGAGTACTGTGCCTTGTGGAACACAGCTCCTCACCTTGGCAGCTTCCGACTTAACCCTGTTTACCACCACTATTTGTGTTCGGTTGGTTAGAAAGTTAAAGATCCATCTATCCACTTTGCCAGTTATTCTTTTAGCAAGTATTTTGTGCGCTATTACGCCATGGTCACACTTGTCGAAGGCTTTTGCAAAGTCTGTGTATATTACATCTGCATTTTGCTTGTTTTCTAGTGCATCCAAGATCATAGGAGCGACCTGCGCTGAACCCATGTTGCCCTGGGTTGTGTACTTTTAAGGAATCCAACTGTTTTGCAATCGTGCTTCTTAGCACTCTTTCAAAGTTTTTTATGATGTGGGACGTTAAAGCTATTGGTCTATAGTTCTTAGCAATTGCTTTGCTGCCACCTTTATGGAGTGGGGCTATATCCGTTGTTTTTAGTGACTGGAATTCCACCCATGTCTAAGCTCCATCTGCATAGTGTACTTAGGGCACGTGAAAGAGGTTTCTTGCAGTTCTTAATGAACACAGAGTTCCACGAGTCTGGGCCCGGGGCTGAGTGCATGGGCATGTTGTCAATGGCTTTCTCAAAGTCTATCGGAGTTAGGGTAATGTCGGAAATCTGGCATACATTGATGGAATTTTGAGGCTCATTCATGAAACAAAAATCATTTGGATTGTCTATCTTTAGACTGACTAGTGGCTCACTAAACACAGTCATACTGGGATTTCAGTATCTCACTCATTTCTTTGTCGTTATCTGTGTAAATCCCATCTTGTCTGAGTAAGGGCCTGATACTACATGTGGTATTTGCCTTGTTTTTGACATATGAAAAGAAATATTTCGAATTTCTTTCAATTTCACTAATCACTTTTAGCTCCTCCTGTCTCTTCTGGGTCTGTAAGAGTCCTTTAACTTAAGTCTGTTACTTTCCACTTCTCTGGTCAGTGCTTCCTTCCGTGTATCAGATAATTTAGAGTTCTTGAGGAGCTCAGTGATTCTTCTTCGTCTTCTGTAGAGGGAGCATCTTTCTCTCTCCAGTTTACTTCTTCTCTTCTTCTTCCTTAGAGGAATATGCCTTGAACATACTTCAGCTGCCAGGAAGTAGATCCTTTCAAGGCAGTGGTTTGGATCCATGTTATTTATCTTCCCAATATGTTTCATTTAAGACCTGGTTCAAGTTGATGTTGTTGAAGTTGTATTTGGTGAAGACACCTTCACAGCTACGTGCATTTTGCTGGTCAGGACTCCTGTACATGTCTCAACTTCAATTAGACTGTGATCGGAATTAGTTGTTTTTTTGATATTATATCTCTTACCAGGTCCTCATTATTTGTGAAGATAAGGTCGTGTGTGTTTTGCAGTCTTGTTGGCTCCACTATCTGCTGCCTTACGGTGTTTATCACTGAGATTTAGTAACTCATGTGTGTGCGACCTTTTATCTGCGCTGCATCCAGGGATTGTTTCTATAACATTATTTGCTGCATTCTTCCATTTTGTATACCTTAGGTTGGAAGCTGGAAAGCTTTCCAGACAGTAATCAATTTTCAGTAGCTGTTCCTTGAACTGTTGGGAGGTTGCATCTGGTGGCTTATATACAACCACGATGACAACGTTTTGGTTCTCGATCTTTATTGTTAGAACTTCAACTACATCATTTGTGTTCAGCACTCAGATGAGCGACCTGACATACGGGCCAACCTCCCCCCTTTGGGAATCTATTGGTAATTCTAATGTATTTGGGGGGGCTGTTAAACAGTTTTGGGCCCCGGACATTTTGGGTTTTTCTTTTAAATATAAAAAGGGGCCCTCTTTTCATTGCAGTTATGTTAAAAACCGTCTCCTTATTTTCGTTTTCGCGGAAGTGATTTCGTGAGTAGTTTTGGGACCATCCCTCTAGGTTTTCCGGTGTAGATTTAATTATCTTTCTCCCCATCGTTCCAAGGAGTACAGGTAAGGGGTTTCAAATGCCTATAATTAAGGTCCCTGACTAAACTTAACACTGCGGGGAAAAGTTCTCTGTACATTTTTGATCTGTGATTTCACAGATAATTAGACAGAACTAAGACTTCCCCTCAGAAAGTGCTCGTGGCTTGATTGGGAGCGTCTTCGTTACACACTGAGGGTCCCCAGATAGTCCAATGTTTCCTTACACGTCCGCCCCTGTTCACCCCAGCAAAAAGAGGTACCTGGGTGTTTGTCCCTTACATCTGCTGCCCCGGTTTTTACCTAGCAGAAAGTAGGTGCCTGGGGGTTACGATGTTGTGGGTGGCATCCCGGGGGAAAGGTTAACCTAAGTTATATAAAAAAATCTCATAACAATAACTTTCTATACACTTGTCAAAGATGTCACAAAATCTAGATACTTGTATAATGTACTGGTAGAAAAAAAAGATTTTATTTTGAGGGTGGGGAGTGGAAAATGGGGGGGGGAAGAAGGGAGAGGGGGAGGGAGAGAGAGAAAAGAGAGAGAGAGAAGGGGAGAGAGAAGAGGAGAGAAAAGAGAGAGAGCAGATCAACCAAAACAGTGTGTGTGGAGACAACAATTTTTAATTATCTTGTTTTTTTTATCTTTAAGTTAAAAAATTTAGTTATTTCTTTGTCTAAATTTAAAAAATGTATTTTAAAGTCTTTTAATAATTAAAGTCTCCTTTTTGTTTCTTTCACTTTTTTTATTTTTTCCCCCGAGAAATATTAACTCTAACCAGATCTCTAGAGTTACCCCCTCCTGTCGTCCCTCTCTCCCTCCCTCTCTCTCCCTCCCATCTCTCTCCCTCCCTCTCTCTCCTCCCTCTCCCTCCCTCCCTCTCCCCTCCCTCTCTCCTCCTCCCTCTCTCTCCCGCCATCCCTCAATAAAAAATACCCTCTCACACGCCCCGTCTCTCCCTCCTTCTTTAACACTTCTCTCCCCGAAGCCCACAATCTCCCTCCCTCCCTCAGGCTCCCAAACACACTCCCTACCATCATCCCTCCCTCCCTCAGGCTCCCAAACACACCTCCCTACCATCATCCCTCCCTCCCTCAGGCTCCCAAACACACTCTCCCAACCATCATCCCTCCCTCCCTCAGGCTCCCAAACACACCTCCCTATCATCCCTCTCTCCCTCAGGCTCCCAACACACCTCCCTACCATCATCCCTCCCTCCCTTAGGCTCCCAAAACACACCTCCCTATCATCCCTCTCTCCTCAGGCTCCCAAACACACCTCCCAACCATCATCCCTCCCCTCCCTCAGGCTCCCAAACACACCTCCCTACCATCATCCCTCCCTCCCTTAGGCTCCCAAACACACCTCCCTATCATCCCTCTCTCCCTCAGGCTCCCAAACACACCTCCCTACCATCATCCCTCCCTCCCTTAGGCTCCCAAAACACACCTCCTATCATCCCTCTCTCCCTCAGGCTCCCAAACACACCTCCCTACCATCATCCCTCCCTCCCTCAGGCTCCCAAACACACCTCCCTACCATCATCCCTCCCTCCCTTAGGCTCCCAAACAACACCTCCCTACCATCATCCTCTCCCTCCCAGGCTCCCAACACACCTCCCTACCATCATCCCTCCCTCCCTTAGGCTCCCAAAACACACCTCCCTACCATCATCCCTCCCTCCTCAGGCTCCCCAAACACACCTCCCTACCATCCATCCCTCCCTCCCTCAGGCTCCCAAACACACCTCCCTACCATCATCCCTCCCTCCCTCAGGCTCCCAAAACAACCTCCCTACCATCATCCCTCCCTCCCTTAGGCTCCCAAACACACCTCCCTACCATCATCCCTCCCTCCCTCAAGGCTCCCAAACACACCTCCCTACCATCATCCCTCCCTCCCTTAGGCTCCCAAACACACTCCCTACCATCATCCCTCCCTCCCTCAGGCTCCCAAACACACCTCCCTACCATCATCCCTCTCTCCTCAGGCTCCCAAACACACCTCCTACCATCATCCCTCTCTCCCTCAGGCTCCCAACACACCTCCCTACCATCATCCTCCCTCCCTCAGGCTCCCAAACACACCTCCCTACCATCATCCCTCCCTCCCTCAGGCTCCCAAACACACCTCCCTACAATCATCCCTCCCTCCCTCAGGCTCCCAAACACACCTCCCTTCCATCATCCCTCCCTCCCTCAGGCTCCCAAACACACCTCCCTACCATCATCCCTCCCTCCCTTAGGCTCCCAAACACACCTCCCTACCATCATCCCTCCCTCCCTCAGGCTCCCAAACACACCTCCCTACCATCATCCCTCCCTCCCTTAGGCTCCCAAACACACCTCCCTACCATCATCCCTCCCTCCCTCAGGCTCCCAAACACACCTCCCTACCATCATCCCTCTCTCCCTCAGGCTCCCAAACACACCTCCCTACCATCATCCCTCCCTCCCTCAGGCTCCCAAACACACCTCCCTACCATCATCCTCCCTCCCTCAGGCTCCCAAACACACCTCCCTACCATCATCCCTCCCTCCCTTAGGCTCCCAAACACACCTCCCTACCATCATCCCTCCCTCCCTCAGGCTCCCAAACACACCTCCCTACCATCATCCCTCCCTCCCTCAGGCTCCCAAACACACCTCCCTACCATCATCCCTCCCTCAGGCTCCCAAACACACCTCCCTACCATCATCCCTCCCTCAGGCCCCCAAACACACCTCCCTACCATCATCCCTCCTCCCTCAGGCTCCCAAAAACACCTCCCTACCATCATCACTCCCTCCCTTAGGCTCCCAAAACACACCTCCCTACCATCATCCCTCCCTCAGGCTCCCAAACACACCTCCCTACCATCATCCCTCCCTCAGGCTCCAAACACACCTCCCTACCATCATCCCTCCCTCCCTCAGGCTCCCAAACACACCTCCCTACCATCATCCCTCCCTCCCTCAGGCTCCCAAACACACCTCCCTACCATCATCCCTCCCTCCCTCAGGCTCCCAAACACACCTCCCAACCATCATCCCTCCCTCCCTCAGGCTCCCAAACACACCTCCCTACCATCATCCCTCCCTCCTCAGGCTCCCAAACACACCTCCTACCATCATCACTCCCTCCCTTAGGCTCCCAAACACACCTCCCTACCATCATCCCTCCCTCAGGCTCCCAAACACACCTCCCTACCATCATCCCTCCCTCCCTCAGGCTCCCAAACACACCTCCCTACCATCATCCCTCCCTCCCTCAGGCTCCCAAACACACCTCCCTACCATCATCCCTCCCTCCCTCAGGCTCCCAAACACACCTCCCTACCATCATCCCTCCCTGCCAAACACACTTTGCTCTCTCCAACTCACACAGACTCAGTTACAAGTACTTGTGACACTCTGACAGGCAGTTGTTGATCAAACACAAGACAGTGTGTGGCCAGCTTTATGGTCACTGTCACGAACACTATGTGCTTGTCCACGTACTGACGCATATAACGATAGACGGTATAATAACCTATGTGCTATATCAAGGTATTTTATTAATGAAATAAAGATACCAGATGTATTAAGCAAACTTCCTAAATTTGCTTGTAACAGATAAGGGAACTGTAGATATAAATCCAGATGTTCTCCTGTTAACACTTATGAGGCCTAGTTCCTAGGCCTATTGTGTATCCATATGCTTTTGCACTACCATCCACAGGATGGATATGAGGTACACAATAAACTAGCCACTACCATCCACAGGATAGATATGAGGTACACAATAAACTAGCCACTACCATCCACAGGATGGATATGAGGTACACAATAAACTAGCCACTACTATCCACAGGATGGATATGAGGTACACAATAAACTAGCCACTACCATCCACAGGATAGATATGAGGTACACAATAAACTAGCCACTACCATCCACAGGATGGATATGAGGTACACAATAAACTAGCCACTACCATCCACAGGATAGATATGAGGTACACAATAAACTAGCCACTACTATCCACAGGATGGATATGAGGTACACAAATAAACTAGCCACTACCATCCACAGGATAGATATGAGGTACACAATAAACTAGCCACTACCATCCACAGGATGGATATGAGGTACACAATAAACTAGCCACTACCATCCACAGGATAGATATGAGGTACACAATAAACTAGCCACTACATCCACAGGATGGATATGAGGTACACAATAAACTAGCCACTACCATCCACAGGATGGATATGAGGTACACAATAAACTAGCCACTACCATCCACAGGATGGATATGAGGTACACAATAAACTAGCCACTACCATCCACAGGATGGATATGAGGTACACAATAAACTAGCCACTACCATCCACAGGATGGAAAATGAGGTACATAATAAACTAGCCACTACCATCCACAGATGGATATGGGTACACAATAAACTAGCCACTACCATCCACAGGATGGATATGAGGTACACAATAAACTAGCCACTACCATCCACAGGATGGATATGAGGTACCCCATAAACTATGCACTACCATCCACAGGATGGATATGAGGAAACACAATAAACTAGCCACTACCATCCACAGGATAGATATGAGGTACACAATAAACTACCCACTCTCGGTGTCAAAATTCCTGCTCACTACACACCTCCCGCAGGCTGGGTAACTATACATCTAGCCCTGACACATCCCTTCTGCAAATGAACTACATTCCACTCAATCAAGCTACCTGATTCACTGCTACGTAGTGACATAAGCTATATACACTGCACACACGCTGAAGCATAAGGGGTACACAGCAGTCAGGTTCAATGTTGTGCAGGTGTGTAGTCACAACATGAGGCAGTAACTGTTGGCAGGTTGTGGTAGTTTCCAAACAGATGAGGCAGCACTGTTGTGCAGTTGTGGTATCACAACAGATGAGGCAGCAACTTTGTGCAGGTGATGGTAGTTACACAGGTGAGGCAGCACTGTTGTGCAGGTGTGGTAGTTACAACAGATGAGGCAGCACTGTTGTGCAGGTGTGGTAGTTACAACAGATGAGGCAGCACTGTTGTGCAGGTGTGGTAGTTACAACAGATGAGGCAGCACTGTTGTGCAGGTGTGGTAGTACAACAATGAGGCAGCACTGTTGTGCGGGTGTGGTAGTTACAACAATGAGGCAGCACTGTTGTGCAGGTGTGTAGTTAAACAACAGTGAGGCAGCACTGTTGTGCAGGTGTGGTAGTTACAACAGATGGGCAGCACTGTTGTGCAGGTGTGGTAGTTACAACAGATGAGGCAGCACTATTGTGCAGGTGTAGTAGTTACAACCGATGAAGGTTGGCGGTACACACACACACACACACTTCCACACTGACATAACACAAACACTAACACACTAGCACAAAGTAATTAAGACAAATCTTCAATAACACGAGTTTGAGTGAAAACGGCAGTATATGATAACAATGTATAGTAAGATTGACAGTGTGCCACAACAACTGTACTGCCTTCCCATCACTTGAGGATAACACTAAAATCATGAACAAACAAATTAAACTAATGATCACTATCAAACTCTTTGAATTACTGCATACTATCTCTCTACTTACTACTACTACTACTCTCTCTACTTCTACTACTACTCTCTCTACTTAAACTTACTACTCTCCTCTCTATTACTACTAAACTCTCTCTACTTATACTACATACTCACTCTTTTACTTACTACTACTACTCTCTCTACTACTACTACTACTACTCTCTCTACTTACTACTACTACTCTCTCTACTTACTACTACTACTACTCTCTCTACTTATTTACTACTACTCTCTCTACTTACTACTACTACTACTCTCTTTTATTTACTACTACTACTACTCTCTCTACTTACTACTACTACTACTCTCTCTACTTACTACTACTACTACTCTCTCTACTTACTACTACTACTACTCTCTCTACTCTACTACTTTCTACTTATACTATCTCTCTCTACTTACTACTACTACTCCTCTCTACTTACTACTACTACTACTCTCTCTACTTATACTACTACTTCTCTAACTACTACTACTACTTTACTTACTCTATACTACTCTCTTACTTACTATACTCTCTCTACTTACTACTACTACTCTCTCTACTTACTACTACTACTACTCTCTCTACTTACTACTACTACTACTCTCTCTACTTACTATACCTACTTACTACTCTCTACTTACTACTACTACTCTCTCTACTTACTACTACTACTACTACTCTCTCTACTTACTACTACTACTACTACTCTCTACTTACTACTACTACTACTACTACTACTCTTCTACTTATTTACTACTACATACTACTCTCTCTACTTACTACTACTACTACTACTCTCTCTACTTACTACTACTACTACTCTCTCTACTTACTACTACTACTACTCTCTCTACTTACTACTACTACTACTCTCTCTTATTTACTACTACTACTTTTCTCTACTTACTACTACTACTCTCTACTTACTACTACTACTACTACTCTCTCTACTTACTACTACTACTCTCTCTACTTACTACTACTACTCTCTCTACTTACTACTACTACTCTCTCTACTTACTACTACTACTACTCTCTCTACTTACTACTACTACTCTCTCTACTTACTACTACTACTCTCTCTACTTATACTACTACTACTCTCTCTACTTACTACTACTCCCTACTCTCTCTACTTACTACTATACTACTATACTCTCTCTACTTACTACTACTACTCTCTCTACTTACTACTACTACTCTCTCTACTTACTACTACTACTCTCTCTACTTACTACTACTACTACTCTCTCTACTTACTACTACTACTCTCTCTACTTACTACTACTACTCTCTCTACTTACTACTACTACTCTCTCTACTTACTACTACTCTACTCTATCTACTTACTATACTACTACTATACTACTCTTTTACTTACTACTACTACTACTACTCTCTCTACTTGCTACTACTCTCTCTACTTACTACTACTACTACTACTACTCTCTCTACTTACTACTACTCTCTCTACTTACTACTACTCTCTCTACTTACTACTACCATCACCATTACTACCAGTACTACTATTTCCACTACCAGGCATTCCCTCTACCACTATTTATCCACTTTTTCTTTTTGTCCTGTCTGCCTCTCTCTACTATACATACTGGCTCCCTTACCTTCGTGTGTTAGTGTGGCTTGTAAATAGTGCAAGTCGGACCGAAACATCACAAAATTCCCTAAGTCGAGTTATTTTGGAAGGGTTGGATGGGTGACCATAACAAAGAAGGAACATTGCAGAAGGCCTAATAGCCCATACCAGGCAGGTCCTTCTCAAACCCACTAACAAAGATATTTGCCCAACCCATTATCAATGTTACCCAAGGAATAAGCCTTGATGACCCTGGTAACTCATGTGCAAGTCCCGCTCAAATTCAGGGGCGGGTGTGTGCGTGGGAACATGGGCGGGTGTGTGGGTGGGAACATGGGCGGGTGTGTGGGTGGGAACATGGGAGGGTGTGTGGGTGGGAACATGGGAGGGTGTGTGGGTGGGAACATGGGCGGGTGTGTGGGTGGGAACATGGGCGGGTGTGTGGGTGGGAACATGGGAGGGTGTGTGGGTGGGAACATGGGTGGGTGTGTGGGTGGGAACATGGACGGGTGTGTGGGTGGGAACATGGGTGGGTGTGGGGGGGAACATGGGCGGTGTGTGTGGGTGGGAACATGGGCAGGTGTGTGGGTGGGAACATGGGCGGGTGTGTGGGTGGGAACATGGGTGTGTGGGTGGGAACATGGGCGAGTGTGTGGGTGGGAACATGGGCGGGTGTGTGGGTGGGAACATGGGGGAGTGTGTGGGTGGGAACATGGGAGGGTGTGTGGGTGGGAACATGGGCGAGTGTGTGGGTGGGAACATGGGCGGGTGTGTGGGTGGGAACATGGGAGGGTGATGTGGGTGGGAACATGGGCGGGTGTGTGGGTGGGAACATGGGCGGGTGTGTGGGTGGGAACATGGGCGGGTGTGTGGGTGGGAACATGGGAGGGTGTGTGGGTGGGAACATGGGTGGGTGTGTGGGTGGGAACATGGCGGGTGTGTGGGTGGGAACATGGGTGGGTGTGTGGGTGGGAACATGGGAGGGGTGTGTGGGTGGGAACATGGGCGGGGTGTGTGGGTGGGAACATGGGCGGGTGTGTGGGAGGGAACATGGGCGGGTGTGTGGGTGGGAACATGGGAGGGTGTGGGTTGGGAACATGGGCGGGTGTGTGGGTGGGAACATGGGCGGGTGTGTGGGTGGGAACATGGGCGGGTGTGTGGGTGGGAACATGGGTGAGTGTGTGGGTGGGAACATGGGCGGGTGTGTGGGTGGGAACATGGGTGAGTGTGTGGGTGGGAACATGGGCGGGTTTTGTGGGTGGGAACATGGGTGAGTGTGTGGGTGGGAACATGGGCGGGTGTGTGGTGGGGAACATGGGTGAGTGTGTGGGTGGGAAACATGGGAGGGTGTGGGTGGGAACATGGGCGGGTGTGTGGGTGGGAACATGGGCGGGTGTGTGGGTGGGAACATGGGCGGGTGTGTGGGGGGGAACATGGGAGGGTGTGTGGGTGGGAACATGGGCGGGTGTGTGGGTGGGAACATGGGCGGGTGTGTGGGTGGGAAAAATGGGAGGGTGTGGGTGGGAACATGGGCGGGTGTTTTGGGTGGGAACATGGGCGGGTGTGTGGGTGGGAACATGGGCGGGTGTGTGGGTGGGAACATGGGCGGGTGTGTGGGTGGGAACATGGGTGGGTGTGTGGGTGGGAACATGGGAGGGTGTGTGGGTGGGAACATGGGAGGGTGTGTGGGGTGGGAACATGGGAGGGTGTGTGGGTGGAACATGGGAGGGTGTGTGGGTGGGAACATGGGAGGGTGTGTGGGTGGGAACATGGGTGGGTGTGTGGGTGGGAACATGGGAGGGTGTGTGGGTGGGAACATGGGCGGGTGTGTGGGTGGGAACATGGGTGGGTGTGTGGGTGGGAACATGGGCGAGTGTGTGGGTGGGAACATGGGCGGGTGTGTGGGTGGGAACATGGGCGAGTGTGTGGGTGGGAACATGGGCGGGTGTGTGGGTGGGAACATGGGCGGGTGTGTGGGTGGGAACATGGGTGGGTGTGTGGGTGGGAACATGGGCGAGTGTGTGGGTGGGAACATGGGTGGGTGTGTGGGTGGGAACATGGGCGAGTGGTGGGTGGGGAACATGGGCGGGGTGTGTGGTGGGAACATGGGCGGGTGTGTGGGTGGGAACATGGGCGAGTGTGTGGGTGGGAACATGGGTGGGTGTGTGGGTGGGAACATGGGCGAGTGTGTGGGTGGGAACATGGGCGGGTGTGTGGGTGGGAACATGGGCGGGTGTGTGGGGTGGGAACATGGCGAGTGTGTGGGTGGGAACATGGGCGGGTGTGTGGGTGGGAACATGGGTGGGTGTGTGGGTGGGAACATGGGCGAGTGTGTGGGTGGGAACATGGGTGGGTGTGTGGGTGGGAACATGGGCGAGTGTGTGGGTGGGAACATGGGCGGGTGTGTGGGTGGGAACATGGGTGGGTGTGTGGGTGGGAACATGGGCGAGTGTGTGGGTGGGAACATGGGCGGGTGTGTGGGTGGGAACATGGGCGGGTGTGTGGGTGGGAACATGGGCGGGTGTTGTGGGTGGGAACATGGGCGGGTGTGTGGGTGGGAACATGGGCGGGTGTGTGTGGGGGGGAACATGGGCGGGTGTGTGGGTGGGAACATGGGAGGGTGTGTGGGTGGGAACATGGGAGGGTGTGTGGGTGGGAACATGGGCGGGTGTGTGGGTGGGAACATGGGAGGGTGTGTGGGTGGGAACATGGGCGGGTGTGTGGGTGGGAACATGGGAGGGTGTGTGGGTGGGAACATGGGCGGGTGTTGTGGGTGGGAACATGGGCGGGTGTGTGGGTGGGAACATGGGAGGGTGTGTGGGTGGGAACATGGGAGGGTGTGTGGGTGGGAACATGGGCGGGTGTGTGGGTGGGAACACGGGTGGGAGGGAAGATGCGTGTTATATCAATCATCTACGACCAACAAAGGGAACACACAAGACTTTCTGAGTGTTCTCACGCTGTGTTCCAGCTTCTTAATCTTCCCAACAATTACATAATTCTCTTTCTCTCTTTCTCTCTCTCATGAAGGATGGATGGCAACAATTACACACCAGAGAGAGAGAGCGAGAGAGCGAGAGAGAGAGAGAGAGAGAGAGAGAGAGAGAGAGAGAGAGAGAGAGAGAGAGAGAGAGAGAGAGAGAGAGACCCAAGCTCTTCAATGATTTATACACACCTGACTCACCGAGGGGAAACAGTCCATGTTTTCTCATCGAGGGAAAAAGAATCAAGTTTTCTGAGAGGAAACAGTCATATTCTCTTACTCAAAAAAAAAAATAGTCTAGTAGGGAGCGACGGTCCCTCTACAGGAAGAGAAGAAGACTCACACAACTTCTTAACATTTCCTCAAAATTTCTAAATAATTATATTCTCTGTATGATTTGTAAAAGAATTTATTCGTTTTCATCAGTGAATAATTCTATTTCTTCAGAGGAAGTGTAAAATAAACTCAGTGAAAAGCAGGGGCACCGTGGGCACAATAGGAGAACACTGTATCAACATCCGTGGTCCCACATTATTCAACATCTTACCAGAAGACATCAGAAACTCTGCTGGAACAAGTGTACAAGTCTTCAAGAGGAAACTAAACCAGTATCTTCACCAGGTACCAGATCAACCAGGCTGTGATGGACATGTGGGGCAGCGGACTACCAGCAGCAACAGCCTGGATGACCAGACAGGCCTGTCCCAGGACCACCACTAGCAACGGCCTTGATCATGCAAGCACCAGACAAACCTGGCCCAGGACGACCACCACTAGCAACAGCCTGGCTGATCATGCAAGACGGGCTGCGGGAGTATAAAAACTCTGGAAACTCACCAAAAGCACCAATAATATACCTCTGATGAGTTCCGAGTTTTTTTTTACTGTGGAGCCCGGCCCTGGACCAGGCTCGTCTGGTGCTTGACTGGTCAACCAGGCTGTTGTTTTGTTGGCACAAGACCCTCAAGTACCTTCCAGGTATATATATTATCATGTATCTCTATCTCCTCCCCTCCAGTGAGTACATATTCAGGAGTTCGAGGTGCTCCCAGTAATTTAAATGTTTTATTGGCCTGGTCACAGACCGAGCCGCGGGGGCGTTGACCCCCAAAACCTTCTCCAGGTATACAGACTATAAAATACATGTATTTGTTCCAACTGTCTTCTCTCTCCTGCCCTGAACGGAGCCGTCAACACTGAACGTTATTCCAGTCTAGTCTAGGTCTACCTACCTGGAGTATACCTGGAGGGTATTCCGGGGGTCAACGCCCCCGTGGCCCGTGGTCCATGACCAGGCCTCCCGTTGGACCAGGGTCTGATCAACTAGGTGAGGTCAGGGGCGTTTTCAACCCCAAAAGCCCTGGATGGTACATCACCTGGGAATGCGAGATGAAGAGCTATAATTCCCTTTGGGCAGGCCCTTTTTCCGCACTTTGACCCTTTTTCACTTTCAACACTTCCTCTCTTAAAAGCCGGAAAAAACCCGCAAGTTTTTCTGGCTGTTGCAGTGGAGCCCAATTTAGCAAAATAGTGGCGTAGCGGAGGTTTCAACATCCATTTGACAGCCGTAACCCTGTTGCTACCCCCAACCCGCAAAATCACACAGCGATTCCACATTATCGCTGTTGATGCCCCATGATGGGGGGGAAGAGGTACAACAGCAACAGCAAAAGCACAACAGCAACACAACAGCAACAGCAGCGAGCCCAACACAACAGCAGCACAACACGCAGCAACAGCAACAGCGCTTACAACAGCAGCAGCCAACAGCAACAGCAGCAGCACAGCAAAGCAGCAACAGCAACAGCACAGTAGCAACAGCAACACGCAACAGCAACGCAGCGCGCATACACAGCAGCAACACAGCAGCAGCAGCAACAGCAACAGCCAGAACAACACACACGCAGCAACAGCAACAGCAGCCACGCACAGACAACACAACAGCGCATTTCAACACAACAGCAGCAACGCAACAGCAGCAGCCAGTGCACACACAACAGCCGCGCAGCAACACACACAGCAGTAGCAACAGCAGCCAGCGCAACACAACAGCAGCACACACAACGCAAACAGCAACAGCACAGTAGCAACACAACAGCAGCAACAAACGCCAGCAGCATAGCAGCGCAGCAAAAGCGCAGCACAGAACGAAAACCAAGCAACAAAACAGCAGACAAAAGCAACAGCAGCAGCAACAGCAACAGCAGCAAAGCAACAGCAACCCAGCAACAGCAACAAACACAGGGAAAACAACAGCAGCCCCCACAACAGCAGCATCCGCAAAGCCAAAAAGCAACCCACAGCAGCAGTGCCCGCAAAAGCGCAGCACAACAGAACGGAACAGCAACAGCCGCAGTAGCAAACAGCAACAGCAGCAGCAGCAACAGCAACGCACAGTAAACAGCACAGCAGCCAACAGAGACAACAGCAACACAGCAACAGCAACAGCAGCCAGAACGCACAGCAAACCCGCAAAGCACAACGCACAGTGCAACACAACAGCACAACAAAACAAAAAAACCCCAGCAACAGCACAAAAGCAACAGCTAGCGGGAACGCGCAAGCAACAGCAACAGCAACACAACAGCAAACAAAAGCAAAGCCAAAAAGCAACGCAACAGCAGAACAGCAACAGCAGCAGAGCAACAGCAACAGACAAACAAAAGCGCGCAGCAACGCAGCAGCAGCAACAGCACAGCCCAAAAGCAACACAGCAACGCAAACCCAAACAAACACAGCAGCAACAGCAACAGCCACAGCAACGCAGCAGCGCAACGCAGCAGCAGAACACAACAGCCACAACAGCACAGAGCAAACAACAGCGCAGCAACAGCAACAGCGCACAGCAACAGAACAAGCAGAACAGACAACAACGCAACACAGCAAGCAAAAGCAAAAGCCGCAGCAGCGCAGCAAAAGCACAGCAGCAACAGAAAGCACAAAACAGCAGTAGCAAAAGCAAAAGCGCATACAACGCAACAGCAGCAGCAAAGCCAGCAGCAACAGCCGGGCCACAAAAAGCAACAACACAGCAAGCAAACAACAACAGCGCAGACAACAGCAAAAGCCACAGCAACGCAACAGCCCGCCAAAACAGCAGCAGAGCAAACAGCAAAAAAACAGCAACGCGCAACAACAAACAACAGACAGTAGCAACAGGGACAGCAGCAACAGCAAAAAACAACACAGCACAACAACAGCAGCAGAGAAAAACGCACAAATACAACAGCAACAGCAGATACCCAAAGTCAAAACAACGCCCGTAAAACACAAACAACAGGAGCAAAAAGCACAGAAAAACAATACAGCAGCAGCAAAACAACACACGTACAACAAACAACAGCACAGTAGCAACAGCAACGCGCATAGCCCGCCAGTACAACAGCCCGGGCAACAGCACTAGCAACGCAAGTAGCAAACAGGAGCAACAGCAGCAGAGCAACAGCACATAGCAACAAGCAGTGCAACAACAGTGCAACAGGGAAAAAAAAAAACAGCACAGTAGCAAAAAACCCGCAGTAGCAACGCAGCAGTGCAACAGCAAGAAGCAACGCAAGCATTAGGGAACAAGCAAAAAGACAACAGCAACCCTACCCCAGCAGCAGTGAACAGCGCAGAAAACCAACAGCAACAGCAGCAAAACAGCATCATAGCAACACACAGTACAACAAACAAACCCGTCACAACAGGCACAGAAACAACAGCAGCAGTAGCAACAACGAGCAAAACAACAGTACAAAAAGCAACGTAGCAACAAGGGGAACAGCACAGAAACGCACAGGGAGCAACAGCAGCGTAGCAACAGCAGCAGTACAACCCCCAGTAGCAAAGCAAAAGGAGACACAGAGCAGGAGCACGTAGCAACGCCAGTAAAACAACAGTAGAACAGCAGCATTTGCAACGCAGCAGTAGCAAACAAAAACCCCGGGAGTGCAACAGCAGCGACAAAACAGTTTCAACAGCACCCGTAAAAGCAGCAGTACAACAGCGCAACGCAAACTGCAACGCACAGTAGCAAAAGGAGCAACAGCAGCAGTAGCACAGCAGCGTACGCGCAGCATAGCAAAAGCAGCTAGCAAAAGGGCCCCAACACAGCAGCAGTAGCAACAGCCCAAAACAAAGAAACAACAGCAGGTAGCCCGCAGGCCCGCAGAGCAACAGAACGTAAACAAAACAGTAGCAACCGCAGCAGTAAAAAAACAGCAGCAGTAGCAAAAGCAAAAAACCCTTAGCAACAGCACAGTAAAAGCAGCGTGCAACAGCAGCAACCGTCGTACAAAAAAACAGCAGTGCAACGGGGCAACCGCGGCAGGAGCAACACAGGCATAGCAACAGCGCAGTAGCAAAACAAACAAAAAAACCCCGTAGCAACGCCAGGAGCAACAGCAGCTACAAAAAGCACAGAAACAACAGCACAGTAGCAACAAACAACAGACAACAGCACAGTGGCAGCAGACACAGCACAGTAGCAACACACAGTACAACACACATCAACACAAAGCAGTACAACAGCACAGTAAACAGCAACAGTAGCAACAGCACGTAGAACAAGCCCATAAACACAGAAGGGAGCAACACAGCATAGCAACAGAGCGTAGCAACAGCATAGAGCAACCAGCAAGCACAGAGCAAACCCAAAACAAAACATAGCAAAAAAAAGCAGTAGCACGCAATAGCAGAGCACAGTACAACACAGAGCAACAGCAAAGCAGTAGCACCGCAACAGCAGATTTAACGCAGCAGACAACATCCCGCAGAAACAACAGCGCGAACACGAGCAAAAGCAACAGAGCACCGCACAGTAGCAACAGAGCAGCAAGAAGCAAAGCCGTAGCAAACACGTAAACAGCCCAAAAGCAGTGCAACAGCAGCTAGCAACAGCCAAAAAAAAGCCCCAAAAGGCCCCAAACAGTAGCAACAGGAGCAACAGCAGTAAAAACGCAGTGAAAGTAGACCAAAAATAAAAACAGTAAACAGCCCAAACAGTAGAACACAAAAGCATAGCAACCACAGCAACAACAAGCAACGCCAGTACAAAAACAGCAGTACAACAGCAAACAAAGTAGCAACCCAGGGAGTAGCAGCACGCAACAACAGGAGCCAGAGAAAGCAGAGCAGCAGTAGCAGCAGCAGAGAAAGCAGGCAGCGCAGTAGCCAGCAGGGGCCCAAAACACAAAACCCGTACAAAACAGCAGTACAACGCCAAAAACTAGCCCAAAAGCACAGAGCCGAAGCAACCGCAGCATACAACCGCAACAGCAGCAGTAGCAACAGCAGCAGTACAAAATAGCAAAAAGATACAAAGCACAACAGGTAAAAAAGAGTAGCAACAGCACAGTAAAAACAGCAAACAGCACAAACAAAAGCACGCAGAGTAAAACAGCAGCAGTAGCAAAGCAGCCCGCAAACACCCAGTAGCAACAGCCAGTAAAAACAGATAGCAAAACAGCAAGCAAAACAGTAGCACAGCGCAGTAGCAAAGCAGTAGCAACAGCAGCAGTAGCAACAGCAGCAACAACACTGTGCAACACGCTAGCAAAGGAAAAACCCCAGAACAGCAGTGCAAAAACATTAAAAGCAAACCGCAGTGCAACGCCGCAGTAAAAAAGCAAACAGCGTAGCAACAGGAGCAAAAAGCATAAAAACCCGCAGCAAAAACCCCGCCCAAATAGCAGCGTAGCAAAACCAGCAAAAAGCAGCAGCGTACAACAGCAGCAAAATAGCGCCGCGCAAAAAGCAGCAGTAGCAACAGCACATAAAAACCCAAAGCAACCCCGCAGCAGTAGGAACAGGCAAACCCGGTAGCAACAGCAGTAGCAACAGCAAAAACCCAGCAGTTTGAACAGCCCAAACAAACAGCGCGTAGCACAGCAGCAGAGCAAAACACAAAAAACCCGAATCAACACCAGTAGCAACAGCAAATTTTGCAAACAGGGAGTACAACGCGCATAGCAAAAAGCGCAGTAGCAAAAACCCGCAGTGCAACAGCGCAGTAGCAAAAGCACTACAACAGCAGCATGCAACAGCAAGGCAAAGCGCAGTAGCAACAGGCGTAGCAACACAGCTAGCAACAGCAGAGTACAACGCGCGTGCACAGCAGCAGTAGCAACAGCAGCAGTAGCAACAGCAGCAACACACAGTAACAAAGCGCAGTACACCCGCAGCAGTGCACAGAGCAAAAAGCAACAGCAGCAGTACAAAAAGCGCAGTGGCCCCAACACAGTAAACAGCAGGAATAGCAACAGAGCAACAGCAGCGTAGCAACAGCAGCAAGCAAAGCAGCAACAGGGAGCAGTAGCAACACAGCATGCAACAGGCAGACAACAGCCAGTGCAACAGCACAAAGCAGCAGTAGCAACAGCCCCTAGCAACAGCCAAAAACCCGCAGTAGCAACAGCAGCAAGCAAAATAGCAGCAAAAACCCGCAGCAGTAGCCACAAGCCCGGCAGTACAACAGCAGCAGTACAACAGGCAGTAGCAGCAGCAGCAGTAGCAAAAGCAGCAAAGCACAGTAGCCAGCAGCAGTAGCAACAGCACATAACAACAGAAAACAGCGTAGCAACGCAGCAGTGCAAGCGGGCATTTCAGCAGCAGCAGTGCAACACACAGTGCAACAGGCAGTAGCACAGCAGCATACAACAGCGCATAAAAACACACAGGCAGTAGCAACGCACATACCCACAGCATAGCAACCAGCAACAACAGCCGCGTCCCCCAGCACGTACAACGCCAGTAGCAAAGCACAGTACAACAGCCAGTAGCAAAAGCAGCAGAGCAGCAACAGCAACAACAGCAGCGTGAACAGCACGTGCAGCAACAGCAGTAGCAACGCAGCAGTAGCAACGCACAAAAGCAGCAGTAGCAACAGCAGCAAAAGCAGAGAAAGCAATCAGCACAGCAGTAGCAAACAGCAGCAGTAGCAACAGCACAGTAGCGCAGCGCATAGCAAAACCAGAGCACAGAGAAAAGCAGCAGTAGCAACAGCACAGTAGCAACAGCAAACCACGTACAACAGCAGCAAAGCAACAAGCACAGGCAGAAGCAAAAATAGCCAGCAGCATACAACATAGCAAAAGCAGCAGAAAAGGGAACACAGCAGTAGCACCCGCCCGTACAGCAGCACAGTAGCAACACAGAAAAGTAGCAACAGCAGCACACAGCAAAAACCCGAGAACAGCAGCAGTAGCACGCATACAACACAGCATACAAACAGCATAGCAACAGCCCCGGCATTCCCCGCAAAGCACAGTAGCAAACAGCATAAAAAGCAGCAACAGCAGCAAACAGTACAACAGCACAGTACAACAGCAGCAAAGCACAGGCCAGCAGTAGCAACAGCAGCTAGAACAGCAGCATACAAGGGGAAGCACATAGCAAACGCAAACCCCGTACAACACACAGTAGCCCGCAGCCCCAAGACACAGCAGTAGAACAGCAAACAACCCGTGCAACAGCACAGTACAAACGCAGAGAGTCAACAGCAGCAACACGCAGTACAACATAGCAAGCAATAGCAACGAGCAACACACAGTAGCCCCAACAAAAGCCCAATACACAGCACAGTAGCACAGCACAGTAGCAACAGCAGCAACAGCACATAGCAAAAGCAGCGTAGCAGCCCAGAGCAAAGCACCAGCAGCAGGCAACGCGTGCAAAGCACAACACAGCAGCAGTACAACAGCAAAGCAACAAGAGAGCAACAGCACAGTAGCAACACAGCAGTAGCACAGCAGAAAAGCAGGCCAAAAAAGCAGCAGTAGCAAAGCAAGCAAGCAAGTTTCAACAGCAGCAGAGCACAGAGCAACAGCAGCGTACAACAGCACAGTAGCAAACCCCGCAAAGCACAGTAGCAACAGCAGCAAAGCACAACAACCCGAGCAGTAGCAACAGTACAACAGCAGCATAGCAACAGGGTAGCAACCCCGCACAGACATAAAAACAACAACGACAGTAGCCCGCAGCAAAAGAGCCAAACAACAGCCCGTACAACAAACAGAACAAAAAGCAAGCAACAGCCAGTAGCAACACCGCAGTAGCAACGCACAAAACAGCAGTACAACAAAAGGGAACAAGCAGTAGCAACAGCAGGGAAACACAAACAAAAACAGCATGGGAGAGTCAACAGCCCCAACGCAGCCCCCGTAGCAACACAGCATAGCAACAGCCCGACAAGAGCAGTAAAACAGAGCAAGCAACAGAGCAACACAGCAAAGCAAGCAGTTAAAATAAACAGCATAGCAACAGCAGCAGTCAACAGCAGCAAGCAATACAACAGCAGCAGAAAACATACAAAACAATAAAACACAGTGCCACAGCACAGAAAAGCAACGCAAACAACACACAGTAGCAAACACAGCAATAGCAAAAAGCAGCAGAAAAGCAAAAAAGCAACACAGCTAAAAGCACAGCAACGAGCAAGTAGCAAAAAGCAAACAACACAGATAGCCCCCAGTGCAAAAAGCACGCAATGCAACGAGAACAACAAACAGTAGCAAACAAACGCACAGAGCAGCAGAGCAACGAGCAGCAACAACAGTAGCAAACAGAAACAGCAAGCAAAATAGCAACAGCAGCCCCGTAGCAGAGAACAGTAACAACAACACAGAAAAGCACAGTAGCAGCAGTAGCAACAGCAAAACCCCGTTTGCCAAAAAACAAACAGTAGCAAACCCGCACCAAAAAGGGAGCAGTGCAACCCGCAGCAACAAGCATACCAACAGCAAGCAGTAGCCGAGCAATTCCCCTAGCAACAGCAGCAACAGCAGCAGTAGCACACAGTAACAACAGAGGCATAGCAACAGCGCGTACAACGCAGAAACAGCAGCAGTAGCAACTCATAACAACGCAAAAACAGCCCGTAGCAAAACATAGCAACGCATCAGGAGCCACAAACAGTAGCAACATACCCGACGTTAGCAACAGCAGAGAGCCAACAGCATAGCAACAGCACGTACAAACAAAACCAACAGCAGTACACAGAGCAAAGCAGCATGCAACGACAGCAACAACAGCACACAACAACAGAGCAAAAAGGGGTGCCCCTAGCAACAGCACAGTAGCAAACAGCGCAAAGCAAAAGTAGCAAGCAGCAACAACACAGTAAATCAGAGCAGCAGCAGTAGCACAACCAAACATAGCAACCAAAACAGCAGAGCAAGAGCAAATAGCAACATCGCAACAGACAGTAGCAAAACCCGTCCAAAAAGGGAAAGCACAGTAGCAACGTAAGGGAGTAAACCCCAGCCCCCAGTAAGCAAAGAACAACAAGCAACGACAACAAAACAGTACAACACAGAAAGCAGCAGCAAACAATAGCAACAGCGCAGCTGCAACCAGCAGCAAAAAAAGCAGTACAACACGACAACGCGAGACGCAGTAGCAAAGCACAGCGTAGCAACAGCAGCAGCAATAGCAACAGCAGCAGCCAAAAAAGCATAGCAACACAAGTAAGCAACAGCAGGCGCATGCAACAAACAAGCAACAGAACAGGAGCCGCAGCATAGCAACAAAACGAGCAAACCCGCACACAGAGCAACACAGTAAAACACAGCAGCAGTAGCAGCATACAACAGCCCCAGCAAATTTGCAATCAGCATTAACACAATAGCAAACACACTAGAAAGACGCAATAGCAACAGCAGCAGCAACAGTACAGTAGCAACAAAACAGTAACAGCAGCAGCAGTTTCAAACAACCAACAGCAGTAGCAAACCCCTAACCGGGACACCCAAAGCAGGATAGCACAGTACAACAGCAACAAGAGGGCGCACCCCCGGTTTTTCAATCTAACCCGCAAATTTAAAGTGCACCCGGAAGCCCCCCTTTTAACAGTCCCCTCTCCCCCAAACCCCTTTTCACCCCTCCTCCCCCCTCCCCCCCCCCTCCCCCTCATTCCCTCTGCACCACTCTCTCCCTCTCCTCCCTCACTCCCTCTGCACCACTCTCTCCCTCTCCTCCCTCACTCCCTCTCCTCCCTCACTCCCTCTGCACCACTCTCTCCCTCTCCTCCCTCACTCCCTCTCCTCCCTCACTCCCTCTGCACCACTCTCTCCCTCTCCTCCCTCACTCCCTCTCTTTCTCACCATCAAAGCCCAGTAGTTAAGCCAGAGTAACAATAAAGCATGCTACCCGGATATCTAAGCCAGGTAGCTGGCTTGTCTCCAACACAACATTCTTACCCCCTGTTACCACAATCACTGCCCTCCTACAACCTGTTACTTACCACAATCACTGCCCTCCTACAACCTGTTACCACAATCACTGCCCTCCTACAACCTGTTACCACAATCACTGCCCTCCTACAACCTGTTACCACAATCACTGCCCTCCTACAACCTGTTACCACAATCACTGCCCTCCTACAACCTGTTACTTACCACAATCCCTGCCCTCCTACAACCTGTTACTTACCACAATCACTGCCCTCCTACAACCTGTTACTTACCACAATCACTGCCCTCCTACAACCTGTTACTTACCACAATCACTGCCCTCCTACAACCTGTTACCACAATCACTGCCCTCCTACAACCTGTTACCACAATCACTGCCCTCCTACAACCTGTTACCACAATCACTGCCCTCCTACAACCTGTTACTTACCACAATCACTGCCCTCCTACAACCTGTTACTTACCACAATCACTGCCCTCCTACAACTAATAATAATAATATTGGTAAATATCCAGACTTATTTCCTATAAAATATTCAATTATCAAAATCTATCTCTAAATAAGACACATCAGCTTTGAAGGTTTGAAATCGACCGGATGAAGCATTAAAAAAATTACCCATGCAATATTTTAATACTAAACATTTTATCAATAAATTGACTTTAACCACGATCTGCAGCTTTACTGACTTGTGGGGGTCAAAGCCCCCCCCCTGCTGGGACTTCATCCTCTTTTCTGCAACACTGAAAGTTCCTGATGTGTTTATTGCAACATAAAAGGCCTAGAGCTATCATTCAACTCCCCCAGTAGTTGTTTTGCATCTTGTACTGCTCGTTTGAGATTATATATATATATATATATATATATATATATATATATATATATATATATATATATATATATATATATATATATATATATATAATATATATATATATATATATACATATATTATAGTGTGTGTGTGTGTGTGTCGTGCCGAATAGGTAAAATCTGCTATTTTGGCTTAAATAGCAACGCTCTTCTTGCCGAATAAGGCAAGCGAAAATTTTTGTATGCCATAATTTGGTAAAAAACATTCTGAACCTAACGAAAAAATATATATTTGACTGTGTTGATATTCCTGGAGGTCAGCCCTGAGCCAGGCTTGTTTGATGCTTGTCTGGTCAATCTGGCTGTTGCTGCTGTTCTGGAGCAAACTTGTCTGGTGCTTTCTTTGTTAACTTGGCTGTTGCTGTTAGATGGTAATCATGCAGTGAGGTAACAACAGTAACAACGGTGACAAGAACAGAAACAGCAGCAACAGCAGCAGTGTTACAAGCGCCACCATAAATCTGCCAGCAATACAAATTGTTGTACAACGAGGAAATAGTAACACACACACACACACACACATACACACACACACACACACACACACACACACACACACACACACACACACACACACACACACACACACAAGCTTTAGAGTGGTCAGGAAGTGGAACAACATGGAGGAGGCAGGATCCATACATAGTTTTAAGAAGAGGCACGATAAAACTCATGGAGCAGGGAGAGAGTAGACCTAGAAGCGAATAGCAAAGAGGCGGGACCAGGAGCTATAAACAGACTCCTGCAACCACGAATAGGTGAGTTACACACAAACAGCAGTTCTATCACAAGTGTGTTGAGTAAGATGGTAAGTAGAAGTGGTGCTATGTGAAGAAGTAACAGAAGGTCCTCAAGGATGATGAAGGACCTGTAAGCTGGCAGTAAGGAGATTGTAGTGAGATGAGAGAATCCATTCTGGTGATAAGGAATGTTCACTGATGTTCATTTTCCTAGACATTAAAAATGTGCCTCACACTCTCTTTCCTTGTGTGTGTGTACTCCACTTATTGTACACGCATTGTGGTTGCAGGGGAGTCACAGCTCTGGCCCCGCTCTTGCTGTTGAGAGGTCTCTCTCTCCCTGCAGCCATGAGCTATCATACCTACGCCGTAAAAATGTATGGTTCGGGCCTCCACCACATCACTATCTAGGCTTCCATGGCCTGGACTACTCATGACAAGCAATACGTTCTAACATCCTTGATTCATCTGAGTTTCAACTTCCAATTAGACCTCTTGTGTCTGTGCCCAGTCTGGAAATCCCGTTTTGTCCGACTCGTCTATTAGCGGTCAGTATATTTATATGTCGTTATCATGTCTCCCCTGACCCTCCTGGCCTCCAGTGTCGTCAGTGTGTGTGTGTGTGTGTGTTGTGTGTGTGTGTGTGTGTGTGTGTGTGTGTGTGTGTGGTCTCTCTCTCTCCTCTTAACACTCCGAAATCCCTGAAATTTCTGACCTAACATAACCCCACACGACCTTGAATCTAGCCATTGTTAGCGTGCTGATGCACTCTGTCCCAAGCCCAGGAACTCCATTTAGGTCAAAAGTTGCCTTAGATATGCTATGGAGACGGAGTCTGGACACTGAGATCATATAAGGAATGGATGCAGTACCACTCCACAAAGGTGACGCCAAGATAATTGCAACAACGATGGTCCTTAATGCACTGGACGAACAACAAAATGCTGATGTGGTATACACACTTTGCAAAATCCTTCAGTAAGTACAATCACAGTATAACAGAGCATATCATGCGCTGTTATACTAGAAAAATACGCAGATCTATTTTTAACGTTTTAAATAGATAACGAAGAGTGTAAAATCAGAAAATGCCGTAATGAAAAAGTTGTTTCTCAAGGTACACCGCTGCCACCAATTGTGTTTCTCATTCCCACATTTGAGAAACGAGTCTTTGGACTGTATCAATATTTGCAGAAAGTGCTAGAACGTGTGTGATAGCTGTATCTACTGAGGACAAAGCAGTAGAATGTGTGATAGCTGTATCTACTGAGGACACAGCAGTTCCCCCTGATATGACCCAGGTCCTCCAGCAGACCGCTGACAACAGTATGATCACTAAAGACAAATTTCAGTTGAAAATTTGAGGATATAACAACTGGAATGAGATATTAAACAAATTCAAACCATTCATTAAAAGAATAATGAGAGAGACCTGGGAGTAATAATGTTAGAAGATCTCACCTTCAAGGATCACAACAATGTCAATATCACAACCACAAGGAAAATTATAGGCTGGATAACTAGAACCTTCAAAATGAGAGATGCCAAGCCAATGATGATATTCTTCAGTCACTTGTTCGTTCTAGGCTGGAATATTATCGTACACTAACAGCCCCTTTTTAAGGCAGGTGAAACTGCAGACCTAAAGACTGTACAGAGAACCTTCACTGACTGTGTAAATTCCGCCAAGCACCTGACTGACTGGGAACATGTGTAAATTCCGCCAAGCACCTGACTGACTGGGAACATGTGTAAATTCCGCCAAGCACCTGACTGACTGGGAACATGTGTAAATTCCGCCAAGCACCTGACTGACTGGGAACATGTGTAAATTCCGCCAAGCACCTGACTGACTGGGAACATCCCAAGTCTTCTGAACTCAGAATATAGGTGAAAACGACATACAATTTGCACCTGGAAAATGTTAAGAATTGGTCCTAAATCCGCACACCGAAATCACTCGCCACAAAGAGGTTAGTCAGACGCTATAAAATACCTCCAGTGAAAACAGGTGCAATGCGTCCACTAAGAGATAAGTCAATACGTGTTATTGATTAAGATTTTTACTATGTGCAGCCAGCAGTAACAGCCTGGTTGATCAGGCCCTGATCAAGTACTGGGCAGCGGGGGTGTTGACTCCCGGAATACCTTCCCTATATTCACAAGTGGAGTTACCAACACACTCGTTACTTGATAAATTATGGGTGTGCTGATAAGTTCCTGATCAGCCAGGCTGTGGTGCATATTTTATACTGTTGAGTAAGATCATAAGAGACGAACACCGCAGCAGGGCTACTGGCCCATACTTGGCAAGTCCTTCTCAAACCCACTAAGAAAAATACTTGCCCAACCCTTTATCGATGCTGTCCAAGCAATAATTCACTGCTTCCCAAACAATAATTCACTGCTTCCCAAGCAATAATTCACTGCTTGCCAAGCAATAATTCACTGCTTGCCAAGCAAAAATTCACTGCTTCCCAAGCAATAATTCACTGCTTGCCAAGCAATAATTCACTGCTTGCCAAGCAATAATTCACTGCTTGCCAAGCAATAATTCACTGCTTGCCAAGCAAAAATTCACTGCTTCCAAGCAATAATTCACTGCTTGCCAAGCAATAATTCACTGCTTGCCAAGCAATAATTCACTGCTTGCCAAGCAATAATTCACTGCTTGCCAAGCAATAATTCACTGCTTGCCAAGCAATAATTCACTGCTTCCCAAGCAATAATTCACTGCTTGCCAAGCAATAATTCACTGCTTCCCAAGCAATAATTCACTGCTTCCCAAGCAATAATTCACTGCTTCCCAAGCAATGGTACACAACACAAAACCTTGTGTTGCATGGAAAGAGACATTGAGTGAGGCTGCCAGAACACACAAACAATGGTACACAACACAAAACCTTGTGTTGTATGGAGAGAGACATTGAGTGAGGCTGCCAGAACACACAAACAATGGTACACAACACAAAACCTTGTGTTGTATGGAGAGAGACATTGAGTGAGGCTGCTAGAACACACAAGCAATGGTACACAACACAAAACCTTGTGTTGTATGGAGAGAGACATTGAGTGAGGCTGCCAGAACACACAAGCAATGGTACACAACACAAAACCTTGTGTTGTATGGAGAGAGACATTGAGTGAGGCTGCCAGAACACACAAACAATGGTACACAACACAAAACCTTGTGTTGTATGGAGAGAGACATTGAGTGAGGCTGCCAGAACACACAAACAATGGTATACAACACAAAACCTTGTGTTGTATGGAGAGAGACATTGAGTGAGGCTGCTAGAACACACAAGCAATGGTACACAACACAAAACCTTGTGTTGTATGGAGAAGACATTGAGTGAGGCTGCCAGAACACACAAACAATGGTTAACAACACAAAACCTTGTGTTTTTATGGAGAGAGACATTGAGTGAGGCTGCCAGAACACACAAACAATGGTATACAACACAAAACCTTGTGTTGTATGGAGAGAGACATTGAGTGAGGCTGCCAGAACACACAAACAATGGTACACAACACAAACCTTGTGTTGTATGGAGAGAGACATTGAGTGAGGCTGCCAGAACACACAAACAATGGTACACAACACAAACCTTGTGTTGTATGGAGAGAGACATTGAGTGAGGCTGCCAGAACACACAAACAATGGTATACAACACAAAACCTTGTGTTGTATGGAGAGAGACATTGAGTGAGGCTGCCAGAACACACAAACAATGGTATACAACACAAAACCTTGTGTTGTATGGGGGAGAGACATTGAGTGAGGCTGCCAGAACACACAAACAATGGTACACAACACAAACCTTGTGTTGTATGGAGAGAGACATTGAGTGAGGCTGCCAGAACACACAAACAATGGTATACAACACAAAAACCTTGTGTTGTATGGAGAGAGACTTTGAGTGAGGCTGCCAGAACACACAAACAATGGTACACAACACAAACCTTGTTTGGGTATGGAGAGAGACATTGAGTGAGGCTGCCAGAACACACAAACAATGGTACACAACACAAACCTTGTGTTGTATGGAGAGGGGACATTGAGTGAGGCTGCCAGAACAAAACAAACAATGGTAAAACAACACAAAACCTTGTGTTGTATGGAGAGAGACATTGAGTGAGGCTGCCAGAACACACAAACAATGGTAATACAACACAAAACCTTGTGTTGTATGGAGAGAGACATTGAGTGAGGCTGCCAGAACACACAAGCAATGGTACACAACACAAAACCTTGTGTTGTATGGAGAGAGACATTGAGTGAGGCTGCCAGAACACACAAACAATGGTATACAACACAAAACCTTGTGTTGTATGGAGAGAGACATTGAGTGAGGCTGCCAGAACACACAAACAATGTATACAACACAAACCTTGTGTTGTATGGAGAGAGACATAGAGTGAGGCTGCCAGAACACACAAACAATGGTATACAACACAAAACCTTGTGTTGTATGGAGAGAGACATTGAGTGAGGCTGCCAGAACACACAAACAATGGTATACAACACAAACCTTTGTGTTGTATGGAGAGAGACATAGAGTGAGGCTGCCAGAACACACAAACAATGGTATACAACACAAAACCTGTGTTGTATGGAGAGAGACATTGAGTGAGGCTGCCAGAACACACAAACAATGGTATACAACACACAAACCTTGTGTTGTATGGAGAGAGACATTGAGTGAGGCTGCCAGAACACACAAACAATGGTATACAACACAAAACCTTGTGTTGTATGGAGAGAGACATTGAGTGAGGCTGCCAGAACACACAAACAATGGTATACAACACAAAACCTTGTGTTGTATGGAGAGAGACATTGAGTGAGGCTGCCAGAACACACAAGCAATGGTACACAACACAAAACCTTGTGTTGTATGGAGAGAGACATTGAGTGAGGCTGCCAGAACACACAAGCAATGGTATACAACACAAAACCTTGTGTTGTATGGAGAGAGACATTGAGTGAGGCTGCCAGAACACACAAACAATGGTATACAACACAAACCTTGTGTTGTATGGAGAGAGACATTGAGTGAGGCTGCCAGAACACACAAGCATGGTATACAACACAAAACCTTGTTTGTATGGAGAGAGACATTGAGTGAGGCTGCCAGAACACACAAACAATGGTAACAACACAAACCTTGTGTTGTATGGAGAGAGACATGAGTGAGGCTGCCAGAACACACAAGCAATGGTATACAACACAAAACCTTGTGTTGTATGGAGAGAGACATTGGTGAGGCTGCCAGAACACACAAACAATGGTATACAACACAAACCTTGTGTTGTATGGAGAGAGACATTGAGTGAGGCTGCCAGAACACACAAACAAGGGTATACAACACAAAACCTTGTGTTGTAATGGAAAGAGACATTGAGTGAGGCTGCCAGAACACACAAACAATGGTATACAACACAAAACCTTGGGGTTGTATGGAGAGAGACATTGCGTGAGGCTGCCAGAACACACAAACAATGGTACACAACACAAAACCTTGTGTTGTATGGAGAGAGACATTGAGTGAGGCTGCCAGAACACACAAACAATGGTACACAACACAAAACCTTGTGTTGTATGGAGAGAGACATTGCGTGAGGCTGCCAGAACACACAAACAATGGTATACAACACAAAACCTTGTGTTGTAGGGAGAGAGACATTGAGTGAGGCTGCCAGAACACACAAACAATGGTATACAACACAAAACCTTGTGTTGTATGGAGAGAGACATTGCGTGAGGCTGCCAGAACACACAAACAATGGTATACAAACACAAAACCTTGTGTTGTATGGAGAGAGACATTGCGTGAGGCTGCCAGAACACACAAACAATGGTACACAACACAAAACCTTGTGTTGTATGGAGAGAGACATAGAGTGAGGCTGCCAGAACACACAAACAATGGTATACAACACAAAACCTTGTGTTGTATGGAGAGAGACATTGCGTGAGGCTGCCAGAACACACAAACAATGGTACACAACACAAAACCTTGTGTTGTATGGAGAGAGACATGCGTGAGGCTGCCAGAACACACAAACAATGGTACAACAACACAAAACCTTGTGTTGTATGGAGAGAGACATTGCGTGAGGCTGCCAGAACACACAAACAATGGTACACAACACAAACCTTGTGTTGTATGGAGAGAGACATTGAGTGAGGCTGCCAGAACACACAAACAAGGGTTTACACAACACAAACCTTGTGTTGTATGGAGAGAGACATTGAGTGAGGCTGCCAGAACACACAAACAATGGTATACAACACAAAACCTTGTGTTGTATGGAGAGAGACATTGAGTGAGGCTGCCAGAACACACAAACAATGGTACACAACACAAACCTTGTGTTGTATGGAGAGAGACATTGAGTGGGGCTGCCAGAACACACAAACAATGGTACACACACAAAACCTTGTGTTGTATGGAGAGAGACATTGCGTGAGGCTGCCAGAACACACAAACAATGGTACACAACACAAAACCTTGTGTTGTATGGAGAGAGACATTGAGTGAGGCTGCAGAACACACAAACAATGGTTACACAACACAAACCTTGTGTTGTATGGAGAGAGACATTGAGTGAGGCTGCCAGAACACACAAACAATGGTACACAACACAAAACCTTGTGTTGTATGGAGAGAGACATTGCGTGAGGCTGCCAGAACACACAAACAATGGTACACAACACAAAACCTTGTGTTGTATGGAGAGAGACATTGCGTGAGGCTGCCAGAACACACAAACAATGGTACACAACACAAACCTTGTGTTGTATGGAGAGAAAACATTGCGTGAGGCTGCCAGAACACACAAACAATGGTAACAACACAAAACCTTGTGTTGTATGGAGAGGGGACATGCGTGAGGCTGCCAGAACACACAAACAATGGTACACAACACAAAACCTTGTGTTGTATGGAGAGAGACATTGCTGAGGCTGCCGAACACACAAACAATGGTATACAACACAAACCTTGTGTTGTATTGGAGAGAGACATTGCGTGAGGCTGCCAGAACACACAAACAATGGTACACAACACAAAACCTTGTGTTGTATGGAGAGAGACATTGCGTGAGGCTGCCAGAACACACAAACAATGGTACACAACACAAAACCTTGTGTTGTATGGAGAGAGACATTGCGTGAGGCTGCCAGAACCACACAAGCAATGGTATACAACACAAAACCTTGTGTTGTATGGAGAGAGACATTGCGTGAGGCTGCCAGAACACACAAACAAGGGTACACAACACAAAACCTTGTGTTGTATGGAGAGAGACATTGCGTGAGGCTGCCAGAACACACAAACAATGGTACACAACACAAACCTTGTGTTGTATGGAGAGAGACATTGCGTGAGGCTGCCAGAACACACAAACAATGGTACACAACACAAACCTTGTGTTGTATGGAGAGAGACATTGCGTGAGGCTGCCAGAACACACAAACAATGGTATACAACACAAAACCTTGTGTTGTATGGAGAGAGACATAGAGTGAGGCTGCCAGAACACACAAACAATGGTATACAACACAAACCTTGTGTTGTATGGAGAGAGACATTGCGTGAGGCTCCCAGAACACACAACAATGGTACACAACACAAACCTTGTGTTGTATGGAGAGAGACATTGCGTGAGGCTGCCAGAACACACAAACAATGGTACACAACACAAACCTTGTGTTGTATGGAGAGAGACATAGAGTGAGGCTGCCAGAACACACAAACAATGGTACACAACACAAACCTTGGTTGTATGGAGAGAGACATTGCGTGAGGCTGCCAGAACACACAAACAATGGTACACAACACAAACCTTGTGTTGTATGGAGAGAGACATAGAGTGAGGCTGCCAGAACACACAAACAATGGTATACAACCAAACCTTGTGTTGTATGGAGAGAGACATTGCGTGAGGCTGCCAGAACACACAAACAATGGTATACAACACAAAACCTTGTGTTGTATGGAGAGAGACATAGAGTGAGGCTGCCAGAACACACAAACAATGGTACACAACACAAACCTTGTGTGTTTGGAGAGAGACATTGAGTGAGGTGCCAGAACACACAAACAATGGTACACAACACAAACCTTGTGTGTTATGGAGAGAGACATAGAGTGAGGCGGGCCAGAACACACAAACAATGGTATACAACACAAACCTTGTGTTGTATGGAGAGAGACATTGCGTGAGGCTGCCAGACCACAAACAATGGTATACAACACAAAACCTTGTGTTGTATGGAGAGAGACTAGAGTGAGGCTGCCAGAACACACAAACAATGGTACACAACACAACCTTGTGTTGTATGGAGAGAGACATGAGTGAGGCTGCCAGAACACACAAACAATGGTATACAACACAAACCTGTGTTGTATGGAGAGAGACATTGCGTGAGGCTGCAGAACACACAAACAATGGTATACAACACAAAACCTTGTGTTGTATGGAGAGAGACATAGAGTGAGGCTGCCAGAACACACAAACAATGGTACACAACACAACCTTGTGTTGTATGGAGAGAGACTGAGTGAGGCTGCCAGAACACACAAACAATGGTACACAACACAAACCTTGTGTTGTATGGGAGAGAGACATAGAGTGAGGCTGCCAGAAACACACAAACAATGGTATACAACACAAACCTTGTGTTGTATGGAGAGAGACATTGCGTGAGGCTGCCAGAACACACAAACAATGGTATACAACACAAAACCTTGTGTTGTATGGAGAGAGACATAGAGTGAGGCTGCCAGAACACACAAACAATGGTACACAACACAAACCTTGGTTGTATGGAGAGAGACATTGAGTGAGGCTGCCAGAACACACAAACAATGGTATACAACACAAACCTTGTGTTGTATGGAGAGAGACATTGCGTGAGGCTGCCAGAACACACAAACAAGGGTACAACAACACAAACCTTGTGTTGTATGGAGAGAGACATAGAGTGAGGCTGCCAGAACACACAAACAATGGTACACAACACAAACCTTGTGTTGTATGGAGAGAGACATTGAGTGAGGCTGCCAGAACACACAAACAATGGTACACAACACAAACCTTGTGTTGTATGGAGAGAGACATAGAGTGAGGCTGCCAGAACACACAAACAATGGTATACAACACAAACCTTGTGTTGTATGGAGAGAGACATTGCGTGAGGCTGCCAGAACACACAAACAATGGTATACAACACAAAACCTTGTGTTGTATGGGAGAGACATAGAGTGAGGCTGCCAGAAACACACAAACAATGGTACACAACACAAACCTTGTGTTGTATGGAGAGAGACATTGAGTGAGGCTGCCAGAAACACACAAACAATGTATACAACACAAACCTTGTGTTGTATGGAGAGAGACATTGCGTGAGGCTGCCAGAACACACAAACAATGGTACACACACAAACCTTGTGTTGTATGGAGAGAGACATTGCGTGAGGCTGCGAAACACACAAACAATGGTATACAACACAAAACCTTGTGTTGTATGGAGAGAGACATTGAGTGAGGCTGCCAGAACACACAAACAATGGTATACAACACAAACCTTGTGTTGTATGGAGAGAGACATTGCGTGAGGCTGCCAGAACACACAAACAATGGTACACAACACAAACCTTGTGTTGTATGGAGAGAACATTGCGTGAGGCTGCCAGAACACACAAACAATGGTATACAACACAAACCTTGTGTTGTATGGAGAGAGACATTGCGTGAGGCTGCCAGAACACACAAACAATGGTATACAACACAAAACCTTGTGTTGTATGGAGAGAGACATTGCGTGAGGCTGCCAGAACACACAAACAATGGTATCCCAACACAAAACCTTGTGTTGTATGGAGAGAGACATTGCGTGAGGCTGCCAGAACACACAAACAATGGTATACAACACAAAACCTTGTGTTGTATGGAGAGAGACATTGCGTGAGGCTGCCAGAACACAAAACAATGGTATACAACACAAAACCTTGTGTTGTATGGAGAGAGACATTGCGTGAGGCGCCAGAACACACAAACAATGGTATACAACACAAAACCTTGTGTTGTATGGAGAGAGACATTGCGTGAGGCTGCCAGAACACACAAACAATGGTATACAACACAAAACCTTGTGTTGTATGGAGAGAGACATTGCGTGAGGCTGCCAGAACACACAAACAATGGTATACAACACAAACCTTGTGTTGTATGGAGAGAGACATTGCGTGAGGCTGCCAGAACACACAAACAATGGTACACAACACAAAACCTTGTGTTGTATGGAGAGAGACATTGCGTGAGGCTGCCAGAACACACAAACAATGGTACACAACACAAAACCTTGTGTTGTATGGAGAGAGACATTGCGTGAGGCTGCCAACACACAAACAATGGTATACAACACAAAAACCTTGTGTTGTATGGAGAGAGACATTGCGTGAGGCTGCCAGAACACACAAACAATGGTATACAACACAAAACCTTGTGTTGTATGGAGAGAGACATTGCGTGAGGCTGCCAGAACACACAAACAATGGTACACAACACAAAACCTTGTGTTTGTATGGAGAGAGACATTGCGTGAGGCTGCCAGAACACACAAACAATGGTACACAACACAAAACCTTGTGTTGTATGGAGAGAGACATTGCGTGAGGCTGCCAGAACACACAAACAATGGTATACAACACAAAACCTTGTGTTGTATGGAGAGAGACATTGAGTGAGGCTGCCAGAACAAAACAAACAATGGTAACAACACAAACCTTGTGTTGTATGGAGAGAGACATTGCGTGAGGCTGCCAAAACACACACAAGCAATGGTATACAACACAAACCTTGTGTTGTATGGAGAGAGACATTGAGTGAGGCTGCCAGAACACACAAACAATGGTATACAACACAAAACCTTGTGTTGTATGGAGAGAGACATAGAGTGAGGCTGCCAGAACACACAAACAATGGTACACAACACAAACCTTGTGTTGTATGGAGAGAGACATTGAGTGAGGCTGCCAGAACACACAAACAATGGTACACAACACAAACCTTGTGTTGTATGGAGAGAGACATTGCGTGAGGCTGCCAGAACACACAAACAATGGTATACAACACAAAACCTTGTGTTGTATGGAGAGAGACATTGAGTGAGGCTGCCAGAACACACAAACAATGGTATACAACACAAAACCTTGTGTTGTATGGAGAGAGACATTGAGTGAGGCTGCCAGAACACACAAGCAATGGTATACAACACAAACCTTGTGTTGTATGGAGAGAGACATTGAGTGAGGCTGCCAGAACACACAAACAATGGTATACAACACAAAACCTTGTGTTGTATGGAGAGAGACATTGAGTGAGGCTGCCAGAACACACAAGCAATGGTATACAACACAAACCTTGTGTTGTATGGAGAGAGACATTGCGTGAGGCTGCCAGAACACACAAACAATGGTATACAACACAAACCTTGTGTTGTAGGAGAGAGACATTGAGTGAGGCTGCCAAAAACACACAAACAATGGTATACAACACAAACCTTGTGTTGTATGGAGACATTGCGTGAGGCTGCCAGAACACACAAACAATGGTACACAACACAAACCTTGTGTTGTATGGAGAGAGACATTGCGTGAGGCTGCCAGAACACACAAACAATGGTATACAACACAAACCTTGTGTTGTATGGAGAGAGACATTGAGTGAGGCTGCCAGAACACACAAACAATGGTATAAAAACACAAAACCTTGTGTTGTATGGAGAGAGACATTGAGTGAGGCTGCCAGAACACACAAACAATGGTACACAACACAAAACCTTGTGTTGTATGGGAGAGACATTGCGTGAGGCTGCCAGAACACACAAACAATGGTACACAACACAAAACCTTGTGTTGTATGGAGAGAGACATTGAGTGAGGCTGCCAGAACACACAAACAATGGTACACAACACAAAACCTTGTGTTGTATGGAGAGAGACATTGAGTGAGGCTGCCAGAACACACAAACAATGGTACACAACACAAAACCTTGTGGTTGTATGGAGAGAGACATTGAGTGAGGCTGCCAGAACACACAAACAATGGTACACAACACAAAACCTTGTGTTGTATGGAGAGAGACATTGCGTGAGGCTGCCAGAACACACAAACATGGTATACAACACAAAACCTTTGTTGTATGGAGAGAGACATTGAGTGAGGCTGCCAGAACACACAAACAATGGTATACAACACAAAACCTTGTGTTGTATGGAGAGAGACATTGAGTGAGGCTGCCAGAACACACAAACAATGGTATACAACACAAACCTTGTGTTGTATGGAGAGAGACATAGAGTGAGGCTGCCAGAACACACAAACAATGGTATACAACACAAAACCTTGTGTTGTATGGAGAGAGACATTGAGTGAGGCTGCCAGAACACACAAACAATGGTATACAACACAAACCTTGTGTTGTATGGAGAGAGACATTGAGTGAGGCTGCCAGAACACACAAACAATGGTATACAACACAAACCTTGTGTTGTATGGAGAGAGACATAGAGTGAGGCTGCCAGAACACACAAACAATGGTATACAACACAAAAAAACTTCAAGTCTACACCAAAGAGAAAGTTAATGTACACAAGGAGACCAAGAATGTTCACTACCATATGATGCTAGTGTACTTGTGTAAGAGTTGAGTCATAGCTCCTGGCATACTATACTCTAACCTACACTCCTTACTGTATGTGTATGCGTTGAATCACAGCTCCTGGCACACTGTGTCTTAACCTACACTCCTAGTTATATGTATATGGGTTGAGTCACAGCTCCTGGCACACCGTACCCTAACCTACACTCCTAGTTATATGAGTATGGGTTATGTCAGCTCCTGGCACACACTAATATACACTTCTAGTTGTGAGTGTACGGGTTAAATCACAGCTCCTGGCCCAACTTTTTAATTGCTACTGATCGACTTTACCAAGTCGTGTCCTCTAGAGTCCAAGTATACTGTACGTACTCTTGTGTACATTCCCAAGCACCACCACCTTATGTAGTGGGTTCCACTAACCACCTTAAAACAGCACTTCCTACCCTCCCTATGATTCATCTATGTTCCCTGGCTGATCCTCGCATGTCAAACCTGACACTACCCCCAATAATTCTCTCAGTACTTTGTATGTCGTAATCATGGCTCACCTGGTCCTACTCTAGTGTTATCAGAGTGGCACCTGGATCACTCTCGTTCTCAATCTTAGCATCTTAACGATCTATGTTGTTTCCTCATACTCCCACATGGACATCATGTAGCCATGTTGGTTACATGTGTGTGACTCACAGGAAACCCGTTGTAACTTGTGTGTCCCAAGTGAGGCATTAGTAAATATGTTACCAACACTCACACATCCTTACACAGAGATAATAGTGTGTAGACATGCCGTTTGTACTCTCTTTAACATGACTAGTGTTTCTACTGTCTTTAACATGATGTCTACCACAGCTGTGGCCAGGCTATCACTGTATACCACAGCTGTGGTAGGCGTGGCCAGGATATCACGGTCTACCACAGCTGTGGTAGGTGCGGCCAGGCTATCACTGTCTTCCACAGCTGTGGTAGGTGTGGCCAGGCTATCACTGTCTTCCACAGCTGTGGTAGGTGTGGTAAGGCTATCACTGTCTTCCACAGCTGTGGTAGGTGTGGTAAGGCTATCACTGTCTTCCACAGCTGTGGTAGGTGTGGTAAGGCTATCACTGTCTTCCACAGCTGTGGTAGGTGTGGTAAGGCTATCACTGTCTACCATAACGGACGTAGGTGTGGCCAGGATATCGCTAGCCTGGTTCTCCACACATTCAGCCATGTAAGACTCCAGCACGGTGTCAGCTAGCCTGGTTCTCCACACATTCAGCCATATAAGACTCCAGCACGGTGTCAGCTAGCCTGGTTCTCCACACATTCAGCCATATAAGACTCCAGCACGGTGTCAGCTAGCCTGGTTCTCCACACATTCAGCCATATAAGACTCCAGCACGGTGCAGCTAGCCTGGTTCTCCACACATTCAGCCATATAAGACTCCAGCACGGTGTCAGCTAGCCTGGTTCTCCACACATTCAGCCATATAAGGCTCCAGCACGGTGTCAGCTAGCCTGGTTCTCCACACATTCAGCCATAAAGACTCCAGCACGGTGTCAGCTAGCCTGGTTCTCCACACATTCAGCCATATAAGGCTCCAGCACGGTGTCAGCTAGCCTGGTTCTCCACACATTCAGCCATATAAGGCTCCAGCACGGTGTCAGCTAGCCTGGTTCTCCACACATTCAGCCATATAAGACTCCAGCACGGTGTCAGCTAGCCTGGTTCTCCACACATTCAGCCATATAAGGCTCCAGCACGGTGTCAGCTAGCCTGGTTCTCCACACATTCAGCCATATAAGGCTCCAGCACGGTGTCAGCTAGCCTGGTTCTCCACACATTCAGCCATATAAGACTCCAGCACGGTGTCAGCTAGCCTGGTTCTCCACACATTCAGCCATATAAGGCTCCAGCACGGTGTCAGCTAGCCTGGTTCTCCACACATTCAGCCATATAAGGCTCCAGCACGGTGTCAGCTAGCCCGGTTCTCCACACAAATTTAGCCATATAAGACTCCAGCACGGTGTCAGCTAGCCTGGTTCTCCACACATTCAGCCATATAAGGCTCCAGCACGGTGTCAGCTAGCCTTCCATCCTGCTCCACCCAAACAAGGAGACCAAACATTGATCGTCCAATACCAAGAACATTAATGACGATCTTCCTGCTGCCACCTGGTGGCACAGGAACACACTTCTCCACCGAACATGACATTACTCTCGATAAACATGCTGGAGGAAGCAGAATAAAGAACGGAAGAGAGGTATAAAGATAACGTAAATAAAGTGAAATGGGTACTTGTCAGTGCTCAGTAATAACCGAGAAGGAGACAGAAACTCATCTGCTGAAGAGGACCCCAGAAGAGGGTCAAAATAAACAGATCTATTAATTTTCCGAGTTTCTGTCTACATGTGGGTTATTATTGAGAAAATTTGTTAGCAAAGCAAATTAGAATACTACTGAATTATTGGGTTATTATTGAGATAATAATTTTCTTAGCAAAGCAAATTAGAATACTACTGAATTATTGGGTTATTATTGAGATAATAATTTTCTTAGCAAAGCAAATTAGAATACTACTGAATTATTTACAGTTATATTGAAACTAATATCTATAATTATTTACATGATAATTAAAGCACAAATATCACAATGGATGATTCAACTTTTCGCTCCTGGGACCTTGATTACCTTTGATTACCTTAAACATTATTTGTGTATGCTAGCGGGGCGCCAGCAGTGAGAGTCTGGTTGACCAGGCAAACACCCGACAAGCCCGGCCCAGGGCAACACTGCGGGATTAGGACAACTCTGGAAACTCAACAAAGATACAGGTAGTGTTCCAGGCTAGCACAATAAAGGTGTCTTAAATGTGTCTTAAAGTTCACTTGTCTTGCTGTTGTAGCAACACTGCTACAACACTGCTACAACACTCCTACAACACTGCTACAAAACTCTTGTTGTTGTAGCAACACTGCTACAACACTGCTACAAAACTCTTGCTGTTGTAGCAACACTACTACAACACTGCTAAAACTGCTACAAAACTCTTGTTGTTGTAGCAACACTGCTAAAACACTTACAAAACTCTTGTTGTTGTAGCAACACTGCTACAACACTGCTACAACACTTACAAAACTCTTGTTGTTGTAGCAACACGCTGCTACAACACTGCTACAACACTTACAAAACTCTTGTTGTTGTAGCAACACGCTGCTACAACACTGCTACAACACTTACAAAACTCTTGTTGTTGTAGCAACACGCTGCTACAACACTTACAAAACTCTTGCTGTTGTAGCAACACACTGCTACAACACTTACAAAACTCTTGCTGTTGTAGCAACACGCTGCTACAACACTTACAAAACTCTTGCTGTTGTAGCAACACTCTGCTACAACACTTACAAAACTCTTGCTGTTGTAGCAACACGCTGCTACAACACTTACAAAACTCTTGCTGTTGTAGCAACACGCTGCTACAACACTTACAAAACTCTGCTGTTGTAGCAACACGCTGCTACAACACTTACAAAACTCTGCTGTTGTAGCAACACTCTGCTACAACACTTACAAAACTCTGCTGTTGTAGCAACACTCTGCTACAACACTTACAAAACTCTGCTGTTGTAGCAACACGCTGCTACAACACTTACAAAACTCTGCTGTTGTAGCAACACTCTGCTACAACACTTACAAAACTCTGCTGTTGTAGCAACACGCTGCTACAACACTTACAAAACTACTCGTCTCAGGTATTTAAAACCTGCTGTAAGATACCCAGGTTAAGAGGTTTCTATCTACCTCTGCTGGTATGATCGTAATAACAATAATAATAATCCATGTCTACCACTACATGTACAAGGTATACAGACCATCGTTGACATTAATGACATACTACTATATAGAAATCCCCTTGTTATGTAGAGCATTTCCCGCAAATTAGACCAATTCTGTCCCCAGGATTCATTTAAGACAAGAGATGCCAAGGCAATGATGATCCTTTTCAAATCACTTGTTCTCTCTAGACTGGAATACTGCTGTACATTAACATCTCCATTCAAGGCAGGTGAAATTGCAGATCTGGAGAATGTACAGAGAACCTTTACTGCACCTGTAAGTTCCATCAAACACCTTAACTGCTGGGAATGCCTGGAACACTTGACTTGTACTCACTGGAGCGCAGGCGAGAGAGATACATCATAATCAACACCTGGAAGATCCTAGACGAACTGATCCCTAATCTGCACACACAAATTTCTCCCTACGAAAGCAAAAGACATTGAAGGCGATGCAACATACCCCCAGTGAAAAGTAGGGGCGCCACTGGTACACTAAGAGAAAACAAAATAAGTGTCTGGGGCCCAAGACTGTTCAACAGTCTCCCACCAGCCATAAGGGGCACTATCAATAAGCCCCTGGTTGTCTTCAAGAAGGAGCTGGACAGATACCTAAAGTAAGTGCCGGATCAGCCGGTTTGTGGTTCGTACGTTGGACTATGTGCGGCCATCAGTAACAGCCTCGTTGATCAGGCCCTGATCTACCAGGAGGTCTGGTCATGGATCGGGCCGCGGAGGCGTTGATCCCCGGAATACCCTCCAGGTAGACTCCAGGTACCAGGTACAATGCCACCCACACCAGTCGGCTAACACCCTGGTACCTGTTTTGCCTCTAGGTGAAAAGGACAGCAGGTGTCTTAAGGAAACACGTCTTAATGTTTCCACCCTTACCGGGGATCGAACCAAGGAGCTGTGTGTGAAATGAGTGCGCTACTGAGCTACGGCATAAGAGTGATGGCGACTCAAGTCCTGTTCTGTATGTAATAACCGGAGAGTGTTCCTTATACAGGATGTACACTGTGTTACCTCACTCTTCCTATGTGTCACTCACATCTACCCATATGTGCGCGCGCGCACACACACACACACACACACACACACACACACACACACACACACACACACACACACACAGCCACAATCTGGCAAGTGACAGAGTGAAGGCAGGAACCATACATAGTTTCAAGACGAGGTATGATAAAGCTCATGGAGCAGGAGAGAGAGGACCAAGTAGCGATCAGTGAAGAGGCGGGGCCAGGAGCTACGAATCGACCCTGCAACCACAAACAGTATACACACACACGCGCGCGCGCACGCGTTATGACCCTACCCCTGCCAGTACACAATGTAATAGGTAAGTTGAGAGGCGGGGCCAAGAGCTAAGTCTCGACCTCTACACCCACATATAGGTGAGTACACCATCAGGGTCTCTCTCCATAAGTGTTTTTGACAAATGTTAAGTAAAGTATCGTTAGAGTTACCCACTACAACCCACGTAAACACACCTCCCTGCCACCCTCCCTCCTCTCCCTGTCTCTGCCAGCGTCTTCCTGGCTGTTCCGTCTAGTAATGTGAAGTATGCCACAGGGCATCCCAGCCTCTGTCTGCCCTCTCACATTCTCTCCCTCTCCCTTACTCTCCCAACCCCCACTGCGCTTGTCACTGTCACCTAGCAGGAGGGGCGGTACTACATTACACCACAGACTCACTAACCAGGCCTCCTACACACTGATCCATCACACTGTTAGTGTAGAATGGCATTCTCGTTCCCTTCTGACCAGCAATATTTCTACACACACACACTTCCTCCTGAACGCAGGATTGTGTTGGTAAGTTATTGCCATCTCTCTCTCTCTCACTTTGTAAAGAAATTACGAGAAGTGGAATGCCACAAGGCTGAAGAGAAGCTAAGAGATGGGACCATGTGACTCAACCCCTACAAAACCAACTAGGCAAGTACAGGACACTCCTACACTCCCCCCCTCGCTGGTAATATAGTCATGTGTCTGGTAGCGCCAGTTTAGCTTCGCTGACTCACCGACATTTGCACCAAATTTAGCCAATACAGTGAGATTTTCCCCCTGTGAGAAATGTCGCGGAGCAGCGAAACAGCGACAGCTGTAGATGAGCGAGACACATGTCCAACACTTGGCGATCTTTACTCTCCAACATTTCGCCTGCTCAGCAGCCTTCTTCAGCCCAATATAGACGTGACTTAAATAACGCGCACATAAGAGGCAATTTTTAAAAAAAGGGGACCGCGAAAAATTACAAAGTGGGAAGTAAAACCCCATTAACTGTCCCCAAAAGCAACCAACGTTATTACTTTAAATTTTCTTTTTAAAAAAACTAAAAAAATAAATTGAACCCCAATTTTTGTTTGGAGAAATGGACGTCGATCACCCAAACTTGTAACTTATCTGAGTTTATAAGAAAGAAACACCTTACAAAACCAGGAGGCCAGGGAAGCTCCGACCAGAAATACCAGCAACATTTGGTTGGGACCCCAGAAAGCCCCAGCGGTTAGGTGTACCCCCGTTTTGGTTGTCCAAACCTTCAGTGGGGGATGTTCGTGACACCCAATTTTCTTTTGGGGGGAAAAGATGTGAAAAGGGTGGTACCAGCCCCCGTTCCCCAGGTTTTGGGAGTGATTACGCAATGGTATTAAGGGCAGAAGGGTTCTTACACGCATCATAAGACGTAGACGCAGATAGTTTTTCCAAGGTGAGGGCCCACAGTCTTTTAAGCAGATGTAAAACCCAAAAAAACCAGTGTTCATTGTACCAGCGGCATGTTCATTGTCCCACGGCTTTTCAGTTGACCCGGGCAGTTTTTCATTGTCCCACCAGGTTCAGTTGACCACGGCAGTGTTCGTTTCCCAGCGGCATGTTCATTGTACCACGGCATTTTCATTGTACCACGCAGTTCATTTTCCCAGCAGCAGGTTCATTTACAGCAGCTTTTTCTTTTTGTCCAGCGGCAGGTTCAGTTGTAACCACGCAGTTTCATTTACCAGCGGCAGTTTTCATTGTACCAGCAGCAGTGTTCAGTTGTACCAGCAGCAGTGTCTTGTACCAGCACATGTTCAGTTGTACAGCGCGGGTTTTCGTTGTACCAGCGCAGTGTTCAGTTGTACCGCAGCATTTTCAGTTTACCAGCATTTTTTTTGTACCACACTTTTTCATTGTACCAGCGGCAGGGTTCATTGTCCCACGGCAGGTTCAATTGTCCAGCGCAGTGCAGTTTGTACCACGCAGTGTTAATTTACCAGCGCAGGTTCATTGTACCCCAGCAGTGTTCAGTTTTACCACGGCAGTGTAAATTGTACCACAGCATGTTCATTTACCGCGGCAGTTTCAAATTGTCCCAGCGCAGTGTTCAGTTTACGCAGCATGTTCTTGTACCAGCGGTGTTCATTTTACCAGCAGCAGTGTTCAGTTGTACCACGGCAGGTTCAGTTGTACCAGCACGGGTTTTCTTTTGTACCAGCGGCAGTGTTCAGTGACCCCAGCAGTTTTTTATTGTACCAGGGGCAGTGTTCATTTGTACCACAGCGTTTTTCATTTCCCAGCAGCAGTGTTCAGTTGTCCAGCGGCGTGTTCATTGTACCGCGCAGTGTTCAGGTCCAGCGGGGTTTTCTTGTCCACGCAGGGTTCAGTTGTCCCGCAGCAGGTTCGGACCGCGGCAGTTTTTCAGTTGTACCAGCGATTTTTCATTTTGCCCCGCAGCATGTTCAGTTTTACCAGCGATTTCAGTTGCCAGCGGCGTGTTCATTTTGTACCACACAGTTTTCATTGTACCGCGCAGTGTTCTTTTTGACCAGCAGCGGGTTTTCTTTTGTACCAGCCAGTGTTCAGTTGTACCGCAGCAGTGTTCAGTTGTACGGGGCAGTGTTCAGTTGTACCAGCGCATTTTCGTTTACCAGGGGCAGTGGTGTACCAGCAGCGGTTCATTGTCCAGCGGCTGTTCATTTTTACCACGCGTTTTCATTGTACCACGCAGGTTCAGTTTACCAGCGCAGTGTTCTTTGTACAGCGCAGGTTCTTTTGTCCCAGCAGCAGTGTTCATTTTTACCACACATTTTTCATTTGTCCCAGAGCAGGGTTCAGTTGAACCACACAGTGTTCATTTGCCCAGCGCATGTTCAGTTGTCCCACAGCGTTTCATTTGTCCCAGCAGCAGGTTCAGTTGTACCAGGGGCAGGTTCGCGCCAGCAGCAGTGTTTTTGTACCAGCACAGTGTTCATTTGTACCACACGTGTTCATTTGACAGACAGTGTTCATTGTACCAGCAGCATGTTCATTGTACCAGCCAGTGTTTCAGTTGTACCGGGGCCAGTGTTCAGTTTCCGCGGCAGTGTTCAGTTGCCACAGCAGTGTTCTGAAACCAGCACAGTGCATTGTACCACACGGGTTTCATTGTACCACGCAGGTTCTTTTTTGTACCACAGCAGTGTTCGGGTTTCAGCAGCATGTTCATTGTACCACGATGTTAGTTTCCGCACAGTGTTCAGTTGACCAGGGGCAGGTTCATGTACCACGCAGTGTTCATTACCAGCGCAGGGCAGTGTCCCACAGCAGTGTTCATTTGTACCCGCAGTTTTTTCATTTGTCCCAGCGCAGTTTTTTCCCCCAGTTTGTCCAGCAGCAGGGTTCAGTTGTACCAGCCAGTGTTCAGGTCCCACGGGGCAGTTTTCTTTGACCAGCACGTTTTCATTTGACCAGCGCAGTGTTATTGACCGCGGCGGTTTTCATTGTACCAGAGCAGTTTTCAGTTGTACCAGCGCATGTTCATTGACCAGCGGCATGTTCAGTTGTCCCAGCGGCAGGTTATTGTACCGCAGCAGTGTTCAGTTGTCCCAGCGCATGTTCATTGTACCAAGCATGTTCTTGAACCCAGCGCAGTGTTCATTTTACCGCCAGTGTTCATTGTCCAGCGGCAGTGTTCATTTGGGACCACAGCAGTGTTCAGTTTACCAGCGAGTTTTAAATTGACCAGCGCAGTGTTCATTGTACCAGCGGCAGTGTTCAGTTGTACCAGCAGCAGTGTTCATTTGGGGTACCAGGGGCGCTTCTTAATGAACCCCCTGTTGAGGGGGGGATTAACTCCCCTGACACCACAAGTTCCAAAATTTAAATAAATTTAAAAAATTTTTTATATATATATAAAAATATAATAAATTTATTTTTTTAATATATATATAAGTCGGCCTAATAGGAAAAATTTGGTAAATTTCCAAAAACTTTTTTAAAAATTTATTTCAAATTTTTTTTTTAACTTTTGAAGATATATTTTTTTCTTTTAGAAAATTAAAATTAAAAATTTTTGACCCAAAAACCTTAGAAACTTACCTGACCTTTTTATAAAAGCTAAATTTTGCCTAAACCAACTAAATATTTTTGATAGTTTACAATAAATAAAAAACACAAAAAAATAATTTTTTTCGTTAATTCAAATGATTTTGCGAAATTTTGCTCACAAATTTCACGTCTTATTTTGGCAAGAAGTGAAGACCAAATTAACTTGTTTGGGTTTTATCAACCAAACTATTACCCCAAAGTCAGATTTAACCCGCCGAGCGTGGTTTTAACTTTTTTTTATGTGCGGGCCCCAGTAACACCGGTTTACAGGGCCTGACCACCACAGCCTGGGGATGGACCGGGCGGCGGAGGGGCTAACCCCTGAACACCTTTGGGATACTCCAGTATACCGTACGCACCTGTGTTTTGCAGAAGAAACCTTCAAAGTAGACGAGTATCCCTGGGGGGAGAGACCCTGGGGGAGATAAACTTTCTTGTTTAGGAGACAGTATCCCTGGGGGGAGAGTAACTTCTGTGTGAGGAGAAGTAAACCCTTTGGGGGGAATAAATTGCTGGGAGAGACAGTACCCGGGGGGGGGAGTAACTTCTGTTGAGGAAGTACCCTGGGGGGAATAATTGCTGTGGAGGAGAAGTTCCCGGGGGGAGAGTAACTTGCTGTTGAGGGGAAATATCCCGGGGGGGGAAGAGTAACTTGCTTTGGGGAGACTTTTCCCTGGGGGGAGAGAAATTTCTGTGTGAGGGGACAGTATCCCCGGGGGGAGAGTAAATTGCTGTTGAGGAGAGTATCCCTGGTGGGGGAAAAAATTGCGTGTGGGAGACAGTACCCCGGGGGGGGAAATAACTTCGTTGAGGGGGAATATCCCTGGGGGGAAGTAACTGCTGTGTAGGAGACAGTTCCCTGGGGGGAGAGTAACTTTGTGTGAGGAAAGTATCCCCCGGTGGGGGGAGTAACTTTCTGTGAGGGACAGTATCCCTGGTGGGGGGAAATAAAGCTGGTGAGGAGAAATTCCCTGGGGGAAGTAACTTGGGTGGTGAGGACCGTACCCTGGGGGGGGAAGTAACTTGCTGGTGAGGAGATATCCCCGGGGGGGAAGTAACTTGCTGTTGGGAGAATATCCCGGTGGGGGGATAACTTGCTGGTGAGGAAGTTCCCCGTGGGGGAAATAAACTGCTGTGTTAGGAAAGGGACCCCCGGGGGGGAGAACTTGCTGTGTGGGGGACAGTTTCCCGGGGGGGGAGAGTAACTTTTCTGTGTGAGGGGAAAATATCCCTGGTGGGGAGAGTAACTTGCTGTTGAGGGAAGTATCCCTGGGGGGGAGGTAACTTTCTGTGGGGAGACAGTTCCCCGGTGGGGGGAAATAACTTTGTGTAGGGGGAAAAGTATCCCGGTGGGGGAGAACTTGCTGTTGAGGAAGTATCCCTGGGGGGAAGAAATGCTGTGTGAGGAACAGATCCCTGGGGGGGAGAGAACTGCGTGGAGGAGAGTATCCCCTGGGGAGTAACTTTCTGGGTAGGAACGATCCCTGGGGGGGAAAAAACTTGCTGTTGGGAAGTACCCTGGTGGGAGAGTAACTTGTTTTGAGGGGACAGTTCCCGGGGGGGAGGTAACTTCTGTGTGAGGAGAATATCCCTGGTGGGAGAGTAACTGCTGTGTAGGGGCAGTACCCGGGGGGAAATAAAATTTCGTGTAGAAGTTCCCTGGTGGGGAGAGTAACTTTCTGTGTGGGGGACAGACCCGTGGGGAGAGAACTTTCGGTGAAAGGAGAGTTCCCCCTTGGGGGGAAATAACTTGCGTTGAGGGGAGAAACCCCGGGGGGGAGATAACTTTCTGTAGGAAAAGATCCCTGGTGGGGAGAGTAACTTGCTGTGTGAGGAAGTTCCCTGGGGGGAGATAATTCTTTTGAGGAGAGTACCCGGTGGGGGAGTAACTTTTCTGTGGGGAAAAAGTATCCCTGGGGGGGAAGTAAATGCTTGTGAGGGCATATCCCTGGGGGGAGGTAACTTGCTGTGTGAGGAGAGTATCCCCCGGTGGGGGGAAATAACTTGCTGGGAGGAATATCCCCGGGGGGAATAAATGCTGTTGAGGAAATATCCCGGTGGGAAAATAATTGCTTTTGAGGGAAATTTCCCGGTGGGGGGAAAAACTGCTGTGTGAGGGGAATATCCCTTTTTGGGGGGGAAAAAACTTCTGTGGAGGAGACAGATCCCTGGGGGGGGAGTAAATTTCTTGTGAGGGGAAAATCCCCTGGGGGGGAATAAATTTTCTTTTGGGGGAAATACCCGGGGGGAGAACTTGCGTGGAGGAAAAGTTCCCTTGGGAGAGTAACTTTTGTGGAGGAAAGATCCCGGTGGGGGGAAATACTTGCGTTGAGGAGAGTACCTGGGGGGAGAAAACTTCTGTGTGAGGGGACAGCCCCGGGGGGGAAGTAACTTTCTGTTGGGGAGGTATCCCTGGGGGGGAAGGGAACTTGCTGGTGAGAAGTATCCCTGGGGGGGAGAAACTTGCTGTTGAGGAGACATATCCCGGTGGGGAGAGTAACTTGCTGTGTGAGAAAGGGATCCCTGGTGGGGGAAACTTGCTGGTTAGGAGAGTATCCCTGGGGGGAGATAAATTTCGTGTGAGGGGGTACCCTGGTGGGAAGTAACTTTCTGTGTGAGAACATATCCCTGGTGGGGGAGTAAATTTCTGTTGAAGACAGATCCCGGGGGGAAGAACTTTCTGTTGAGGGACGTATCCCCGTGGGGAGAGAATTGCTTTTGAGGAACAATCCCGGGGGGGAGATAACTTGCTGTGGAGGAGACAGTATCCCCGTGGGGGAGTAACTTTCTGGTTTAGGAGACAGTATCCCTGGTGGGGGGAGAACTGCGGTGAGGGAGTACCCTTTGGGGGGGTAACTTGCTGGGAGGGGAAAGATCCCTGGGGGGGGAAGGAACTTTCTGTGTGAGGGGAAAAGTACCCTGGGGGGGAGTAACTTTCGGTGAGGGGCAGTATCCCTGGGGGGGAAACGCTTAGGGGCAGTATCCTTGGGGGGAAATAACTTCGGGGGGACATATCCCTTGGGGGGGAAAAAACTGCTGTGTGGGGGACAGTATCCCTGGTGGGGAGAGTAAAATCTGTGTAAGCAGATCCCTGGTGGGGAGGCTTTGTGGAGGGGGGAAAATATCCGTTAAGAAACGCTGGGAAGAACAATCCCCGGGGGGAGAGAAAGCTGTGGAGGAGACAAACCCCTTGGGGAATAACTTCTGTGTGAGGAGACGTATCCCGGGGGGAGAGTCTTGTTGGAGGAACGACCCGGTGGGGAGAGAACGTGCTGTGTGAGACAGTATCCCTATGGGGAGAGTAACGTGCTGTGTGAGACAGTATCCCTGGTGGGGAGAGTAACGTGCTGTGTAAGGAGACAGCATCCCTGGTGGGGAGAGTAACGTGCTGTGTGAGGAGACATAATCCACACGGGTTTACTGCTTCACCTCAATAACCGCAACAGCTGCACACACAGCAAGGCACTAGAGAACACAGCTGTACACACAGCAAGGCACTAGAGAACACAGCTGCACACACAGCAATGGCACTAGAGAACACAGCTGCATCACACAGCAAGGCACTAGAGAACACAGCTGCACACACAGCAAGGCACTAGAGAACACAGCTGTACACACAGCAAGGCACTAGAGAACACAGCTGCACACACAGCAAGGCACTAGAGAACACAGCTGCACACACAGCAAGGCACTAGAGAACACAGCTGTACACACAGCAAGGCACTAGAGAACACAGCTGTAACCACTACACTTTCATCACTTATCCACCAGCTTACATATTTATTATTGTAGTCACAGACTAGAGCTAGACCCGTACGGGGCCATACAGAGCCTGGGAAGAGAGTCAATGGTTCCCGGAGGGGTCACCGCCCCCGCGATCTTCTCCCAGACAATGTCTACGAAGACACTATGACATTAATAAGAGCTGGAGATATAAAATACCGATGGAAAAATATACACAAATGTAGTATAATGTGGTTCTTTATTGACTACGTTTCGCCCATTGTGAGGGAAAACTCGCTGAAATAGACTTAGGGCAGTTCAGACTCCGAGGAAGTGTTACAGTGTGTCACCCCCAGCACTGCCATCTAGCGGGCCGCTGTAAAACTCAAGTTTCTACTCCTGGTAGTACATATATTTCTACCAGTACACGGTATACAGACCATAGCTGACATCACTGACATACTACTATATAGAAAACCGCTTGTTATGCTGAGCATTTCCCGCAAATTAAGTCAGTTTTGTCCCAAGATGCGACCCACACCAGTCAGCTACATACAAAATACTGCGTGGAATAGACAAGATGTTCCAGAGATGGGACACAGAAACAAGTGGTAATTCTTGGAAGTTGAAGACTCAGATGAGCCACAGGGATGTTAGGAAGTATTTCTTCAGTCATAGAGTTGTCAGGAAGTGGAATAGTCTGTCGAGCGATGTAGTGGAGGCAGGAACCATACATAGCTTTAAGATGAGGGAGAGGACCTAGTAGCGTTCATTGAAGAGGCGGGGCCAGGAGCTGAGTCTCGACCCCAACAACTACAATTAGGTGAGTACACACACAACAGCTTAGGCTAACAGAGTAAAATGTTTAAGATATGTTAAGGTAAACACAGGATGCACAATGTTTCTTTAAGAATAGTGACTTAGTGCATTCTTAGTAGTTGTTGTTAGTTATGTAGGATATCCAGCCTACACTGACAGGGAACGTGAATCTTCCCTACACTGCAGCCGACAACCTTCACCGACAGACGTGATATGCTTACTACACTGCTGCCACGCCTACACAGACAGGACGTGAATGCATACCTACAACTGGCTGCCACGGCCTTCACAGACAGGAACGTGATGCTTACCTAACACTGCTGCACAGCCTTCACAGACAGCACGTGATGCTTACCTACACTGCTGCCACAGCCTTCACAGACAGCACGTGATGCTTACCTACACTGCTGCCACAGCCTTCACAGACAGGACGTGATGCTTACCAACACTGCTGCCACAACCTTCACAGACAGGACGTGATGCTTAAATACACTGCTGCCACAACCTTCACAGACAGGACGTGATGCTTACCAACACTGCTGCCACAACCTTCACAGACAGCACGTGATGCTTACCTACACTGCTGCCACAGCCTACACACACAGGACGTGATGCTTACCAACACTGCTGCCCACAACATCACAGACATACGTGATGCTTAAATACACTGCTGCCACAACCTTCACAGACAGGACGTGATGCTTACCTACACTGCTGCCACAACCTTCACACTGACAGGACGTGATGCTTACCTACACTGCTGCCAAACATTATACACTGCTGCCAAACACCATACACTGCTGCCAAACACCATTATACACTAGCTGCCAAACATTATACACTGCTGCCAAACATTCATACACTGCTGCCAAACACCATACACTGCTGCCAAACATTATACACTGCTGCCAAACATTATACACTGCTGCCAAACATTATACACTGCTGCCAAACATTATACACTGCTGCCAAACATTATACACTGCTGCCAAACATTATACACTGCTGCCAAACACCATACACTGCTGCCAAACATTATACACTGCTGCCAAACATTATACACTGCTGCCAAACATCCATACACTGCTGCCAAACATTATACACTGCTGCCAAACACCATACACTTCTGCCAAACATTATACACTGCTGCCAAACATTATACACTGCTGCCAAACATTATACACTGCTGCCAAACATTTACACTGCCTGCAAACATTATGTACACTGCTGCCAAACACCATACACAGCTGCCAAACACCATAACACTGCTGCCAAACATTTAATACACTGCGCCAAACATTATACCACTGCTGCCAAACACCAATACTCTGCTGCCCAACATATACCTGCTGCCAAAGATTATTACACTTCTGCCAACAATATACACCTTCTGCCAAACATTATACACTGCTGCCAAACATTATACACAGCTGCCAAACACCATACACTGCTGCCAAACATTATACACTGCTGCCAAACACATACACTGCCTGCCAACCACCATAACACTCCCAGCCAAACATCATACACTGCTGCCAAACATAATACACCTGCTGCCAAACATTATAACACTGCTGCCAAACATTATACATTGTTGCCAAACAATCATACACTGCAGCCAAACATTATACACAGCTGCCCCTCCTCCCCCCCCCACCCACCCCCCCCACCCCACCCCCCCCACCGCCCCCCCCCCCCCCCCCCCCCACCCCCACCCCCCCCCCCCCCCCCCCCCACCCGCCCCCCCCCCCCACCCCCCCACCCCCCCCCCCCCCCACCCCCCCCCCCCCATACCCCCCCCCCTCCACCCCCCCCCCCCCCCCCCCCCCCCCACCCCCCCCCCCCCACCCCCCCCCCACCCCCCCCCCCACCCCCACCCCCCCCCACCCCCCCCCCCCCCCACCCCCCCCCCCCACCCCCCCCCCCCCACCCCCCCCCCCCCCCCCCCCCCCCCCCCACCCCCCCCCCCCCCCCCCAAAAAACACCATTACACAGCTGCCAAACATTATACACTCTGCCAAACATTTCTACACAGCAGCCAAACATCTTACACTGCAGTCAAACACCATACACTGCTGCCAAACACCATACACTACTCAAACATTAAAATACACTGGCTGCCAAACATATACACACTGCTGCCAAACACCATACACTGCTGCCAAACACCATACACTACTGCCAAACATTATACACTGCTGCCAAACATTATACACTGCTTCCAAACACCATACATACTGCCCAAACTATATACACTGCTGCAAACAATCCATACACTAGCTGCCAAACACCTACACTACTGTCCAAACATTATACACTGCTGCCAAACATTATACACAGCTGCCAAACACCATACATAGCTGCCAAACATTATACACTGCTGCCAAACATTATACACTGCTGCCAAACATCATACACAGCTGCCAAACACCATACATAGCTGCCAAACATTAACACTGCTGCGAACATTATACACTGCTTCCAAACATTAAAGCCAACTGCATGCCAAACAATATACACTTCTGCCAAACACCATACACTGCTCCAAACATTATACACTGCTGCCAAACATTATACACTGCTGCCAAACATAATACACAGCTGCACAAAACAATCATAACACTGCTGCCAAACATTATACACTGCTGCCAAACAATATATCACTTCAGCCAAACACCATACACTGCAGCCAAAACATAATACACTGCTGCCCAAACATTATACACTGCGCCAAACATTATAACACTGCTGCCAAACTTTAAACACTGCTGCCAAACATTTACATCTGCCAAATTTTTACTTTTGCCCAAAAAAATAAAAACTCCCCCAAAACCTGGGGCTGCCCCCTAACTTTTTTTTCCAATTAACAAAACTACCCTTTTTTTCAATTTTCTTTTTTTACACAAAATCTTTTTAAACTTTCCCTAATAAAGTCCCAAAAAACCATACCGGGGGGGGTTAAACCCCCGCATCAATAAAAAACCCAAACCCCCGGTTGCCAACCACGGGTTCAAAAATTTAAACGGATAAACCCCATAAAAAGGGCAAAACCCCATGTGCCAAAAATCTTTTTTACAGAAACTCCGCAAACCCGTGACAACCTACTAAGCCCCCTAAAACCTTTAGAATTTTTTGACCCCGGGCCCATTTCCCCGGGGGGATTTTTTTCCCGCGGTTTTAACCCCCGCCCTTATTTTTTTTTTAAGGTTTTCTTTTCACAATCCCCACTGTTAAACAATCCCCTTTTTTCCAACTTTCATGTTCCTTGATCTTCAACTGTTGCACAAGAACCTGATCTTAAACTTTGCAAAAAGTACCTTGCCCCTTCAACTGTTGCACAAGTACCTTGATCTTCAACGTTGCACAAGAACCTTTGATCTTCAACTTTTTGCACAAGTACCTTATCTTAAACGTTGCCAAGTACTTATCTCAACTTTTTGCACAAAGTACCTGACTTCAACTGTTGCACAAGTACTTGACTCAACTGTTGCACAATACCTTGATCTTAAACTGTTCACAAGAAACCTTGATCTTCACGTTGCCAAGTACCTTATCTTAAAACTGTCGCTTTTAAATGTTTATAAATGACAGAATGACTTCAAGAGTGTATATTTCGGTGAGTGGAAGGAAAGCTGGTATGGGTCGGCCTAGAAAGGTTGAGGAGGGGGAAAGGCGGTTTTTGTGCTAGGGCATGGACTTCCAGCAGGCATGCGTGAGCGTGTTTGATAGGAGTGAATGGAGACAAATGTTTTTAATACTTGACGTCTGTTGGAGTGTGGACAAAGTGAACTATTATTAGATAGGGTTCAGTGAAACCGGCAGCCGGACTTGAGTCCAGGAGATGGAAGTACGTGCCTGCACTCTGAAGGAGGGTGTTATTTGCATTTTAAAAACTGTAGTGAAACGCACCCTTCTGGTCAAGACGTGATGGAGTGAATGATGGTGAAAGTTTGTCTTCATCAGGCCACCCGCCTTGGTGAGGAACTGGCCAGTAGTTAATTAAATAATAAATTTAATAATATTGATCTTTCACACTGATCAAATAACAAGTGAGCGAGACAGATGATCATCCCAATGATGCGCAATATACAGATCCATTACAATCTTCGTGTTTCCCTCACCATGATAGTTAATACTGAAGTACTGTTTAATGTTTCGCAACATTTTTAGTTATTTCTACAATCTTATCTATCAAGTGTGTAAATACCAGGTTATACACATGTTAATCAAGTCATGATATCAATGACACAATACACAAAATCGCGAACAAGTGATACAAGATGCAAAACACTATTAGTGGGAGTTGAATAATAGCCTAGGCCCTGTCGTCCTTGCTACAACACTCAGGAACGGTAATAAGCTTCCGAGGCTGAAAGTTCCTCTGTGACGAACTTCTGGACTTCCTACCATTTCTGCAACATTTTCAAACTGATATGTTGACGCAACATGTTCCTAGAGCTATCATTCAACCCCTCATGTGGTTGTTTTACACTGTAGTTTATCTGGAGAGAGTTCCGGGGTCAACCCCACCGCGGCCGGACTGTGACCAGCCTCCTTAGGTCAGTGTCCCAGGATGCGACCCCACAGTGCTAACACCCAGTACCCATTTTACTGAGGTAACATAGACAACAGATGGAAGAAAACACCCAATGTTTCTATCTGGCGGAACCGAACCCATGCCTCGCGTGGGAAGCGAGAGCGTTAAAACCTAGGCCAACCATTTTGCATGACATACGTGTGTATATTATTATATTATAATCAAGGTGGAAGCCAAAACCGAGATTATACAGCGCTGGGGGGGGATGTGGAAGCATTCAGCTAATTCATGGAACTTGGAGCACGTATCCCATCCCTAAAATCATGAGCCCCTCAACCAACATCAAAGAACCTTCCTTGAGGGGATACGTGTGTATAGCCTGAATAATAAAAGATCTACACAGAGTTAAGCAAGTTAAATCCTGAACAGAAGAAGCCGTCACAATTGATATTCATCATCCTTGTAAACTTGAGAGGAGGAGAGAAGAGAGACTTCGCCTGTGTGTTCCCGCATTCACTCCATCTGCTCCACTTCCTACTACTTATTCTCCATCTCACCATCTCTCATATTTCCTATCTCTCTCGCCTCCTTCACTCGTTTTCTCACCTCTCCAATTCGGTTAAAAATCTGCTTGAATCTAGATTAGAAGTACATAGCTTCAGGGGTCATAGCCTCGTGGGGGGTTCAAGTTCTCTGCTAGTCTGTCCAACGACTCTCTCTCTCCTCTCTCCTCTCTCTTCTCAACAGTCAATCCTCCATCTCTCTCTAGTTCCCCCTGGGCATCCTACCAAGACATGTGGCAGGTTGTCTCCACTACCGTCAGACAATCAAGGTATGAAAATACACAAGACCATAAGGAGGTTATAACCCTGGTGTATTATTCCGAAAATAACACCAACACTGCTAGAACGTATATCCCTTCACGTATTATCAACGTGCTCCTTGGGGGAAATTAGCGAAGAATAAGTACTCTTCATAAGTAGTGTTATCGCACAGCGTACAGTTTGTCATCTCACTGAAGATTATAACAAGAGAAACTGTTGTGTCGATGATTTTACACTGTCGTGCTTTCTGCTTAGCACAACATCCTGAAGATCAACACCGCGACCATTGAAGTATGATGCAAGAGTGTACAGCGGGCATATAATTGTGAAGCAGCTTCAGATGACAGGACTGAGAATCATGGCACCTACGACCCGCTCTCACACCACTCTTACTCCCAAGAAAATATACATATTTCAAAAAATATTACCACTCATAAAAGAAACGTGTAGGTATTGCAGGCATGTAGTATGCTAGTATGAATGTACAGTCATGTAGTGTATGTATGATGTATGTATGTATGCAAGTATGTATGTAGTATATATGCATGTATTATAGATGTATAGTATGCAAGCATGTATTTTATGTATGTATAGTAAGTTCATGTAGATGTATGTAATGATGCATGTATAGTATGTATGTTATGTATGTATGTATGATGTATGCACTAATGTGATGTAGCATTAAGTATGTATGTATGTATGTATGAGACATGCAGTATATTGTAGTATGCATTATGTATGTAAGTATGATGTATTATGTAGCACTGTATGAGTTAATACATTATGTATGCTAAGTAAGCATAATTATTATGTAGAATTACATGAAGTATGAATGTATGTATGCATGTATGTATGTATGTATGCATGTATGTATGTATGTATGCATGTATGTATGTATGTATGTATGTATGTATGCATGTATGATGTATGTATGTATGTATGCATGTATGCATGTATGTATGTATGTATGTATGTATGCATGTATGTATGTATGTATGTATGTATGTATGTATGTATGCATGTATGTATGTATGCATGTATGTATGTATGTATGTCATGTATGTATGCATGTATGTACATGTATGTATGTATGTATGTATGTAATGCATGTAATGTATGCATGTATTATGCATGTATGTATGTATGCATGTATGTATGTATGCAATATGTAGCATGTATGTATGTATGCATGTATGTAGTATGCATGTATGTTATGCATGTATGTATGTATGTATGTATGCATGTATGTATGTATGTTATGCATGTAAGTATGCATGTATGTATGATGTATGCATGTATGTAATGAGTATGCAGGCATGTATGTATGCATGTTATGTATGCATGTATGTATGCATGTATGTATGCATGTATGTATGCATGTATGTATGCATGTATGCAGGCATGTATGTATGCATGTATGTATGCATGCATGTATGCATGTATGTATGCATGTATGTATGCATGTATGTATGCATGTATGCAGGCATGTATGTATGCTATGTATGTATGCATGTATGTATGCATGTATGTATGCATGTATGTATGCATGCATGTATGTATGCATATATGTATGCATGTATGCATATTCCCCAACTGCAAAGCTCCTGATAAAGTACTGGAAAGAGTGTGAAAGGCCATGCATTAATATTTCACTCCTAGTGGTTTGTTTTGTATGTACATTGTAATACATGCACAAACAGTCACAATATATGTACTGTATAATATATATATATAATATATATATATAATATATATAATATATATATAATATATATATATATATATATATATATATATTCCCATACTCTGAATGTATAGGCAATAATTCAAGCGTAGAGAATATAAAGATAAATAGTGAACATTGTAGGTGGCAGCAGAGAGCCTCGTCAGTGTTAGTAAGGTTGAGTGTGGGGGAGTTTACTGCAGCAGGTTACACTCTGTGGTCAATTAAGCTGTAGCCAACACTTAGGAATGTAATTAGCAATCTCCAGCTTCAACCAACAGCATTATGTTCTCTCACTGGGGTATGTTCCTTGTACCCCTGTGCGCACTCTCTCTCTCTCACTAGATGTCTGCAACACAAATATAAATATATATCAAGAAGTACTTCCAGTTTACCATACCGGGTCCTAGTTCTTTGTTATTTTTTTGTATCCATATGCTCTTGTGCTGCCATCTACATGATGGATACCGTGTGTACCATAAACTATCTACTACCATCCATAGGATGGATGCGGTGTGTACCATAAACTATCTACTACCATCCACAGGATGGATATGAGGTGCACAATAAACTAGCCACTACCATCCACAGGATGGATATGAGGTACACAATAAACTAGCCACTACCATCCACAGGATGGATATGAGGTACACAATAAACTAGCCACTACCATCCACAGGATGGATATGAGGTGCACACCAGTGGTCACAACACCACACTCCTGGTGGTCCCTCAGGCAGCTGCCTGCCACCACTGGTCCCCTGGGAGACTTCATCAGCATCACGGTGAAGAACTTGCACCAGGAAGGGTGTACCTCCATCTAGTCTGTCATGTGTCAGTGTATTCACTCTGTCTGACTGTCTTCTCTCTCTCTCTCTCTGTGTGTGTGTGTGTGTTGTGTGTGTGTGTGTGTGTGTGTGTGTGTGTGTGTGTGTGTGTGTGTGTATGTGTGTGTGTGTGTGTGTGTGTGTGTGTGTGTGTGTGTGTGTGGTGTGTGTGTGTGTGTGTGTGTGTGTGTGTGTGTGTGTGTGTGTGTTTTAAGACAGTCGCCAACAAGCCACTACTGATACACAGACCTGCTGGGAAGCCAAGACCACATTCTAGACCACCGTGAAGACAAAGACCACACTCTGGACCACCATGAAGCCAAAGACCACACTCTGGACCACCATGAAAACAAAGACCACACTCTGGACCACCATGAAGCCAAAGACCACACTCTGGACCACCATGAAAACAAAGACCACACTCTGGACCACCATGAAGACAAAGACCACACTCTGGACCACCATGAAGACAAAGACCACACTCTGGACCACCATGAAGACAAAGACCACACTCTGGACCACCATGAAGACAAAGACCACACTCTGGACCACCATGAAAACAAAGACCACACTCTGGACCACCATGAAGACAAAGACCACACTCTGGACCACCATGAAGACAAAGACCACACTCTGGACCACCATGAAGACAAAGACCACACTCTGGACCACCATGAAGACAAAGACCACACTCTGGACACCATAAACAAAGACCACACTCTGGACCACCATGAAGACAAAGACCACACTCTGGACCACCATGAAGACAAAGACCACACTCTGGACCACCATGAAGACAAAGACCACACTCTGGACCACCATGAAGACAAGACTCCACTCTGGACCACCATGAAGACAAGATCACCTTCCAGCCAACGCTTCTGAGGACCACCATAAACTAGGACCCAAGCATGAGAAAGACCTGCTTATCACCTGGCCTTCACTCCCTGGAGTCACCCCGAGCTCACTGCTAAGAGCATTTGACTCACAACACCAAGGTCCTGGAATCGATTTCCAGGTACGACTTGTACACCTGCTGTTCCTACTTACACAGCAGTAAGCAGGCACCTGCTTACTGCTAAGACAACTCCAATACTGCTGGAAGTTATGTCCTGACTAAGACAACTCCAGTACTGCTGGAAGTTATGTCCTGACTAAGACAACTCCAGTACTGCTGGAAGTTATGTCCTGACTAAGACAACTCCAGCACTGCTGGAAGTTATGTCCTAAGACAACTCCAGTACTGCTGGAAGTTATGTCCTGACTAAAGCAACTCCAGTACTGCTGGAAGTCATGTCCTAAGACAATTCCAGTACTGCTGGAAGTTATGTCCTGACTAAGACAACTCCAGTACTGCTGGAAAGATTCAATTGCTCACATGCATTAACAAAAGTCTAACTACGCTTTGAGATGTTCTTCACTGTTGTATTCTTCGTGGCAGCTTAATGGAAGCCATCTTAAGCTTGGAGGACAACGCTTATGCTGTACCACAGACCATCACACAAGTTGCACCACAGACCACCGAACAAGCTTCAGCATTGACCACAAGATCTCCACCACAGACCAAACAAGCTCATAACAGACCACCAAACAAGCTTCACCACAGACCACCAAGTTCCACCACAGACCACCGAACAAGCTTCGTCACAGACCACCAAACAAGCTTCACCACAGACCACCAAGTTTCACCACAGACCACCGAACAAGCTTCGTCACAGACCACCAAACAAGCTCCTCCACAGACCACCAAACAAGCTTCACTACAGACCACCAAACAAGCTTCTCTACAGACCACCAAACAAGCTTCACTACAGACCACCAAACAAGCTTCCCTGCAGACCACCAAACAAGCTTCCCTGCAGACCACCAAACAAGCTTCACTACAGACCACCAAACAAGCTTCACCACAGACCAAACAAGCTTCACCACAGACCACCAAACAAGCTTCACCACAGACCAAACAAGTTTCACCACAGACCACCAAACAAGCTTCACTACAGACCAAACAAGTTTCACCACAGACCATCAAACAAGCTTCACTACAGACCACCAAACAAGTTTCACCACAGACCAAACAAGCTTCACCACATACCACCAAACAAACTTCACCACAGACCACTAAACAAGCTTCACCACAGACCACCAAACAAGCTTCACTACAGACCACCAAACAAGCTTCACTACAGACCACCAAAACAAGCTTCACTACATACCACCAAACAAGCTTCACTACAGACCACCAAACAAGCTTCACTACAGACCACCAAACAAGCTTCACTACAGACCAAACAAGCTTCACTACAGACCACCAAACAAGCTTCACTACAGACCACCAAACAAGCTTCACCACAGCCACCAAACAAGTTTCACTATAGACCACCAAACAAGCTTCACCACAGACCACCAAACAAGCTTCACCACAGACCACCAAACAAGCTTCACCACAGACCACCAAACAAGCTTCACTACAGACCACCAAACAAACTTCACCACAGACCACCAAACAAGCTTCACCACAGACCACCAAACAAGCTTCACTACAGACCACCAAACAAGCTTCACCACAGACCACCAAACAAGCTTCACCACAGACCACCAAACAAGCTTCACCACAGACCACCAAACGAGCTTCACCACAAACCACCAAACAAGCTTCACCACAGACCACCAAACAAGCTTCACTACAGACCACCAAACAAGCTTCACCACAGACCACCAAACAAGCTTCACCAACAGTATCACCAAACAAGCTTCACCACAGACCACCAAACAAGCTTCACCACAGACCAAACAAGCTTCACCACAGACCACCAAACAAGCTTCACTACAGACCACCAAACAAGCTTCACCACAGACCACCAAACAAGCTTCACCACAGACCACCAAACAAGCTTCACCACAGACCACCAAACAAGCTTCACCACAGACCAAACAAGCTTCACCACCAAACAAGCTTCACCTGGTCCCTCTTAACTATCAGTCACTAAGAATATTTCCTCAAACATCAGGTGACGAGGCTGAGTCTTCGATGTTACAATCAACACAAACATCCATGTAAACACTACCAAACATCACGAAATAGTTAGCTAAGTCGTTCAACATTCCAGCAGTTGTTTATCTAGGCGTATCTTAAATATATTAAATATAACATAAAGTGGCTACACACCAGTCTTACAAACTAAACACCTGCACAACACATGTTGTTTAATTGAATATAAGGGAGTAAAAGTACATGTTACTACTGCTGCTGTTACTGCTGCTGCTGCTGCTGCTGCTGCTGCTACTGTTGTTACTGCTGCTGCTGCTGTTGCTGTTACTGTCTTTCTCGCTGCTGTTGCTGTTACTGCTACTGTGCTGCTGTTACTGCTGCTGCTGCTGCTGTTACTGCTGCTGCGTGCTTGCTGCTGCCTGTTGTTACTGCTGCTGTTGCTGTTACTGCTGCTGCTGGCTGTTACTGCTACTACTGCTGCTGCTGTTGCTCGCTGTACTCTACTGCTGCTTGTTACTGCTACTACTGCTGCTGCTGCTGTTAACTGCTGTTACTGCTACTGCTGCTGTTACTGCTACTACTGCTGTTGCTGCTGCTGTTACTGCTACTACTGCTGCTGCTGTTACTGCTACTACTGCTTGTTACTGCTGCTGCTGCTACTGCTGCTTCTGCTACTACTGCTGCTGCTACTCCTGTTGCTGCTGTTACTGCCGCTGCTGCTGCTGCTGCTGTTACTGCTGCTGCTGCTGCTGCTGTTACTGCCGCTGCTGCTGCTGCTGTTACTGCTGCTGCTGCTACTGCCGCTCTGCTGCTGCTGCTACTGCTGCTACTGTGCTGCTGCTGCTGCGCTGCTGTTACTGCTGCTGCTGCGCTGCTGCTGCTGTTACTGCCGCTGCTGCTGCTGCTGTTACTGCTGCTGCTGCTGCTGCTGTTACTGCTGCTGCTGCTGCTGCTGCTGTTACTGCCGCTGCTGCTGCTGCTGTTACTGCTGCTGCTGCTACTGCCGCTGCTGCTGCTGTTTGCTGCTGCTGCTGCTGCTGTTACTGCCGCTGCCGCTGCTGCTCCCCCACCACCCACACCGCTGCTGCTCCCCCACCACCCACACAGTCTACAAGAGGTGAGCGGTCTTGTCGTACCCCAGAACAGATCAATGTGAGATTATCTCACTACACACTCTGGAAAAAGTCTTCCTTGTTGCTTATAATATTTAAGGATCTTAAGTCAGCAGATCTGGACTCTCAACTGGAGAATAAGATTTTTAACCCCGGTGGGTTAGGCACCCAGGATAACCCAAGAAAGTCAGTGGGTCATCAAGGACTAACTTATTTCCACTGTTGTCCTCAGTCTTGTCCCCCAGGATGCCACCCACACCAGTCCACTAACACCCAAGTACCTACTTACCGCTAGGTGAACAGCGACAAGAGGTGTAAGGTAACACGCCCGGCATTTCCACCCGTGCCGGGGATCGAACCACTGACACTCAATGTGAGGTGAGAGCGCTGCCAACCAAGCCACGGGACACCAAGGAGGCATTCGTTACAAGGTATCTCGGTATGTAATGGTATAAGATACCACCACGATTATAAGGAGACACAGATACACTTATATGGAACTTTTATTGACGATGTTTCGCCCAGCACTGTGGTCTTCATCAGGTCACAAACACAATGAAGTCCACTGTCTGCATCACATCAATATATGGGCAACATTAACCTCTTGTGCTGCAGTTTCTTGCAAAACGTCAGGAAAATAACTCAAAACGTGAGAAATAATTCTCAAAACGTGAGAAATAACTCAAAACGTGAGAAATAACTCTTAAAATGTAAGAAATAACTCTCAAAACGTGATAAATAAACTCAGAACGTGAGAAATAACTCTCAAAACTTAAGAAATAACTCTCAAAACGTGAGAAATAACTCTCAAAACGTGAGAAATAACTCTCAAAACGCGAGAAATAACTCTCAAAACGTGAGAATTAACTCTCAAAACGTGAGAAATAACTCTTAAAATGTAAAAAATAACTCTCAAAACGTGAGAAATAACTCTCAAGACGTGAGAAATAACTCTCAAGACGTGAGAAATAATGTGAGTGGTGATATTCACATCACTTGGGCTCTCTCACTTGGAGTACGACTCAGTGTAGACAGTGACGTTCACAGCAGGCGAGACAAATGGAAAAATTACAGCATATACTACCCACAATGAATCTAATACACCATTTAAATTACTGGAAGTGCCTAAAAAAACCAGAGATGTACTCTCTAGAGAGAAGGCGATATACACAGTAATGTACATGTGGGAGATACTGGAGGGTTTAATCCCAAATCTGAACCCTACCTGGAGGGTGTTCCGGGGGGATCAACATCACCCCGGCCCGGCCAATGACCAGGCCTCCAGGTGGATCAAGGCCTGATCAACTAGGCTGTTACTGCTGGCCTCACGTAGTCCAACGTACGAACCACAACCCGGCTGATCCGGCACTGACTATTGGAGGCTGTTGAACAGTCTTGGGCCCCGGACACTTATGGTGTTTACTCTCAGTGTACTAATGGTCCCCCTACTTTTCACTGGGGATATTTTGCATCGCCTGCCCAGTTTTTTGTTTTCGTAAGGAGTGATTTGTGTGTGCAGATTAGAGACCATTCCTTCTAGGATTTTCCAGGTGTACATTAAGATGTATCTCTCTCGCCTGCGCACCAGTGAGTACAAGTGTTCCCAGTAATTAAGGTGTTTGATGGGACTGATATGTGCACCCAGTAGAAACATTCAAGTGGAAATCAGATCAACCAGGCTGTGATGGATATGTGGGCCAGCAAGCCGCCAACAGCAACAGCCTGGTCGGCCAAGCATTCAACAGGGAGGCCTGGCCACAGGTCCAAAAGGAACACTCCCGAAATAGGATACAGGTTAGTCTCAGGTATTTCTGTTAAAACACCAGGAACATAAGTGAACGAACCACACAAACGGATGATCGAGCCTACAACATTACTTGTACTGAAGGACCAGCACGAGTTTACACTCACATGTAAACAAATACAAGAAGCAGCTAGTGACTAAATCACACGCGGGGCCAGGAGCCGTGACTCAACCCCTGCAACCACAACCAGACGAGTACACACACCATTACTACCACACACCACACACACACACACACACACACATACACACATACACACACACATACAACACACACACACATACACTACAACACACACACAACACACACACACACACCACACACATACCACACACACATACATACAACAACACACACACATCACATAGGTGGACACCTGGAACGGAACAGCAGATACAAACCCAACCACACACGATTCACGAAGGCAAACCTGTTCACACAACCTTCTGAGTTTATAAAAATAACACAAGTAAGACAAAAAGAGCGGTGTTGATTCATCTCATTGACTGCAAGAAGCCCTTTGACAACATTCCTCACAAGAATTATGCAAAGCTAGACATCAGCCAAATAACAGGAGCACTGCAATGGATCACAAAATACCTGACAGGGAGGCAACAACGAGTCATGGTACGTAATGATGTATCACAGTGGGCACCTGTGACGAGCGGGGTCCCACAGGGGTCGGTCCTAGGACCAGTGCTATTTTTGGTATATGTGAACGACATGACGGAAGGGTTAGACTCAGAAGTGTCCCTGTTTGCAGATGATGTGAAGTTAATGAGGAGAATTAAATCTGAAGTGAGACCAGGCAGGACTTCAAAGAGACCTGGACAGACTGGACACCTGGTCCAGCAAATGGCTTCTCGAATTTAATCCTGTCAAATGCAAAGTCATGAAGATGGGGAAGGGCACAGAAGACCACAGACAGAGTATAGGCTAGGTGGCCAAAGACTGCAAACCTCACTCAAGGAGAAAGATCTTGGGGTGAGTATAACACCGAGCATGTCTCCGGAAGCACACATCAATCAGGTAACTGCTGCAGCATATGGGCGCCTGGCAAACCTGAGAACAGCATTCCGATACCTTAGTAAGGAATCATTCAAGGCACTGTACACCGTGTATGTCAGGTCCATACTGGAGTATGCAGCACTGTTTGGAACCCGCACTTGATAAAGCACGTCAAGAAACTAGAGAAAGTACAAAGGTTTGCGACAAGGTTAGTTCCAGAGCTAAGGGGAATGTCCTATGAAGAAAGATTAAGGAAATCGGCCTGACGACACTGGAGGACAGGAGGGTCAGGGGAGGACATATAACGACATATAAAATACTGCGTGGAATAGACAAGGTGGACAAAGACAGGATGTTCCAGGGAGGGGACACAGAAACAAGAGGCCACAATTGGAAGTTGAAGACACAAATGAGTCAGAGAGATAGTAGGAAGTATTTCTTCAGTCATAGAGTTGTAAGGCAGTGGAATAGCCTAGAAAATGACGTAGTGGAGGCAGGAACCATACACAGTTTTAAGACGAGGTTTGATAAAGCTCATGGAGCGGGGAGAGAGAGGGCCCAGTAGCAACCGGTGAAGAGGCGGGGCCAGGAGCTAAGACTCGACCCCTGCAACCACAAATAGGTGAGTACAAATAGGTGAGTACACATACACACACACACACACACAATCAACAATTTCTACAGTCTGGTATGGTAGTTTGGTTAATATAATAATCATAAGGCGAACCTAAGGTGTATTTGGTCAAATGTGGGCAAAGTTGTTGGTAGCGGCCCGCTAGATGGTAGACCTGCAACACTGACAGTAAGTTGTTGGTAGCGGCCCGCTAGATGGTAGACCTGCAACACTGACAGTAAGTTGTTGGTAGCGGCCCGCGAGATGGTAGACCTGCAACACTGACAGTAAGTTGTTGGTACGGCCCCTAAGGGTAGACCTGAAAACACTGACAGTAAGTTGCTGGTATGGCCCCTAGAGGGTAACCGAAACACTGACATAATTTGCTGGTGGGCCCGCGAGATGGTAGACCTCAACACTGACAAAAGGTTACGTCTGACCTGTCCAGTATGTCCATTTGTGGGGGAACAAACTCGGGAAACCTGGCTCTACCGAACCACATCCCCCAATAACATAGGAACTGCAACAGTGTGCAAAAAAACCCTCTGATACGGGGCTTTAAAAACGAAAATAAACACACACTTTTGGGATCATATTGTATATTATACAAACATGTTTTAAAAACGGGACAAGTATTTAGTGACAATCCCTTTGGGGATAATTCAATTTAAACCCGGGGAGAGATATATAACGACATCAAATCAAAGGGGAACTGAAAAGGTAACCGGTAGAATTTTTCAGAGAAAAAACATAGCAAGAAGCAAACTGGAAGTTAAAAACTCAAAATCCCCCGCACAGGTTTTTAAAGTATTTTTTCTCACAGAGTATTTGGAGGGAGGATCCATACATAGTTAAAAAGAGGGAGGGGTAAGGCTGTTGGAGCAGGGGGAGAGTGACTTAGCGGGCCCGTGAAGGGCTGGGGCCCGAGCTGTAAAAACCCCCAACCCAAAAACACACAAGTTTCCATTTAAATTTCCTTCATCTGAAAGATTTAATTGATAATTTAATCACAAAATAAGTTGTTATTTATCAAGGGGCCAGGGGATGGAGGGGCACTAGACAAGGGGGGCCTAAGAGGGGAAGGGGGACTAAGCAGGGGGAGGGGCATAGGCAGGAGGAGGGGGGCACAAGCAGGAGGAGGGGGACTAAGCGAGGAGGCAAGAGAAGAGGGGCACTAGACAGGGGGAGGGGCACTAGAGGCGAGGAGGGCACAGACAGAGGGGAGGACAGAGCAGGAGGAGGGGCATAGAGCGAGGGGGGCACTAAGCAGGGGGAGGCACTAGAGAGGGGGGAGGGGCACTAGAGCAGAGGGGGGGCCCTAAGCGGAGGAGGGACTAGGCGGGGGGGGGCACTAGAGCAGGAGGAGGGGGATAACAGGAAGGGGATAGAGAGGAGGGGGGGCACTAGAGGAGGGGGGCAATAGAGGAGGAGGGCACTAGAGCAGGAAAGGCACTAAGGGAAGGGGGGCAAATAAGCAGGGGAGGGGCACTAACAGGGAGGGCACTAGAGCAAGGAGGGCACAAGCAGGAGGGGCACTAAGCAAAGGGGGGGAGGAAGGGCACAGGCAGGGAGGGGGACAAGCAGGAGGGGCACTGACAGGGGAGGGGGATAGAGCAGGGGGAAGGGGGCCCAACGGAGGAGGGGCACTAACGGAGGAAAGGGGGGGCAAGCAGGAGGAGGGGCACTAACAAAAGGGGGAAGAGCAGAGGAGGGGCCTAGAGCAGGGGGGGCCAATCAGAGAGAGGGGACTAGGCAGGGGGGGCACTAGAGCGGGGGGGGGGCCAGAGCAGGGGAGGGCACTAGAGCGAGGGAGGGACAACAGGAAGGGGCCTAAGCAGGGAGGGGGGCAGAGGGGAGGGCACTAAGCAGGAGGGGGGGCAAGGAGGAGGAGGGGCCCCAAAATAGAGCAGGGGGAGGGGCACTAAGCAGGAGGAGGGCACTAACGGAGGAGGGGCACTAAACGGAGGGGGGGCACAAGGGGAGGGGGAGGGCATAGAAAGAGGGGCAAATAGACAGAGGGAGGGGGCATAGAGCAGGAGGGGCACAGAGCAAGGGGAGGGGGATAGGCAGGAGGGGGGGCACTAGAAGAGAGGGCACTAAGCGGGAGGGCACTAACAAAGGGGGGGCACTAAGCGGGGGAGGGCACTAGACAGAGGAAGGGGCACGAGCGGAGGGGGGACAAACGGGGAGGGGCACAACGGAGGGGGCAAAAGAGCAGGAGGAGGGGCCCAGAGCAGGAGGGGGGCATAGAGCAGGGGAGGGCACAGACAGGGGGGGGCACTAGAGCAGGGGGAGGGGACTAGGCAGGAGGAGGGGGACTAGGCAGGAGGGGGAAAGGGCCCAAGCGGAGGGGCACTAAGCAGAGGAGGGGCACAGAGAGGGGGGGCACTAGGCAGGAGGGGGGCACTAGAGCAGGGGGAGGGGCACAAGCAAGGGGGCACTAAGAGGAGGGGGGCACTAGAGCAGGAAAGGGAGGGGACTAGACAGGGGGAGGGCACTAGACAGGAGGGGGCCCTAAGCAGGAAGGGGGGGGCTAGAGCGGGGGGGGAGAAAAGAGCGGGGGGGACACTAGAGCGGGGGGAGGCAAAGACAGGGGGACACTAGAGCAGGGGAGGGACCAAGCGGGGAGGGCACAACAGGAGGGGGGGCCTTTGACAGGAGGAGAGGGGACAACAGGAGGAGGGGCACTAAGAGGAGAGGGCCTAGAGAGGAGGAGGGACACTAGAGAGAGGGGCACAAGAGAGGGGAGGGCACCAGAGAGGAGGAAAGGGGCTGAGGGAGGAGGGGGACCCTAGGGGGAGGGGGAAAGAGGGAAGGGGGGGCCCTAAGGGGAAGGGCACCAGAGAGGGGAGGGCACTAGGAGGAGGGGAGAGGAGAAACTAAGAGGGGAGGGGGACTAGAAAGAGAAAGGCACTAAAGGAAAAGAGGAGAGACACTAGAGGAGAGGAGAGGCACTAGAGGAGGAGAGGAGAGACACTAGAGGAAGAAGAGAAGGAAGAGGGAATAAGTCAACATCAGTTGCTCACATCAAGAGTCCTTCACCATTGACAAGAGTCCCGACCTTGAAGGATGACCAACCTTAATCCTTAACATCTTTATTACTCTCTCTCTCTTCTCTCTCTCTCTCTCTCTCTCTCTCATTCACTGCTTTCTGAGTTATAATAATTTACATAAACCAGCGAGTACTTTCAAGCATATTAATGAACCTAACTTGTACACCACAACATTCAAAACTCTCACACAGCACACTTTACCCTCATATATGTCTATATATATATATGTCTATATATTATATATATATATATATATATATATATATATATTATATATATATATATATATATTATATTATTATATATATATTTAGGGTTATAATTGATAGAATTAGAGGTAAGACAGAATGTAGGATTGCGGATGAACAAGGAGGTTTCAGAGTGGGTAGGGGATGTGTAGATCAAGTGTTTACATTGAAGCATATATGTGAACAGTTTTTAGATAAAGGTAGGGAAGTTTTTATTGCATTTATGGATTTAGAAAAGGCATATGATAGAGTGGATAGAGGAGCAATGTGGCAGATGTTGCAAGTGCATGGAATAGGTGGTAAGTTACTATAAGAGTTTTTATGAGGATAGTGAGGCTCAGGTTAGGGTGTGTAGAAGAGAGGGAGAATACTTCCCGGTAAAAGTAGGTCTTAGACAGGGATGTGTAATGTCACCATGGTTGTTTAATATATTTATAGATGGGGTTGTTAAGGAAGTAAATGCTAGGGTGTTCGGGAGAGGGGTGGGATTAAATTATGGGGAATTAAATACAAAATGGGAACTGACACAGTTACTTTTTGCTGATGATACTGTGCTTATGGGAGATTCTAAAGAAAAATTGCAAAGGTTAGTGGATGAGTTTGAGAATGTGTGTAAAGGTAGAAAGTTGAAAGTGAACATAGAAAAGAGTAAGGTGATGAGGGTATCAAATGATTCAGATAAAGAAAAATTGGATATCAAATTGGGGAGGAGGAGTATGGAAGAAGTGAATGTTTTCAGATACTTGGGAGTTGACGTGTCGGCGGATGGATTTATGAAGGATGAGGTTAATCATAGAATTGATGAAGGAAAAAAGGTGAGTGGTGCGTTGAGGTATACGTGGAGACAAAAAACGTTATCTATGGAGGCAAAGAAGGGAATGTATGAAAGTATAGTAGTACCAACACTCTTACATGGGTGTGAAGCTTGGGTGGTAAATGCAGCAGCGAGGAGACGGTTGGAGGCAGTGGAGATGTCCTGTCTAAAAGCAATGTGTGAATATTAAGCAGAAAATTTGGAGTGTGGAAATTAGGAAAAGGTGTGGAGTTAATAAAAGTATTAGTGAGAGAGCTGAAGAGGGGTTGTTGAGGTGGTTTGGTCATTTAGAGAGAATGGATCAAAGTAGAATGACATGGAGGGCGTATAAATCTATAGGAGAAGGAAGGCGGGGTAGGGGTCGTCCTCGAAAGGTTGGAGGGGGTAAAGGAGGTTTTGTGGGCGAGGGGCTTGGACTTCCAGCAGGCGTACATGAGCGTGTTAGATAGGAGTGAATGGAGACGAATGATATTTGGGACCTGACGATCTGTTGGAGTGTGAGCAGGGTAATATTTAGTGAAGGGATTCAGGGAAACCGGTTATTTTCATATAGTCGGACTTGAGTCCTGGAAATGGGAAGTACAATGCCTGCACTTTAAAGGAGGGGTTTGGGATATTGGCAGTTTGGAGGGATATGTTGTGTATCTTTATACGTATATGCTTCTAAACTGTTGTATTCTGAGCACCTCTGCAAAATCAGTGATAATGTGTGAGTGTGGTGAAAGTGTTGAATGATGATGAAAGTATTTTCTTTTTGGGGATTTTCTTTCTTTTTGGGTCACCCTGCCTCGGTGGGAGACGGCCGACTTTATATATATATATATATATATATATATATATATAATATATATATTATATATATATATATATATATATATATATATATATGCGTCAGTGGACAGGGACATGTCTTAACTTTCATATATATGTCGTGCCGAATAGGTAAAACTTGCGATTTTGGCTTATATAGCAACACTCTTCTTGCCGAATAAGGCAAGCGAGAATTTGTGTATGCAATAATTTCGCAAAAATCATTCTGAACTTAACGGAAACAATATATTTCATTGTGTTTGTTTATTATTAAATTATTGTAAACTTATCTAAAATATATTTAGTTGGATTAGGCTAAATTAAATTGAGCTTGTTATAATAAGGTCGGGTAAGTTTTCTAAGGTACTTTTGGTACAAAATTTTTACATTAACATAAATGAAAAAAATATTTTTATTGTGTCAGCCTGATCTGGGAGACTTCAGTAGCGTCAGCCTGAGCTGGGAGACTTCAGTAGTGTCAGCCTGATCTGGGAGACTTTAGTAGTGTCAGACTGAGCTGGGAGACTTCAGTAGTGTCAGCCTGATCTGGGAGACTTCAGTAGTGTCAGCCTGATCTGGGAGACTTCAGTAGTGTCAGCCTGATCTGGGAGACTTTAGTAGTGTCAGCCTGAGCTGGGAGACTTCAGTAGTGTCAGCCTGAGCTGGGAGACTTCAGTAGTGTCAGCCTGATCTGGGAGACTTTAGTAGTGTCAGCCTGAGCTGGGAGACTTCAGTAGTGTCAGCCTGAGCTGGGAGACTTCAGTAGTGTCAGCCTGAGCTGGGAGACTTTAGTAGTGTCAGCCTGATCTGGGAGACTTCAGTAGTGTCAGCCTGAGCTAGGAGACCTCAGTAGTGTCAGCCTGAGCTGGGAGACTTTAGTAGTGTCAGCCTGATCTGGGAGACTTCAGTAGTGTCAGCCTGAGCTAGGAGACCTCAGTAGTGTCAGCCTGAGCTGGGAGACTTCAGTAGTGTCAGCCTGAGCTGGGAGACTTTAGTAGTGTCAGCCTGATCTGGGAGACTTCAGTAGTGTCAGCCTGAGCTAGGAGACCTCAGTAGTGTCAGCCTGAGCAAGGAGACTTCAGTAGTGTCAGCCTGAGCTAGGAGACTTCAGCAATGTCAGCCTGAGCTGCGAGACTTCAGTAGTGTCAGCCTGAGTTGGGAGGCTTCAGCAGTGTCAGCCTGAGCTGGGGGCTTCAGCAGTGTCAGCCTGAGCTGGGAGACTTCAGCAATGTCAACCTGAGCTGCGAGACTTCAGTAGTGTCAGCCTGAGCTGGGAGACTTCAGCAGTGTCAGCCTGAGCTGGGAGACTTCAGCAGTGTCAGCCTGAGCTGGGAGACTTCAGCAGTGTCAGCCTGAGCTGGGAGGCTTCAGCAGTGTCAGCCTGAGCTGGGAGACTTCAGCAGTGTCAGCCTGAGCTGCGAGACTTCAGTAGTGTCAGCCTGAGCTGCGAGACTTCAGTAGTGTCAGCCTGAGCTGGTAGGCTTCAGCAGTGTCAGCCTGAGCTGGGAGACTTCAGTAGTGTCAGCCTGAGCAAGGAGACTTCAGTAGTGTCAGCCTGAGCTGGGAGACTTCAGCAATGTCAGCCTGAGCTGCGAGACTTCAGTAGTGTCAGCCTGAGCTGGGAGGCTTCAGCAGTGTCAGCCTGAGCTGGGAGGCTTCAGCAGTGTCAGCCTGAACTGGGAGACTTCAGCAGTGTCAGCCTGAGCTGGGAGACTTCAGCAGTGTGAGCCTGAGCTGGGAGACTTCAGCAGTGTGAGCCTGAGCTGGGAGACTGCCTTGCATGAGCCAGTAGGCCTTCTGCAGTGTTCTTCCATTCTTATGTTCAGTAGTGCCAGATTCAAAGTTATACTTCGTAAGTTCATTTAGGAACAGGAACACATCGGTACAATTATCATACAAGGTGTAAATTATCCTCCAGAATAACCCATAACAGTCAAAGTGACGTATTACCATTGTGCTCCTTAATAAGCTAAGTCATCCTCAAAGGTGTATGTAATAAGCTAAGTCATCCTCAAAGGTGTATGTAATAAGCTAAGTCATCCTCAAAGTTGTATGTAATAAGCTAAGTCACCTTCAAAGGTGTATGTAATAAGCTAAGTCATCCTCAAAGTTGTATGTAATAAGCTAAGTCATCCTCAAAGTTGTATGTAATAAGCTAAGTCATCTTCAAAGTTGTATGTAATAAGCTAAGTCATCCTCAAAGTCGTATGTAATAAGCTACGTCATCCTCAAAGTGTTGTATGTAATAAGCTAAGTCATCTTCAAAGTTGTATGTAATAAGCTAAGTCATCTTCAAAGTCGTATGTAATAAGCTAAGTCATCCTCAAAGTCGTATGTAATAAGCTAAGTCATCCTCAAAGTTGTATGTAATAAGCTAAGTCATCTTCAAAGTTGTATGTAATAAGCTAAGTCATCCTCAAAGTTGTATGTAATAAGCTAAGTCATCTTCAAAGTTGTATGTAATAAGCTAAGTCATCCTCAAAGTCGTATGTAATAAGCTAAGTCATCTTCAAAGTTGTATGTAATAAGCTAAGTCATCCTCAAAGTTGTATGTAATAAGCTAAGTCATCCTCAAAGTCGTAGTAATAAGCTAAGTCATCTTCAAAGTTGTATGTAAATAAGCTAAGTCATCCATCAAAGTCGTATGTAATAAGCTAAGTCATCCTCAAAGTCGTATGTAATAAGCTAAGTCATCTTCAAAGTCGTATGTAATAAGCTAAGTCATCTTCAAAGTCGTATGTAATAAGCTAAGTCATCTCAAAGTCGTATGTAATAAGCTAAGTCATCCTCAAAGTCGTATGTAATAAGCTAAGTCATCTTCAAAGTCGTATGTAATAAGCTAAGTCATCTTCAAAGTCGTATGTAATAAGCTAAGTCATCCTCAAAGTCGTATGTAATAAGCTAAGTCATCTTCAAAGTCGTATGTAATAAGCTAAGTCATCTTCAAAGTCGTATGTAATAAGCTAAGTCATCTTCAAAGTCGTATGTAATAAGCTAAGTCATCTTCAAAGTCGTATGTAATAAGCTAGTCATCCTCAAAGTCGTATGTAATAAGCTAAGTCATCTTCAAAGTCGTATGTAATAAGCTAAGTCATCTTCAAAGTCGTATGTAATAAGCTAAGTCATCTTCAAAGTCGTATGTAATAAGCTAAGTCATCTTCAAAGTCGTATGTAATAAGCTAAGTCATCCTCAAAGTCGTATGTAATAAGCTAAGTCATCTTCAAAGTCGTATGTAATAAGCTAAGTCATCTTCAAAGTCGTATGTAATAAGCTAAGTCAGCAAGACGAGTTTAAAAAGCACTAGATGTACACAACAGCCCTGAGCTTCACTCTGGAAAAATGGAAATGCCAAAGGTGGAGCCGAGCCGCTTTTTTACCCAGAACTTTTGTTGTAAAGGCTTTTTTTTTCCCCCACTGTGAGGGGGGGGAAGGTGAGGTTCCCCACTGTGAGGGGGGGGAAGGTGGTTGGGGTAGCCCCAAAAGATGGGGGGAGGAGGGGGTTAGTGGGGTAGGAGCCCCAAGGAAATAAATATTAATAAATCTTTTTTCTAAAAGTCCCTTTTTTTAAAGAAAATGTACAAGGTGTAGGACTATGTTGAATATAAGACTGGTCAAGACCGGGCCGCGGGGGGTTGCCCCCAGGAACTCTCCCCGGTAAACTAAAAAGAAAAGTCCTTGTTTGCTGAGCATTCCTGCAAATTGGGTTTAAATTTTTGTCTCCAGGATGCGACCCATACCAGTCACTAACACCCAGGACCTATTTTACCGTGTATGAATAAAACAAAAAGTGGCGGGAAGCTCGAACCGGGGCCCCGGGATGGCAGGTCCAGCGCTTACCATTCGGCTACGGGCTACTTCCCCCCTTCATTTTCTCTTTTTTCACCACGTCGTTTTTTTTGACATAACCCGCTTTCCCACCACACACACAACACACACCACACTACAGCTGAAGAACGAAAGAGAGAGAAAAATACAAAGGGGTAAAGGCAGGGAGACGGCCAGAGTTGTAACAATAGTCAAGACAGAAACGTTTAAAACAGTTTTAATGGACAACGTTTCGCTCGTGTAGTTTTATCAAGTGGAATGAAGTTGATAAAATTTGTCATGATGTCCAAAAAAGTACTTAGCTGCAAAACATAATCCCCCGGGAACGCCCCGGGGAGGGTTTGGAGGGCGGTGGCTCCTTATCCATCTCCCCCGTTGACTGGTGAAAATAGTCCTGAGTGTGCCGACTGTCGGGGCAGCTCTTGGGTGGGTGGAGACGCAAAATTCCCCCTGAAAAAATCAGCTGACAGTCCCCCAACGCCCTGGTCGGGGACCAGGTCTCTTGATGACAGTATTCACTTAGGTTTGGTCCTTTTTCGGTACGTCTGTACATTCGTCGGGGGTAATGGACCAGTTTGGTCACAATGATTAACATCTGCACAAGTCTTGAGCTGCCTGGTCAAACCAAGTGTTATGCTGGCCTGTCCCCTTTTCAGTCTTGGTATTAGTTATCTTCCTACCAGTTCACTTACGCTTTTCTCTGCCTCTTTTTTTTTCCCCAAAATTTCAAAATTTTTTCTCACTCGTTCACTTTTCCAGTTGAAATTTTCGGATAAGAACTGTTATTTACTCAGATCATTTACAGTGTTATCTTACCTCAGATCATTTACAGACTGTTATTTACCTAGATCTTACAGACTGTTTCTTACCTCAAAACATTTACAGATGTTATTTACCCCAGATCATTTACAGACTGTTATTTACCTCAGATCATTTACAGAGTTTTTCTTACCTCAGACATTTTTAAAACTCGAACTGTTATCTTACCTCAGATCATTACGCTCGAAAATGTTACTTACCTCAGATATTTACAGATGGAATGTTATCTACCTCGATCATTTTCGACTGCGAATGTTATCTTACCTCAGATATTTACAGATGCTAATGTTATCTTTCCTAGTATTTACGACTGCTAAAAATGTTATCTTACCTAGATCATTACAGATGCGAACGTTATCTTACCTCAGATCATTTACTGACTAAGAACTGTTATCTTACCCCAGCATTTCAAAATACGAAAAAGTTATCTTACTCGATCTTTTTTAGACTGTTATTTACCCCAGATCATTTACGACTACGAACTGTTATCTTACCCAGTCATTTACAGACTGTAATGTTATCTTACCTCAGATCATTTTTCAGACGCGAACGTTTCTTACCTCAGATCATTTACGCTAAAAACTGTATCTTACCCCAGATATTTAAGACTACGAATTTATCTTACCTCGATCATTTACAGACTGTTATTTTACTCAGACATTTACAGATGTTTTTCCTCAGATCATTTACAGACTACGAACGTTATCTTCTCAGATCATTTACGACTCGAACTGTTATCTTACCCCAGATCATTTCAGACTACGAACTGTTATTTACCTAGGTCATTTACAGCTCGAATGTTTTTACCCCAGATCATTTTCAGACTACGAAGGGTTTCTTACCCCAGGTCATTTCAGATACGAATGTTATTTACCTAGATCTTTTCCCCGTACGAAATGTTATTTACCCCAGGTCATTTACAGACTACGAACGTTATGTTCCCCAGGTCATTTACAGATACAACTTTTTTACCCAGCATTTAAGACTACGAACTGTTATCTTACCTCAGGGCATTTACAGATACGAACTGTTTTCTTACCCCAACATTTTCGACTGCGAACGTTTTTTTACCCCAGTCATTTACAGCTACGAAAATGTTATTTTACCTCAGTCATTTTCAGACTGCGAAAATGTTTCTTACCCCAGATCATTTTCAGACTGCGAATGTTACTTACCTCAGATCATTTCAGACTAAGAATGTTTTCTTACCCCAGATCATTTACAGACTGCGAAAATGTTTTCTTACTCAGATCATTTACAATAAGAACTGTTATCTTACCTCAGATTATTTTCAGGGCTAAGAACTGTTTCTTACCTTTGATCATTTACAGATACGAACGTTATTTACCCCAGATATTTCAGACTAAGAACTGTTATCTTTTCCCGATCATTTACAGACTAAGAACTGTTATCTTACCAGATCATTTACGACTGTTTTTCTTACCTCGATCATTTTCGACTGTTTTCTTACCTAGATCATTTACAGACTCGAATTATCTTACCCCAGTCATTTACAGATAGAACTTTATTTACCTAGATCATTTACAGGGAAAAAGTTATCTTACCTCAGATCATTTACAGCGTTTCTTCCCAGACTTTACGAGTTAAATTTTCCTCAGATCATTTTTCAGCTCGAAATGTTATTTACCTAGTATTTACGACTAAGAATGATCTTCCCCAGTTTTTACGACTAAGAATGTTATCTTCCTTTGATCATTTACAGACTACGAATGTTTTCTTACCTAGTCATTTACAGACTAAGAATGTTATCTTTCCCAGTATTTACAGACTAAGAAATTTTTTCTTACCCGATCATTTACAGATGTTTTCTTACCTCGATCATTTTCAGACTGTTATCTTCCTCAGATTTTACAGATACGAACTGTTATCTACCCCAGATCATTTACGACTAAAAATGTTATTTACCCAGATCATTTAAGATAAAAATTTTATCTTACCTCAGATCATTTACAGCTGTTTTCTTACCCCAGTCATTTACAGTGTTTCTTACCTCAGTCATTTACAGACGTTATCTTACCCCAGATCATTTCAGATTTATTTACCTCAGATCTTTCAAGCCCGGGTTATTAGGATACCCACCCCATAAGGGGTATTTATGCTAGGTGAAAGAGGGGACAACAGATGTCAAAAAAAATAGTCGTCCGATTGATTGAACCCGGGCCCCTTTCCCTTTTGAGCCGAGTGGAACGTAAGCTTCCGTTCAATTTTTAAAGCTTTTTCCCCCTTTTGGGGTAAAATACTTCATTATATGTAAACTACAGTTTGGTATACACAAATTATTATTATTATTACAATCAAGGGGGGAAACGCTAAACCGGGGGGATTTTTCGCGCCTGGGGGGGTTTGTGGAAGGCATTCAGGCTTAATTTGGGGAAGGGCAAGATCCAATTCCCCAAATCAAGAGCCCCCCACCAACATCAAGGAACCCTTCTTGAGGGGGAACTACACAAAGATATCAAATTTTGATTTATTTTGAAAGTCAATACTTGCATGTTTATCTTTGTTCCCATTTTGTTCCTTCCTTAAAACTGCTTCCACTTGCTTGCTCTCTCTCTCTCTCTCTTCTCTTCTCTCTCTCTCTCTCTCTCTCTCTCTCTCTCTGGGAGAGAGGGAGGTGATTGAAGTAGACATTACATAACAATGGGTGAAGCACACTTCTCTGTGGAACACCGGCACTGAGTGTCGTGTTGACTGTCTCGTCGACAACTACCCTGAGATCCAACTTGAAGGTAATCACTAAGGAATAACGTGGAGCCAGAGACTCCTAGTGCCTCAAGTTTTATCAAGAGTCCCTGGTGCCGTTCTCTTTCTCTCCTTTACCATTCCTTCTTACACCAGGGACAATTTATTACCATTTTATCTACCTCCTCCATCCCTTACTGTCTCTTTTCTTTAGTCGCATCTTTGTGATGCCATACTTGCCTCTCTCTCACACCTGTGAGAATTGATGACTCTCTTCCTTCTCTCATTCTTTCTCTCTCATAATGCAGCACTTTCTTCAGAGAATGTGTGTGTGTGTGTGTGTGTGTGTGTGTGTGTGTGTGTGTGTGTGTGTGTGTGTGTGTTGTGTGTGTGTGTGTGTAAGACACAGCAGAGGACCTGTCAGTCCACACCGAGGCAATCTTCTAAGAATTATTTAATATCTAGATCAAGAACTATCCTGGAGTCTACCTGGAGTGTTCCAGGGGTCAACGCCCCCACGGAACGGTTCCAGACCAGGCCTCCCGGTAATGACCTGATCAACCAGGCTGATGCTTGAAGCCCAACGTATGCACCACAGCCTAGCTAATCAGAAAGCGACTTGAGGAACACGTTAAGCTCTCTCTTTTGAAGACAGCCTGGGATCTGTTGGTAATCTTCCTTGTGTGTGAAGGGACGGGTGTTAAAAAGTCTTGGTTCCTACACACTTGCTGAGTTTTCCCATAAGGTACTCACTGTGCCTCTGCTTTTCTCTGGGGATTTTTGGTCCCGTTGGAATGACTTTCTTTAAAAATATTTCGGATCAATCCCCCTAAGTTTTCTAGGTGTAATTTATAATGTATCTAGTATTATCTAGTTAAGGACTGTGCCGCAGGGACGCTGACCCCCAGAACACCCTTCAGTTGGACGCTACATGTGTGTGTCAGTCAAGGATAGAAAAGCAGAAGCTCTCCCCCCACCCTACGACCACTGTGTTTATGAGTGGTAATGTTACGAGAGAGGAAAGTTAGGTTAGGTTTGTCAGGAAACAGGACAAGGGTTTCCTGACGCGAGTCTTAAGTTATATGATGACCCACAGCTGGAGTTTCTGGTCTTCTGACCGAGGCCTTCCACTGGCTTACCACTTTAAAAATTAAGGTTATAGTTATAACAATAGTATATATAGTTATTATAGAGAGGAAAGTTTAGTGATGGTAAGGATAAGATGGTTGGTGGTGGTGCTTGGTGGTGGGGGCCTTGGTGGTGGTGCTTGGTGGTGCTTGGTGGTGGTGGTGCTTGGTGGTGGTGGTGCTTGGTGGTGGTGATTGGTGGTGGTGCTTGGTGGTGGTGTGCTTGGGTGGTGGTGTTTGGGTTTGGTGGTGGTGGCTTGGTGGTGGTGGTGCTTGGTGGTGGTGCTGCTTGGTGGTGGTGCTGCCTGGTGATGGTGGTGCTGCTACCTGGTGATGGTGGTGCTGCTACCTGGTGATGGTGGTGCTGCTACCTGGTGATGGTGGTGCTGCTACCTGGTGGTGGTGGCAATGCTGCCTGATGGTGGTGCCTCACTGGTGGTGGTGGTGGTGCTGCCTGACTAGTGGTGGCGCTGTTGCTTGGTGGTGGTGGTGCTGACTGGTGGTGGTGCAGCTGACTGGTGGTGGTGCCGCTGACTGGTGGTGGTGGTGCTGCCTGACTGGTGGTGGTAGTGGTGCCTGACTGGTGCGTCTGGTCAGACAGGAGGAGTGCAGGCAGCAACTTTCTAAGATGGTGTACGTCTCAGCCAACTGGTGGAACAGGTATACTCTCTCACTATCACCTCAGCTCACCTGGCGACCCACACCACCTTACCTTCACCTGTCCTCTCTCACACACACACACACACACACAAGTACCCCCTCCCCACACACCATCTGTATCACCTCTCTTCTCTCTTCTCTTTCTCTTCATTCTTACTGTGGTAAATCCTTGACAGACAGCCTCGTAGAGACAAAATATTTTCTGATATCTACCTCTTCTAACTACACACACACACACACACACACAAACTGACGACACTGGAAGACAGGAGAGATAGGGGGGATATGATAACGACATATAAAATACTGAGAGGACTCGACAAGGTGGACAGAGACAGGATGGTCAAGAGATGAGACACAGCAACAAGGGGTCACAGTTGGAAGTTAAAGACTCAGATGAATCACAGGGATGTTAGGAAGTATTTCTTCAGTCACAGAGTTGTCGGGAAGTGGAAAAGTCTGAGAAGTGATGTAGTGGAGGCAGGATCCATACATAGCTTTAAGAAGAGCGACCAGTGAAGAGATGGGGCCAGGAGCTGTGACTCGATCCCTGGAACCACAACTAGGTGAGTACACACATACACATACGCATGTAAAAGGGAGGGCACTGCAATGGATAAGGGAATACCTGACAGGGAGGCAGCAACGAGTCATGGTACGTGAAGAGGTATCACAGTGGGCGCCTGTTACGAGAGGGGTCCCACAGGGGTCAGTTCTAGGACCAGTGCTATTTTTGATATATGTGAACGACATGATGGAAGGAATAGACTCTGAAGTGTCCCTGTTCGCAGATGACGTGAAGTTGATGATGAGAATTAAATCGGACGAGGATGAGGCAGGACTGCAAAGAGACCTGGACAGGCTGGACATGTGGTCCAGTAACTGGCTTCTCGAATTCAATCCTGCCAAATGCAAAGTCATGAAGATTGGGGAGGGGCAAAGAAGACGCAGACAGAGTATAGGTAGGTGGACAAAGACTACAGACCTCACTCAGGGAGAAAGACCTTGGGGTGACAATAACACCGAGCACATCACGGAGGCACACATCAACCAAATAACCGCTGCAGCATACGGGGCCTGGCAAACCCGAGAATAGCGTTCCGATACCTTAATAAGGAATCGTTCAAGACACTTTACACTGTGTATGTTAGGCCCATACTGGAGTATGCAGCACCAGTCTGGAACCCACACCTGGTCAAGCACGTCAAGAAGTTAGAGAAACTACAAAGGTTTGCAACAAGGCTAGTCCCAGAGCTCAAGGGAATGTCGTACGAGGAAAGGTTAAGGGAAATCGGACTGACGACACTGGAGGACAGAAGGGTCAGGGGAGACATGATAACGACATACAAGATACTGCGGGGAATAGACAAGGTGGACAGAGATAGGATGTTCCAGAGAGGGGACACAGGGACAAGGGGTCACAACTGGAAGCTGAAGACTCAGACGAGTCACAGGGACGTTAGGAAGTATTTCTTCAGTCATAGAGTTGTCAGCAAGTGGAATAGCCTAGCAAGTGAAGTAGTGGAGGCAGGAACCATACATAGTTTTAAGAAGAGGTATGACAAAGCTCAGGAAGCAGAGAGAGAGAGAGAGGACCCAGTAGCGATCAGTGAAGAGGCGGGGCCAGGAGCTGAGTCTCGACCCCTGCAACCACAATTAGGTGAGTACATACACACACACACACAGAGGAGTTGTGACTCGACTCCTGCAACCATAACTAGGTGAGTACACACACACACACACACACACAGGGGAGTTGTGACTCGACTCCTGCAACCATAACAAGGTGAGTACACACCACACACACATACACACACACACACACACACACACACACACACACACGCACGCACGCACGCACACACACACACACACACACCACAGGGGAGTTGTGACTCGACTCCTGCAACCATAACAAGGTGAGTACACACACACAAAACAAACACACACCACACACACACAACCCCAAAACACACACACACACACCCCACACACACCACACACACCCACACCCCCACACACACCACAAAACACCACACCCACACCACACAACACAACACACACACACACAAAACAACACACACCACACACCACGCCCCCACCACACACACACAACACACACACACACACCCACCAACACACACAACAAAAACACCAACCACAAAACCACACACACACACAAAACACACAAAACACAAAACCACAACCCCAAAAAACACACACACACACACACACACACACATAAAACACACCACACAACACACCCCAACACACACACACACACAAAAACACCACACACACACCACACAGGGGAAATTGTGACTCGACTCCTGCAACCATAACAAGGTGAGTACACCACACCCACCCCACAACAAAACACCACACACACACACAAAA
>NC_069464.1:4026911-4074411 GCF_026875155.1 Cherax quadricarinatus
AGAAAAATTTTAAATTTTCTTTGTTTTTTAAAATCCTGAAGCTTTAAAAAAAATCAAAAAAAAGGGGTAAAATGAGGTTTTTCTGCATATTTCGACGATTTGGAGCATTTAGAACACTTTTCAGACAAACATGATTTTTTAGCTAAAATTCATGGATTTTCAAACTTTTTTATCAGAATTACTGATAGATTTGAATTTTATGCTGAAAGTAACTTAAATATGAAATTTTAGTGTAGTATTTTGTGAATACATATTTCAAGTGTGAAAATCCATATATATTAAGCTATAAAAAAAGGTTTGTTTGATAAGTGCTATAAATGCTCCAAATCGTCGAAATATGCAGTAAAACATCATTTTACCATATTTTTCGATTTTTTCAATGCTTCAGGTATTTTTAGAAAATATATGAAATATTCAAAATTATTTCTGAATTTCATCGAAATTTTATGGGCTTTTTGAAAAACATGTAATATACTTTAAAATGTTGAAAATGCCCGAAAATTTCAATTCCATCAGTAATTCTGATAAAAAAAGTTTGAAAATCCATGAATTTTAGCTAAAAAATCAAGTTTGTCTGAAAAGTGTTCTAAATACCTTAAATCGTCGAAATATGCAGTAAAACATCATTTTACCATATTTTTCGATTTTTTCAATGCTTCATATTTTTTAAAAATATATATACTGATGGAATTGAAATTTTCGAGCATTTTTCAACATTTTTAAAGTATATTACATATTTTTCAAAAAGCCCATAAAATTTCGATGAAATTCAGAAATAATTTTGAATATTTCATACATTTTTTTAAAAATACCTGAAGCATTGAAAAAAAACGAAAAATATGGTAAAATGATGTATTACTGCATATTTCGGCGATTTGGAGCATTTAGAACACTTTTCAGACAAACATGATTTTTCAGCTAAAATTCATGGATTTTCAAACTTTTTTTATCAGAATTACTGATGCAATTGAATTTTATGCTGAAAGTAACCTAAATATGACATTTTAGTGAAGTATTGTGCCAATACATATATCAAGTGTGAAAATCCATGTAATTTACCTAAAAAGTATGGTTTGTTTGAAAAGTGTTCTAAATTCTCCAAATCGTCGAAATATGCAGTGAAACATAGTTTTACCATATTTTTCGATTTTTCCAATGCTTCAGGTATTTCTAAAAAATAAATGAAATATTCAAAATTATTTCTGAATTTCATCGAAATTTTATAGGCTTTTTGAAAACTATGTAATGTACTTTAAAATTTTGAAATTGCACGAAAATTTCAATTCCATCAGTAATTCTGAAAAAAAGATTGAAAATCCATGAATTTTATCTAAAAAATCAGGTTTGCTGAAAAGTGTTCTAAATGCCCTAAGCCGTCGAAATATATAGTAAAACATCATATTACCATATTTTTTGATTTTTTAAAAAGCTTTATGTATTTTAAAAAATATTGTGATGGAAATTTAAATTTTTTAGAAAATTTTTTAAAATTTTAAACTTAATAAAAATATTCAAAAAGCCCCTAAAAATTTTGTTTTAAAATTTTAGAAATAATTTGGGAAAATTTCATCATTTATTTAAAAATACCTAAAACATGAAAAAAATCGAAAAATATGGTAAAATGATGTTTTACTGAAAATTTCGACGATTTGGAGATTTGAGCCCTTTTCAAAAATACCCCACTTTTTAGCTAAAATACATGATTTTCACATTTAAAAATGCATTGACACAATACAATAAAAATGTCATATTTTTAAATTATTTCGCATAAAATTCAATTCTATAGTAATTTGTGAAAATTTGAAAATCCCTGAATTTTACCTAAAAAATCAAATTTGCGAAAAGTGTTTAAAGTCCAAATCGTCGAAAAATGCAGTAATACATCATTTTTCAATATTTTTTGATTTTTTTCAAGCTTCAGGTTTTTTTTAAAAAAAAAATATGAAAAAATTTAAAATTATTTCTGAATTTTTTTGAAAATCTAGGGAAATTTTTGAAAAATATGAATATATTTAAAAAATTGAAAATGCTCGAAAAATTTCAAATCCACAGTAATTTGATAAAAAAAATTTGAAAATCCTGAATTGTAGTATAAAAAAACAGGTTTTTCTGAAAAATGTTCTAAATATTTGAAATATGCGTAAAACATCATTTTTCCCCTTTTTTAGATTTTTTTATGCTTCAGGGTTTTTTTAAAAAAAAAAAAATGAACTTCAAAATTATTTTTAATTCATCGAAAAATTTTTGGGGTTTTTGAAAAAAAGGTAAAATACTTTAAAAATTGAAAAATATTGAAAATTTTAATTCCTAGTTATATTTTTTTAAAACACCTGAACATTGGAAAAAAATCGAAAAATTTTTAAAAAATTTTTTGTTTTGAATATTTTGCGTTTTGGGATTTTGAACACTTTTCAGAAAACCTGATTCTTTTGTTAAAAATTGGTTTTTAAAATTTTTTTTCAAAATTACTGATGGAAATTTAAATTTTGAGCATTTAAATTTTTAAAGTTATTACATTTTTTCAAAAAGCCCATAAAATTTCAAGAAATTCAGAAATAATTTTGAAAATTTCATATATTTTTAAAAAAAAGAAGCATTGAAAAATCGAAAAATATGCTAAAAAGATGTTTTATGCATGTTTTTCGATTTGGGCATTTAGAAATTTTCAAACAAACCTTACTTTTTAGGTAAAATACTGGATTTTCACACTTGAAATATTAATTTAAAAATACTAACTAAAATATCATTTTAAGTTTCTTTCAGCCTAAAAAATTAATTCCATCAGTAATTTGATAAAAAAAAATTTGAAAAACCTGAATTTCAGTGAAAAAAAACAGATGTCTGAAAAGTGTTCTAAATGCCCTAAATCGTTTTGAAATTTTCAGTAAAATCGTTTTAAATATTTTTCGTTTTTTCAATGCTTCAGTTAAGAAAAAAAATATATATATGGAATTTAAAATTCTCAAACAATTTTAAGGGGTTTTAAAAATATATTACAGATTTTTCAAAAAGCCCAAAATTTCGATGAAAATTTAGAAATAATTTTGAATATTTATATTTTTTTTTAAATACCTGAAGCATTGAAAAATGAAAAAAAAAAAGGTAAAAAATATGTTTTACTGCATATTTCGCGATTTGGAACATTTTGAGCCTTTCCAAAAAAACCTTGCTTTTAGCTAAAAAATTCGATTTTCACCTTGAAATGTGCATTTCAAATACTACACTTAAATGTAATTTAAGTTACTTTCAGATAAAAATTAAATTTCCCATCAGTAATTTGAAAAAAAAAGTTTGAAAATCCATGAATTTTAGCTAAAAATCAGGTTTGTGAAAAGTGTTCAAAAATGCCCTAAATCGTCGAAATGTGCGTAAAAAATCATTTTACCTATTCCGATTTTTTCAAAGCTTTGGGTTTTTTTAAAAAATATAAGTGAGGGGAATTAAAATTTTTGAAAAATTTTTAAACTTTTTAAATATATTACATTTTTTTCAACAACCCCATAAAATTTCTGTTGAAATTCAAAAAATAATTTTAAATTTTTATACATTTTTTTAAAAATCGAAGCATGAAAAAAAATCAAAAAAAATATGGAAACATGATGTTTTACTGAAAATTTCGACGTTTTGGGCATTTGAGCCTTTTAAAACATCCTTTACTTTTTAGTTTAAAACAGGGAATTTCCCAAAAGGAAATACTTATTGACCAATACTACAAAAAATGTCATTTTAAGTTACTTTCAGCATAAATTAAAATTCCATCGGTAATTTGAAAAAAAAGTTTGAAAATCCATGAATTTTAGCTAAAAAATCCTGTTTGTTAAAAAGTGTTCAAAAACACTCCAAATCACAAAAATATGCAGTAATACTCTTTTTCGACTTTTTCAAGTTTAGGTTTTTTTAAAAAAATAGAAATTTCAAAATTATTTGGTTTTTTATGGAAAATTTAAAGGTTTTTTTGAAAAATATTTTATTTTTTAAAATGTTGCAAATTCTCAAAAATTTCAAATCCATCAGTAATTCTGATCAAAAAATTTTGAAAATTCATGAATTTTGAAAAAAAAAAATCAGGTTTGTCTAAAAAGTGTTCTAAATGCTAAAAATTTTCCGAAATATGCAGTAAACATCATTTTACCTATTTTCGTTTTTTCAAGTTCGGTATTTTTAAAAAATTTATACTGAGGGAATTGAAATTTTCGAGCTTTTAAAACCTTTTTAAAGTATGTTAAAATTTTTTTTCAAAAACCCATAAAATTTCGATGAAATTTTCGAAATAATTTTTGAATAGTTCCTGTTTTTTTAAAAATCCTAAAGCATTGAAAAAAATCAAAAAAACGTGGAAAAATGTGGTATCTGTTTTTCGACGTTTGGGGGTTTTAGGACACTTTGCAGAAAAATTTTTTTTTTAGCAAAATTTCATGGTTTTTCAAACTTTTTTATCAGAATTACTGATGTTTTAATTTTATGCGAAAGTAACTTAATATGAAATTTTGTGTGTATTTTGTCAATACATATTTCAAATGTGAAAACCATGTATTTTTGCTGAAAGTAAAGGTTGTTTGTAAGTGTATAAATGCTCCAAATCGTCGAAAATTTTCAGTAAAACATTTTTAAAACCCTATTTTTTGATTTTTTTAATGCTTTTGGTATTTAAAAAAAATATCTGAGGAATTTAAATTTTTGAGAATTTTTCAAAATTTTAAATTATTATATATTATTCAACAAACCCATAAAATTTCTTGAAAATTTGAAATAATTTTTTAATATTTATTTTCATTTTTTTTAAAAAAAACCCGAAGCATGACAAAAATCGAAAAATATGGAAAAGATCTTTCAAACATACCTTTCTTTTTAGCTAAAAAAACAGGTTTTTTACAATTGAAATAGTATTGACACAATACTACACTTAAAATGTCTATTTTAAATTTTTTTTCAGCTAAAATTCAATTCCTCAGAATTCTGATAGAAAAGTTTGAAAATCATGAATTTTAGTAATAACCCGTTTGTTGAAAAGTGTTCAAAACGCTCCAAAAACGTCGAAATATGCGTAATAAAAATCTTTTTCGACTTTTTTTTAATGCTTCAGGGATTTTTTAAAAAAATATGAATATTCAAAATTATTCTGATTTTTTTGGAAAATTTAAGGCTTTTTGAAAAATATGTAAAATACTTTTTTTAAAAAATTGAAAAGCTGAAAATTTCAAAACCATCAGTAATTTGATAAAAAAATTTTAAAAAACCATGAATTTACTAAAAAAAACAGGGTTGTCTGAAAAAATTTTTAAAAACCTTAAATGTCGAAAAATGCAGTTAAACATCATTTTACAATATTTTTTGATTTTTTTCCATGCTTTATATTTTTTTTAAAATATAATACTGATGGGAAATTTAAATCTTCGGCATTTAAAACATTTTTACATATATTTCTTTTTTTTCAAAAAGCCCATAAAAAAAACGATGTAATTCAGAAATAATTTTTAAAATTTCATACATTTTTTTAAAAAACCCGAAGAATTGAAAAAAAACGAAAAAATGGTTAAAAAGATGTTTATGAAATTTTGACGATTTGGAGCATTTAGGACCCTTTTTAAAAATACCCTTCTTTTTAGCTAAAATGCATGGAATTTCCAATGAAATACGTATGACACAATACACCCTAAAATGTCATATTAAGTTACTTTCAGCATAAAATTCAATTCCATCATAAAATTTGATAAAAAATTTGAAAATCCCTGAATTTAGCTAAAAATCCTGTTTGTCTGAAATGTGTTCAAAACACTCCAAATATCGAAATATGCAGTAATACAATTTTCGCTTTTTTCAATGCTTAAAGGTAAAAAAAATATGTGAAAAAATTTAAAATTATTTCTGAATTTTATGGAAAAATTTTTGAGTTTTGAAAAATATGTATTATTTTTAAAAGTTGCAAAATTCTCGAAAAAATTTTAAAACCATCAGTTATTCTGATCAAAAAAGTTTGGAAATTCAGAAAATTTTTGCAAAAAAAAACAGGTTTGTCTGAAAAATTTCTAAAAATTATAAAATCATCGAAATATGAGTAAAAAATCATTTTACCTATTTCCCCCGATTTTTTCAATGATTCCTTTATTTTTAAAAAAAAATATACTGATGAATGAAAATTTTCGAGCATTTCTCAACATTTTTAAGTATGTTAAATATTTCATAAATCCCATAAAATTTCGATGAAATCATGAAATAATTTTGAATAGTTCATCTGTCTTTTAAAAAATACCTGAGCATTTGAAAAATCGAATGAGAAAAAACGTGCTGGTAAATGATGGTTTACTGCATATTTCGACGAATTTGGAGCATTTAGGACACTTTGCAGACTCAAAATCTGAATTTTTTTAGCTAAAATTCATGGTATTTTCAAACTTTTTTATCAGAATTACTGATAGATTTGAATTTTATGCTGAAAGTAACTTAAATATGAAATTTTAGTGTAGTATTTTGTCAATACATATTTCAAGTGTGAAAATCCATGTATTTTAGCTAGAAAGTAAGGTTTGTTTGATAAGTGCTATAAATGCTCCAAATCGTCGAAATATGCAGTAAAACATCATTTTACCATATTTTTCGATTTTTTCAATGCTTTAGGTATTTTAAAAAAATATATGCTGATGGAATTGAAATTTTTGAGAATTTTTCAACATTTTAAACTATATTATATATTATTCAACAAGCCCATAAAATTTCTTTGAAATTCAGAAATAATTTTGAATATTTCATACATTTTTTTAAAAATACCTGAAGCACTGACAAAAATCGAAAAATATGGAAACATGATCTTTTCAAACATACCTTACTTTTTAGCTAAAATACATGGATTTTCACAATTGAAATACGTATTGACACAATACTACACTTAAATGTCAATATTTTAAGTGTTTTTCAGCTAAAAATTCAATTTACCATAGTAAGGGAGAGGGAGGGGCGGGAGGGGTGGTAAAAAGTAGTATAAGGTTGCTTCACATAAACGCACTATAAGAGACTACATGGGAGGTGAAGGGGGGGTGGGGGGAGGTTGTAAGGTTAGTATAAGGTTGCTTCACGTAACTCCACTTTAAAGACACCTGGGGAGAGGTGAAGGGAGGGGAGGGGGGGAGGGGGGGTAAGTAAAGTAGTATAAGGTTGATTCACATTAAACTCCACTATAAGAGACACCTGGGTGGTGAAGGAGGGGAGTGGGATGAGGGAGGGGGGGTAAGGTGGTATAGGTTGCTTCAGACATTAAAACTCCACTATAAGAGACACCAGGGAGGGGAGGGGGGGGGGAGGGGGTAGGTAGTATAAGGTTGCTTCAATAACTCCACTATAAAGAGACCACCTGGGAGGTGAAGGGGGGGAGGAGTGGGTGGGGGGGGTTAAGGTAGGTATAAGTTGCTTCACATAACTCACTATAATGAGACACCTGAGAGGTGATGATGGGAGGGGAGGGGGAGGGGGGAGGGGGTAAGGTAGTATAAGGTTGTTCACATAACTCCACTATAAGAGCACCTGGGAGGGTGGGGGGAGGGGTAGGTAGTATAAGGTTGTTCTTCACATACTACACTATAAGAGACACTGGGAGGGGAGGGGGCGGGAGGGGGGTGGGTAACGGTAGTATTAGGTTGCTTCACATAACTCCACTATAAGAGATCACCTGGGAGGGAGGGAGGGGGGGGAGGGGGTAGGTAGTATAAGGTTGCTTCACATAACTCCACTATAAGACGACATGGGAGGTGGAAGGGAGGGAGGGGAGGGGCTGAGGGGGGGTAGGTAGTATAAGGTTGCTTCACATTGAAACTCCACTATAAGAGACACCTGGGAGGTGAAGGGAGGGGAGGGGAGGGGGGGAGGGTGGTAGGTAGTATAAGGTTGCTTAACATAACTACACTATAAGAGGACACCTGGGGTGAAGGGAGGGGAGGGGGGAGGGGTAAGGTAGTATAAGGTTGCTTCAATAACTACACTTATATGAGACACCTGGGAGGGAACGGAGGGGAGGGGGGGAGGGGTAAGGTGTATAAGGTTGATTCACATAAACTCCCTATAAGAGACACCTGGGAAGGTGAAGGGAGGGGAGAGGGGGGAGGGGGTAAGGTAGTTATAGGTTGCTTCACATAACTCCACTATAAGAGACACCTGGGAGGGGAGGGGGAGGGGGTAATCCGTAGTTATAAGGTTTGACTTCACTATAAATCCACTATAAGAGACACCTGGTGAGGGGAGGGGGGGAGGGGTTAAGGTAGTATAAGGTTGCTTCACATTACTCCACTTAAGAGACACCTGGGAGGTCTAGGAGGTGATTGGGAGGGGGAGGGGAGGGGAGGGGGTAACGTAGTATAAGGTTGCTTCACATAAACTCCACTATAGAGCACCTGGGAGGGGAGGGGGGGAAGGGGGTAAGTAACGGTAGTTATAGGTTGCTAAACAATACCTCACCTATAAGATGACACTGGGAGGTGAAAGGGAGGGGAGGGGGGGGAGGGGTAAGGTAGTATAAGGTTGCTTCACAGTAACTCCACTATAAGAGACACTGGGAGGTGAAGGGAGGGGAAGGGAGAGGGGGGTAAGTTAGTTATAGGTTGCATTCACTTAACTAACACTAGAAGTGAAACCTGGGAGGTGAAGGGAGGGGAGGCGGGAGGGGGTAGGTTAGTATAAGGTTTGCTTCACGTAACGCCACTATTAGAGACCCTGGAGGTGAAGGGAGGGGAGGGGAGGGGGGAGGGTAAGTAGTATAAGTTGCTTCAGACATAAACTCCACTATAAGAGGAACCTGGGAGGTGAAAGGGATGGGAGGGGGGCGAGGGGTTAAGGTAGTATAGGTTTGCTTTCACATAACTCCACTATAAGAGCACCTGGGAGGTGAAGGGAGGGGAGGGGGGGAGGGGGTAAGGAGTATAGGTTGCTTCACATACTCCACTTAAGAGAGACCTGGGAGTGAAGGGAATAGGGGAGGGGGGGAGGTGGTTAGGTAGTATAAGGTTGCTTCCAGACTAACTTCCACTATAAGAGACACACCTGGCGAGGTGAAGGGAGAGGAGAGGGGGGGAGGGGGTAAGGTAGTATAAGGTTGCTTCACATAACTCCACTATAAGAGACACCTGGGAGGTGAAGGGAGGGGAGGGGGGGGGGGGTAAGGTAGTATAAGGTTGCTTCACTTAACTCCACTCTATAAGAGAACATGGGAGGTGAAGGGAGGGGAGGGGGGAGGTGGTAAGGTAGTATAAGGTTGCTTCACATAACTCCACTATAAGAGACACCTGGGAGGTGAAGGGAGGGGAGGGGGAGCGGGGTTTAAGGTAGTATAAGGGTTGCTTCAAATTTAAACTCCCTATAAGAGACACATGGGAGGTGAAGGGAGGGGAGGGGGAGGGGGTAAGGTAGTATAAGGTTGCTTATATAACTCCTCTATAAGAGTCCACCTGGGAGTTGAAGGGAGCGAGGGGGAAAGGGGGTAAGGTAGTATAAGGTTGTTCACATACAACTCCACTATAAGAGACACTGGGCTGGTTGAAGGGAGGGGAGGAGGGGGGGGGTAAGGTAGTATAAGGTTGCTTCACATAACTCCACTATAAGAGACACCTGGGAGGTGAAGGGAGGGGAGGGGAGGGGGAAGGGGGTAACGTAGTATAAGGTTGCTTCACATAACTCCACTATAAGAGACACCTGGTATAATATCTTAAGTTTCTCCCTCACATACAACCTACTCTTACAGTGTTAACATTATCATCTGCTGTTACACTACAAAGTTCTGGGCAAGTTACTGTGGTAATGTGTTACTTATACAACCATGAGTTACGTCACACACAAACAAGTTACAGTGTTAACGTGATACTTATACAACCATGAGTTACGTCACACACAAACAAGTTACAGTGGTAATGTGTGCTTATACAAACCATGAGTTCGTCAACACCACAAACAAGTTACAGTGTTAACGTGTTACTTATACAACCATGAGTTACGTCACACACAAACAAGTTACAGTGGTAATGTGTTACTTATACAACCATGAGTTACGTCACACACAAACAAGTTACAGTGGTAATGTGTTACTTATACAACCATGAGTTACGTCACACACAAACAAGTTACAGTGGTAATGTGTTACTTATACAACCATGAGTTACGTCACACACAAACAATGTACAGTGGTAATGTGTTACTTATACAACCATGAGTTACGTCACACACAAACAAGTTACAGTGGTAAAGTGTTACTTATACAACCATGAAATACGTCACACACAAACAAGTTACAGTGGTAATGTGTTACTTATACAACCATGAAATACGCCACACACAAACAAGTTACAGTGGTAATGTGTTACTTATACAACCATGATATACGTCACACACAAAAACAGTTAAAGTGGTTATTGTGTTACTTATAACCAACCATGAGTTACGTCAACATCACAAACAAGTTACACAGTGGTAATGTGTTACTTATACAACATGAGCTACGTCACACACAAACATGTTACAGGTGGTAATAATGTGTTTATCTATACAAAACCATGAGTTACGTCATCACGCAAACAGTTACAGTGGTAATGTGTTACTTATACGAACCTTGTGTTACGTACACACAAAACAAGTTTACGTGGTAATGAGTGTTACTTATTACAACATGAGTTACGTCACACTCAAACATTACATATTTGACGAAAACACCAGTGTATAAAGGATGTTAGTGCAAAGGTTTGCATCCCTCTGTGCTTCTTCTGCACACAGTTATTAATGTGTAATATTACACGCCAGAGTAAACCCAAAATGTCGATAGTAACTATTTCCATTGTTGGTCCTGGAAGGTGGGTGTGGGAGTGTCGGTATGATGGTGAAGGTGAGTGTTGGGAGTGTGGTAGATGGTAGAGGTGGTGTGGGAGTGTGGTTATGATGCGTGAAGGTGGGGTGGGAGTGTGTATGATGGTGTAGGTGGGGTGTGGGGGTGTGGTATGATGGTGAAGGTGGGTGTTAGGAGTGTGTGGTTTGATGGTGAAGGGTGGGGGTGAGGTGTGGTATTGATGGTGAAGGTGGGTTGTAGGAGTGTGGTAGGATGGTGAGGTGGGTTGGTAGCAGTGTGGTATGATGGTGAAGGGGGGTGTGGGAGTGTGGTATGATGGTGGAAGTTGCGTGTGGGGAGGTGGGTTGATGGTGATGGTGGGGTGTGGGAGTGTGGTATTGATGCGGTGAAGGTGGGTTGTAGGAGTGTTGGTATGATGGTGAGGTGGGTGTGGGGAGTGTGAGTATGATGGTGAGGTGGGTCTGGGAGTGTGGTATGTATGGTGGTAGGTGGGTGTGGGAGTGTTGGTTTGATGGTGTGAAGGTGGGTGTGGGAGTGTGGTATGATGGGATGGTGGGGTGTAGGAGTGTGGTATGATGGTGAAGGTGGGTGTAGGAGTGTGGTATGATGGTGAAGGTGGGGCTGTGGAGTGTTGGTTATGATGGTGAAGGTGGGTGTGGGGGAGTGTGGGTTATGATGGTGTCGTGAAGGTGGGTGTAGGAGTGTGGTAGGATGGTGAAGGTGGTTGTAGGAGTTGGTATGATGGTGAAGGTGGGTGTGGGAGTGTGGTATGATGTTGTGAAGGTGGGTGTGGGAGTGTGGGTATGATGGTGAAGGGGGTGTGAGAGTGTGTATGATGGTGAAGGGTGGGTGTAGGAGTGTGGATGATGAATTGGGGGTGTAGGAGTGTGGTATGATGGTGAAGGTGGGTGTGGGAGTGCTGCTATGATGGTGAGGTGGGTGTGGGAGTGTGTTGGTATGATGGTGATGGTGGAGCTTACTGTGGGAGTGTGGATTATGATGGTTGAAGGAGGGTGTAGGGAGGTGTGGTATGATGGGCGAAGGTGGGTGGGGTGTGTGGTTTGATTGTGAAGGTGGGTGTGGGATGTGGTTGATGGTGTAGGTGGGTGTGGGTGTGTGTGGTATGATGGTTGTAAGGTGGGTTGTGGGGAGTGGTGGTAGATGGGGATGGTGGGTGTAGGATGTGTGGCTATGATGGTGATAGGTGGGTGTGGGTGTGTGGTTGTGATGGTTGTAGGTGGGTGTAGGAGTGTGGTATTATGGTGGGAAGGAGGGTTGTTGGTGTGTGGTATGATGGTCGAAGGTGGGTGTGGGAGTGTGTATGATGGTGAGGTGGGTGTGGGTGTGTGGTAGTGATGGAGATGGTGGGTGTTGGGGTGTGGTTTGATGGTGATGGGGGTGTAGAGTGTGGTTAGTTTGTGGTGAAGGTGGGTGTAGGGAGTGTGGGATGATGGGTGGAAGGTGGGTGTGGGTGTGGGTTGTATGATGGTGAAGGTGGGTGGTGGGAGTGTGGTATGATGGTGAAGGTGGGTGTGGGAGTGTGTATGATGGTGAAGGTGGGTGTGGAGTGTGGTTTGATGGTGTGAAGGTGGGTGTGGGTAGTGTGGTTTATGATGGTGATGGGGGGTGTGGTAGTGTGGTATGATGGTGAAGGTGGGTGTGGGAGTGTGGTTGATGGTGAAGGTGGGGGGTGAGATGTGGGTATGTTGGTGAAGGTGGGTGTAGGAGTGTGGTATGAGGGTGAAGGTGGGTGTGGGGAGTGTCGGTATGATGGTGAAGGTGGGTGTGTGGGAGTGTGGTATGTTGGTGAAAGGTGGGTGTGGGAGTGTGGGTTGCTATGATGGTGAAGGTGGGGGTGGGCAGTGTGGTTATGATGGGGAAGGGGGGTGTAGGAGTGTGAGTATGATGGGGAAGGTGGGTGTGGGAGTGTGGGTGTTGGTGATGGTGGGTGTGGGAGTGTGGTATGATGGTGGATGGTGGGTTGTGGGTGTGGGGTAGATGGTGAAGGTGGGTGTAGGGAAGTGTGGTTATTGATGGTGAAGGTGGGATGGGGGAGTGTGGTTATGATGGTGAGGTGTGTGTGGGAGTGTGGTATTGTTGGTGAAGGTGGGTGTAGGAGTGGGGTATGATGGTGATGGTGGGGTGTGGGAGAAGTTGTGGTAGGATGTGAAGGGGGTGTGGAGTGTGGTATGATGGTGAAGGTGGGTGTGGGTGTGTGGATATGATGGTGAAGGTGGGTGTGGGGTGTGTTATGATGGTGAAGGTGGGTGTGTCTGATGGTGATGGTGGGTGTGGGAGTGTGGTATGGTAGTGAAGGTGGGTGTGGAGTGTGGCTATGGTAGTGAAGGTGGGTGTGGGAGGGTGGTATGATGGTGAAGGTGGGTGTGGGTGTGGTATGAAGGTGAAGGTGGGTGTGGGAGTTGTGGGTATGATGGTGAAGGTGGTGTAGGAGTGTGGTATGATTGGTGAAAGGTGGGTGTTAGAGTGTGGGTAGGGATGGTGAAGGTGGGTGTGGGAGTGTGGTATGATGGGGAGGTGGGTGTGGGAGTGTGGTATGATGGGTGAAGGTGGGTTGTAGGAGTGTGGTTAGTTGGTGAAGGTGGGTGTGGGGTGTGGTATGATGGTGAAGGTGGGTAGTGGAGTGTGGTATGATGGTGAAAAAAAAAAAAATGGAAAAAGGTGGGTTGTGGGGACGTGTGGTATGGGTGAAGGTGGTGTAGGAGTGTGGTATGATGGAGAAGGTGGGTGTAGGAGAGTGGTATGATGGTGAAGGTGGGTGTGGCGAGTGTGCTAATGATGGTCGAAGGTGGGTGTATGTAGGATGATGTGGTATGATGGTGAAGGTGGGTGTGGGAGTGTGGTATGATGGTGAAGGTGGGTGTGGAGTGTGGTATGATGGGTGAGGTGGGTTGTTGGCGCAGTGTGGTATGGTAGTGAGGCTGGTGGTTGGGAGTGTGGTATGGTAGTGAAGGTGGGATGTGGGAGTGTGGTATGATGAGTGAAGGTGGGGTGTGGGAGTGTGATATGATGGTGAAGGTGGGTGTGGGGAGTGTTGTATGGTAGTGAAGAGTGGGTGTGGGAGTGTTGTAGGATGGTGAAGGTGGGTGTGGGGAGTGTGGTATGATGGTGACAGGTGGGTGTTGGGAGTGTGTATGATGGTGAAGGTGGGTGTGGGAGCGTTGTATGGGGTTGAAGGTGGGTGTGGGTGTGGTATGATAGGTGAAGGGTGGGTGTGGGAGTGTGGTATGTTGGTGAAGGTGGGTGTGGATTGGGGTATGAAGGTGAAGGGTGGGTGTGGGAGTGTGGTTATGATGGTGAAGGTGGGTGTGGGAGTGTGGTTTGTGATGGGGAAGGTGGGTGTGGGAGTGTGGTATGTTAGTGAAGGTGGGTGTGGGAGGGTGGTATGATGGTGTAAGGTGGGTGTGGGAGTGTGGTATAAAACTAATAAAAAAACGGTAGTGAATGTGGGTGTGGGAGTGTGGTATGATGTTGTAGGTGGGTGTGAGGGAGTGTGTGTTTGATGGTGAAGGTGGGTGTGGTGAATGTGGTATGTGGTGAAGGTGGGTGTGGGGGAGTGTGGTATGATGGTGAAGGTGGGTGTGGGCTGTGTTATGATGGATGAAGTGTGGGTGTGGGGTGTGTGCGTTTGAAGGGTGAAGGTGAGTGTGGGAGGTGTGGAATGATGGTGAAGGTGGGTGTGGGAGTGTTGGTATGATGGTGAAGGTGGGTGTGGGAGTTTGGTAGGATGGTGAAGAGTGGGGTGTGGGAGTTTGCGTATGGTGGTGAAGGTGGGTGTGGGAGTGTGGATATGATGGTGAACTAGGTGGGTGTGGGTGTGTTATGATGTGGTGAAGGTGGGTGTGGGAGTGTGGTATGATGGTGAAGGTGAGTGTGGTGAGTGTGTATGATGGTGAAGGTGGGTGTGTGGGAGTGTGTATGATGGTGAAGGTGGGTGTGGGGTGTGGTATGATGGGAAGGTGAGTGTGGGCGTTGTGTATGGTAGTGAAGTTCGGTTGTGGGAGTGTTGATATGATGTGTGAGGGTGTGTGTGCGAGTGTGGTTCATGGTGGAGGGTGGGTTGTGCGAGTGTGGTATGGTGGAGAGGTGGGTGTGCGTGCGAGTGTGGTATGGTGGAGTGGTGGTGTGTGGCGTGTGTTGGTATGGTGGAGAGGTGGTGGTGCGAGTGTTGTATGGTGGAGAGGTGGGGTTGTGCGAGTGTGGTATGGTGGATGAAGGGGGGTGTGGGAGTGTGGTTTGATGAAGGTGGGGTGTGCGAGTGTGGTATAGTGGAGAGTGTGTGTGTGCGAGTGTGGCATGGTGTAAAGGTGCCGTGTTGGATGTGGTTAGGGTAGTGAGTGGGTGTGGAGTATGTATGTAGTGAAGGTGGCGGTGTGGGAGTGTGTTATGGTGTGAGGTGGGTTGTGGAGTGTGGTTGGTGGTGAAGGTGAGTGTGGGAGCTGGGGTATGAGTAATGAAGGTGGGTGTGGGAGTGTGATTGTGGTGATGGTGGGTGTGGGAGTGTGTAGGATGGTGAAGGTGGGTTGTGCGCAGTGTGGTACTATGGTGGTGGAGAGGTGGGTGTGCGAGTGTGGTATGGTGGAGAGTAAGGTGGGTGTGCGAGTGTGGTTATGGTGGAGAGGTGGGTGTGCAGTGTTGTATGGGGGAGAGGTGGGTGTGCGAGTGTGGTTGGTGGTGATGGTGGGTGAGGGGGAGTGTGGTTGGTAGTGACGGTGCGTGTTGAGGAGCTGGGGTTTGGTAGTGAAGGTTGGTTGTGGGAGTGTTTGTTGGTTGTGAAGGTGGGTGTGGGAGGTGGTTTGGTAGTGAAGGTGGGTAGGTGCGGGAGTGTGGTTCGGATGATGGTGGGTGTGCGTGTGTGGTTTGGTGGAGAGGTGGGGGGTACGAGTGTGGGCATGGTTGCGATGGTGCGTGGGGATGTGTTGTATGGTTGTGTAAGGGGGTGGGGAGGGTGGTATGGTAGTGAAGGGGGTTTGTGGGGTGGGGGGGGATAGGTTTTGGGGAGGGTGAGGGGTGGGAGTGTTGTAGGTAAGTGTTGGTGGGTTTGGGAGTGTGGTTTTATGTTGTGAAGGGTGGGTGGGGGAGTTTGTTGGTTTGGTAGGGAAGGGGAGGTGTGGGGGTGTTGGTTGGGTGATGGGGGTTGGGGTGTGTGGGATGTTAGTGTAAGGGTGGGTATGTGGGAGTGGGTATGATGGTGGAAGGTGGGTGTGGGTGTGGGGTATGAGGTGAAGGTGGGTGTGGGTGGGTGGTATGATTGTGAAGGTGGTGTAGGAGTGTGGTTTGATGGTTGACTGAAGGTGGGGGTGGGAGTTGTGGTATGTTGGTGAAGGTGGGTGGGGAGTGGGGTATGATGAGTGATAGGTGGGTGTAGGAGTGTGGTTATGAATGGTGGATGGTGGGTGTGGAAGTGTGGTTTATGTTGTGTGAAGGTGGGTGTGGAGTGTGGGTTGTTGGTGAAGGTGGTGTGGGGTGTGGTATGATGGTGAAGGTGGGTGTGGGAGTGTGGTATGTTGGTGATGGTGGGTGTATGGAGTGTAGTATGTTGGGAAGGTGGGTTGTGGGAGATGTGGTTTGGATGGTGAAGGTGGGTGTGGAGTGTGGTATGATGGAGAAGGTTGGTGTGTGGGAGTGTTGTTATGATGTTAATGGTATGAGATGAAGTTGGGTTTTTGTAGGAGTGTGGTATGATGGTGAAGGTGTGTGTGGGAGTGTGGTATGATGGTGAGGAGTGGGAGTGGGAGAGTGGTTTGATGGTGAATGTGGGTGTATGATTTGGTATGATGGTGAATGAGTTTGTGGGAGTGTGGTATGCTGGAGACGGCGGTTGTGTGAGTGTTGTATTATGGTGAAGTTTTGTTTAGTATGCTATTAATTAATTTTGAATTTTTTTTCCATGTGGGTGTGGGAGTGTGGTATGATGGTGAAGGTGGGTTGTGGGATTGTGGTATGATGGGTTAGGTGGGTGTGGGAGTGTGGTATGGTCCCAGTGAAAGGTGGGTGTGGGGGTGTGTGGGTATGTAGTGAAGGTGGGTGTGGGAGTGTTGTATTATGATGGTGAAGGTGGGGTGTGGGAGTGTGATATGATGGTGAGGTGGGTAGTGGGAGTGTTGTATGGTAGTGAAGGTGGGTGTGGGAGTGTTTGTATGATGGTGAGGTGGGTTGTGGGAGTGTGGTTTATGATGGTGAAGGTGGGTGTGGGGAGTGTGTATGATGGGTGAAGGTGGCGAGTTGGGAGCGTTGTATGATGGTGGAAGGTGGGTTGTGGGTGTGGTATGAAGGTGAAGGTGGGTGTGGGAGTGTTTGTATGATGGTGAAGGTGGTGTGTGGGTGTGGGTAGTATGAAGGTGAAGGTTGTGTGGGAGTGTTGGTATGATGGTCTTGTGAAGGTGGGTGTGGGATGTCTGTGTTATGATGGGGGGGAAGGTGGGGTGGTGGGTGTGTGGTGTTTGGTCGTGAGGAGGGTGTGGGGAGGGTGGTATGAAGGTGAAGGTGGGTGTGGGAGTGTGGTATGGTAGTGAAGGTGGGTGTGGGAGTGTGGTATGATGTTGAAGGTGGTGTGGTGGGAGGTGTGTTTTGATGGTTAAGGGGGTTGTGGGGAGTGTGGTATGGTGGTGAAGGTGGAAGTGTGCGGAGTGTGGTATGATGGTGAAGGTGGGTGTGGGTGTGTATGATGGTGAAGGTGGGGTGTGGGAGTGTGGTATGATGGTGGAAGGTGAGATGTGGGAGTGTGGTATGATGGTTGAAGGTTGGGTGTGGGAGTGTGGTATGATGGTGAAGGTGGTGTGGGAGTGTGGTATGGTGGTGAAGGTGGGAGTGGGAGTGTGGTTATGGTGGTGAGGTGGGTGTGGGAGTGTGGTATGTGGGGAAGGTGGGTGTGGGTGTGGTTATGATGGTGAAGGTGGGTGTTGGAGGAGTGTGGTATGATGGTGAAGGTGAGTGGGGGAGTGTGGTATGATGGTGAAGGTGTGTGTGGGAGTTGTCGGTATGATGGTGAAGGTGGGTTGTGGATGTGGTATGATTGGTTGAGGTGTGTGTGGGGGAGTGAGGTATTGGTAGTGAAGGTCGGTGTGGAGTGTGTTTCAATTGATTGGGATGGTGGGTGTGGGAGTGGGGTATGTGGTGAAGGTGGGTGTGCGAGTGTGGTATGGTTGAAGAGGTGGGTGTGCGAGTGTGGTATGGTGGAGTGGTGGGGTGTGCGAGTGTGGTATGGTGGAGAGGTGGGTGTGCGAGTGTGGTATGGTGGAGAGTTGGGTGTGGCGAGTGTTGTATGGAGGAGAGGTGGGGTGCGAGTGTGGTATGGTGGTGAAGGTGGGTGTGGGTAGTGTGGTATGTGAAGGTGGGGTGTGCGAGTTTGGTATGTGAGAGGTATTGTGTGCGAGTGTGGCATGGTAGTAAAGGTGCGTGTTGGTGTGGTAGGTAGCTGAAGGTGTCGTGGGTGTTTGGTATGGTAGTGAAGGTGGGTGTGGGAGTGTGGTATGCGTGGTGAAAGGTGAGTTGGGGTGTGTGGTATGGTATGAAGGTGGGTGTGGGGTGTGATAGTGAATGGTGATGGTGGGTGTGGGAGTGTGGTTTGATGGTGAAGGTGGGTGTGGGAGTTTGGTATGGTAGTGAAGGTGGGTGTGGGAGGGTGTTGGGTAGTGAAGGTGGGTGTGGGAGTATGGTATGGTAGTGAGGGTGGGTGTGGGACGTGTGTTTTGGTAGTGAAGGTGGGTGTGGGATGTGTGGTATGGTGGTGGTAGGTGAGTGTGGGAGTGTGGTTGGTATGAAGGTGGGATGTGGGAGTGGGTTATGATTGGTGTTGATGGTGAGGTGTGGAGTGTGGTATGATGGTGAAGGTGGGTGTTGCCGAGTTGTGGTATGGTGGAGAGGTGGGTGTGCGAGTGTGGTTTGCGTGGAGAGGTGGGTGTTGCGAGTGTGGTATATGGTGTGGAGAGGATGGGTGTGCCAAGTGTTGTATGGTGATGAGGTGGGTGTTTGCGAGTGTGGTATGGTGGTGATAGGTGGTTGTGGGAGTGTGGTTTGGTAGTGACGTGTGCGTGTGGGTGAATGGGGTATGGTAGGAAGGTTGGTGGTGGGAGGGTTTGATGGTAGGGAAGGTGGGTGTGGGGTAGTGTGGTATGGTAGTGAAGGTGGGGTGTGGGTGTGTGGGTAGGATGAATAGCGGGGTGGTGTGCGAGTGTGGTAGGGTGGTGAGGTGGTGTACGTGTGGGGCATGGTAGCGAAGGTGCGTGTGGGAGGGGTTTTGTGGTAGTGAAGGGGGGTGTGTGGGTGTGGGGGATGGTAGTGAAGGGGGTGTGGAAGTGTGGTATGGTAGTGAAGGTGGGTGTGGAGTGTTTTATGGGAGTGAAGGTGGGTGTGGGAGTGTTGGTATGGTTGTGAAGGGGGAGGTGTGGGTGTGTGGTTTGGTAGTGGAAGGTGGTGTGGGGGGGGGTGTTGGGTTGGGTGGGTGGGTGCGTGGGAGTGTGGTTGGTTGTGAGGGGGGGGTGGGAGTGTGATATGGTAGTGAAGGTGGGCTGTGGGGGTGTTGTTGGTTGTGATGGTGGGGGTGTGGGAGTGTGGTATGTAGGGATAGTGGGTGTGGGAGTGGGGTATGGTAGTGATGGTGGGTGTAGGTGTGTGGGCCTCTGGTAGGGATGGTGGGTGTGGGAGTGTGGTATGGTAGTGATGGTGGGTGTGGGAGTGTTGGGTATGGTAGGGAAGGTGGGTGTGGGGTGTGGTATGGTAGTGATGGTGGCATGTGTGGGAGTGTGGTATGGTAGTGATGCGTGTGTGTGTGGAGTGTTGTATGGTAGTGTAGGGTGGGTGTGGGGAGTGTGGTATGGTAGATGTAGGTGGGTGTGGGAGTGTGTATGGTAGTGATGGTGGAGTGATGGGGTGGTGTGGTATGTAGTGATGGTGGGTGTGGGAGTGTGGTATGGTAGTGAAGGTGGGTGTGGGAGTGTGGTATGGTAGTGATGGTGGGTGTGGGAGTGTGGTATGGTAGTGATGGTGGGTGTGGGAGTGTGGTATGGTAGTGAAAGTGGTGTGGGGAGTGTGGTATGGTAAGTGAAGGTGGGTGTGGGAGTGTGGGTATGGTAGTGAAGGTGGGTGCTGGGAGTGTGGTATTGTAGTGATGGTGGGTGTGGAGTGTTGTATGGTAGTGAAGGTGGGTGTTGGGAGTGTTGGTATTGTATTGAAGGTGGGTGTGGGAGTTTGGTATTGTGTGATGTTGTTTGTTTTATTTTTGTATGGTATTGGATGGTGGGTGTGGGATTGTTGTTATTTTATAGTGAATGTGGGTGTGGGATATTTTTCATTAATATATTTTTTTTTATTTTATTTATTAAAAGTATTTATTTATTTATTTTTCTATATTTACATTAATATCACTATTTTTATTTATTTCTTTATTAAATTACTATCTTATTGTAAATTTCTATATTAAATTACTATAATTATTTTATATTTATTTTAATTCCTCCCTCCCACTTTGTAGTGATGGTTGGTGTGGGAGTGTTGTATGGTAGTGAAGGTGGGTGTGGGAGTGTGGTATGGTTAGTGAAGGTGGGTGTGGGTGTGTGGTATGGTAAGTGATGGTGGGTGTGGGAGTGTGGTATGGTAGTGATGGTGGGTGTGGGACGTGTGGTAGGCGTACTGAAAGTGGGTGTGGGTGTGTGGTATGGTAGTGATTGGTGGGTGTGGGACGTGTGTATGGTAGTGATGGTGGGTGTGGGAGTGTGGTATGTAGTGAAAGTGGGTGTGGGAGTGTGGTTTGGTGTGAAAAGGTGGCGTGTGGGAGTGTTGGTAATGGTAGTGAAAGTGGGTGTGGGAAGTGTGGTATGGTAGGGATGGTGAGGTGTGGGATCCGCCAGTGTGTATGGTAGTGAAGGTGGGTGTGGGATGTGTGGTTTGGTAGTGAAGGTGGGTGTGGGAGTGTGGTATGTAAGTGAAAGAGGGTGTGGGAGTGTGGTATGGCGGGTAGTGAGACGTGGGATGTGGGAGTGTTGGTATGGTGGAGGTGTGACGTAACTTGTGTTGTGTGTGGGAGGCTGTGGACTTGAAGCAGATGAAAAACATACAGACGAGGAACTAGGTACTGGTGTGGGTGAGTGGTGAGGCACTGGTACTGGTGGGTTGGGGTGGTTGCTGGAGGGTGGGGCACTGGTAATGGTTTGTTGGTGGGGTGTGGTTGCTGTAGTGGGGCCACTGTGTCGGTGGGGTGAGGTGGTTGCGGATGTTGGGGCATGGTACTTGGTGTGGGTGTTCGAGGCAATGGTATGAGTGGGGGTGGGGTGGTTGCTGGAGGGTGGGCAGGCGTACTGGTGTTGGTGGGGTGGTTTGCTGTAGTGGGGCACTGGTACGGTGTGGGGTGGGGTGGTTGTGGATGTTGGGGCATGGTACTGGTGTGGGTGGTGAGGCACTGGTACTGGCGTGGGTGGGGTGGTTGCTGGAGGGGGGGCACTGGTACTGGTGTGGCGTTGGGGTGGTTGCTGGCAGTGGTGGGGCACTGGTTCGTTGTGGGTGGGTGTGTGGTTGCTGGAGTTGTGGGGCACTAGTTACTTGGTGTGGGTGGGGATGGTGATGGAGTGTTATGCACTGGTTATGGTGTGGGTGGTTGGTGGTTGCTGGTGTGGTGGGGCACTAGTACTGGTGGGGCACTAGTTACTGGTTGTGGGGTGGGGTGTTGCTGGAGGGTTGGGGCACTGGGTAGGGGGGGGGGGGTACAAAGTTGAAAAATCCATTGAATTTTTAGCTAAAAAAAATCTAGGGTTTGTCTGAAAAAGTGTTCTAAATACCTTAAATCGTCGAAATATGCAGTAAAACATCATTTTACAATATTTTTCGATTTTTTCCATGCTTTATATTTTTTCAAAATATATATACTGATGGAATTGAAATCTTCGAGCATTTATAAACATTTTTACAGTATATTACATATTTTTCAAAAAGCCCATAAAATATCGATGAAATTCAGAAATAATTTTGAATATTTCATACATTTTTTTAAAAATACCTGAAGAATTGAAAAAAACCGAAAAATATGGTAAAATGATGTATTACTGAAAATTTCGACGATTTGGAGCATTTAGAGACCTTTTAAAACATACCTTACTTTTTAGCTAAAATGCATGGAATTTCACAAGTGAAATACGTATGACACAATCCCCCCCCCCCCCCCCCCCCACCAACCACTATAATGGTCATATTAAGTTACTTTCAGCATAAAATTCAATTCCATCAGTAATTCTGATAAAAAACTTTGAAAATCCATGAATTTTAGCTAAAAAATCCTGTTTGTCTGAAATGTGTTCAAAACACTCCAAATCATCGAAATATGCAGTAATACACATTTTCGACTTTTTTTCAATGCTTAAGGTCACAAACACCCCCCAACAATATGTGAATATTCAAAATTATTTCTGAATTTTATGGAAATTAAAGAGTTTTGAAAAATATGTATTATTATTTAAAATGTTGCAAAATTCATCGAAAATTTTAAATCATCAGTTATTCTGATCAAAAAAGTTTGGTAAATTCATGTATTTTAGCAAAAAAATCAGGTTTGTCTGAAAAGTGTTCTAAATGTGACTATAAATCATCGAAATATGGTAGGTAAAAACTCCATCATTTTACCATATTTCTCGATTTTTTCAATGATTCCTTTATTTTTTAAAAAATATATACTGATGAATGAAAATTTTCGAGCATTTCTCAACATTTTTAAGTATGTTAAATATTTCAGTGGGGGCTGGAGGGTTGGGGGGCTGGTTTGGGTGGGTGGGGGGGGTTGCTGGGGGTTGGGGGATGGGCTGGGTGGGTGGGGTGGTTGCTGGGGTTGGGGGACTGGGTTTGGGTGGGGGGGGTGGTTGTGGGGTGGTGGGCCTGGTCTGGGTGGGTGGGGGGGTTGCTGGGGTTGGGGGGGATGGTTCTGGGGGGGGTGGGGTGGTTGTGGAGGGGTTGGGGGCACTGGTATGGTGTGGGTGGGTGGTTGCTGGGGTGGTAGGGGGTTTTGGTGTGGGTGGGGTGGGTTTCTTAAAGGGGTTGGGCCTTTGGGTTTGGGTGGGGTGGGGGTGGTTGTGGAGGGTTGGGGGCACTGGTACTGGTGTGGGTGGGGGGTGGTTGCAAGGGTTGGGGGGCCTTTTTTTCTGGTGTGGGGGGGGTGGTTGCTGGGTGGTAGGGGGTATTTGGGGTGGGTTGGGGGGGGTTGTGGGGGTTGGGGCTTTTGGGCTGGTGTGGGGGGGGGTGGTTGGGAGGGTTGGGGACTGGTTTTTTTTGGGGTGGGTGGGGTGGTTGCTGGGGGTTTGGGGGATGGTTCTGGGGGGGGTGGGGTGGTTGCTGGGGGTTTGGGGGACTGGTTCTGGGTGGGTGGGGTGGTTGGGAGGGTTGGGGCATGGTTCTGGGTGGGTGGGGGGTTTTGTAGGGGTTTGGGGGCCCGGTCTGGGTGGGTGGGGTGGTTGTGGGGGGTTGGGCATGGTTTGGGTGGGTGGGGTGGTTGTGGAGGGTTTGGGGGTTGGGTTTTGGGGTGGGTGGGGTGGTTCTGGAGGGTTGGGGCCTGGTTCTGGCGTGGGTGGGGGGGGGTTGTGGAGGGTTGGGGCAATGGTTTGGCTGGGTGGGGTGGTTGCTGGGGGTTGGGGCCTGGTTTGGGGTGTGGGGGGGGGTGGTTGCTGGAGGGTTGGGGGGCCCGGTACTGGTGTGGGTGGGGTGGTTTTTGGAGTGGGGGACTGGTTTGGGTGGGTGGGGGTGGTTGTGGGGGTTGGGGCATGGATTGTGGGGTGGGGGGGGTTGCTGGAGTGGGAGGGCGCTGGTACTGGGTGGGTGGGGGGGGTTGCTGGAGGGTTGGGGACTGGTTCTGGCGTGGGGTGGGGTGGTTGCTGGAGGGTTGGGGACTGGTTTTTGGGTGGGTGGGGTGGTTGCGGAGGGTTTTTGGGGCCCGGTACGGGTGGGTGGGGGGGTTGTGGGGGTGGGAGGGCGTGGTATGGTGTGGGTGGGGTGGTTGCTGGAGGGTTGGGGCCTGGTTTGGTGTGGGGGGGGTGGTTGCTGGAGGGTTGGGGCCCCTGGTTCTGGCGGGGGGGGTGGGGGGTTGCTGGAGGGTTGGGGGGCCCCTGGTTTGGCGTGGGTGGGGGTGGTTGCTGGAGGGTTGGGGGGGATGGTTCGGGTGGGGGGGGGTGGTTTTCTGGGGGGGTTTTGGGGGCCCGGTTTGGGGTGGGTGGGGGGGGTTTCTGGAGGGTTGGGGCTGGACTGGGTGGGGGGGGGTGGTTGCTGGAGGGTGGGGGAAAATGGTTTGGGGTGGGTGGGGTGGGGGGCCTGGAGGGGTTGGGGGGGGGTTCTGGGTTCTGGCGTGGGTGGGGGGTGGTTGTGGGGGTGGGCCTGGGGTTTTTGGGGGGTGGGGGGGGGGTTGTGAGGGGTGGGCCCTGGTTCTGGCGGGGGGGGGGTGGTTGTGGGAGGGTTGGGGATGGTTCTGGGTGGGTGGGGTGGTTGCTGGAGGGTTGGGGGGACTGGTTTCTGGGGGGTGGGGTGGTTGCTGGAGGGTTGGGGCCCGGGCTGGGTGGGGGGGTGGTTGTGGAGGGTTGGGGGCATGGTATGGGGTGGGTGGGGTGGTTGCTGGGTGAGGGGTGGTTTTTGGGGGGGGGGGGGGGGGTGGGGGATGGCGGGGGTGGGGGGGTGGTTTTGGGAGGGGGGGGGGTTTGGGGGTTGGTTCTGGGGTGGGGGGGGTTGGGAGGGGGGGGGGCTGGAGGGTTGGGGGTATGGTTCTGGGTTTGGGGGGGGTGGTTGTGGAGGGTTGGGGCCCTGGTACTGGTTGTGGGTGGGGGGGTTGCTGGGAGTGGTAGGGCGCTGGTATGGTTGGGGGGGGGGGGTGGTTTCTGGAGGGTTGGGGCAGGTCTGGTGTGGGGGGGGTGGTTGCTGGAGGGTTGGGGGCACTGGTTCTGGCGTGGGTGGGGGGGGTTGCTGGGGGTTGGGGCATGGTTCTGGCGTGGGTGGGGTGGTTGCTGGGGGTTGGGGCACGGTTTGGCGGGGTGGGGGGTTGCTGGAGTGGGTAGGGCGTGGTTTGGCGTGGGTGGGGTGGTTTTGGAGTGGTTTGGGCCTGGTACTGGTGTGGGTGGGGTGGTTTTTTGGAGTGGTGGGCGCTGTATGGTGGGGTGGGGTGGTTGCTGGGTGGTAGGGCGTGGTACGGTGTGGGTGGGGTGGGTTGCTGGAGTGGTAGGGGGGCTAGACTGGTGTGGGTGGGGGTTGCTGGAGTGGTAGGGCGCTGGTATGGTGTGGGTGGGGGGTGGTTGTGGGGGGGTTGGGCGCTGGTACTGGCGTGGGTGGGGTGGTTGCGGGGGTTTGGGTATGGTTCTGGGTGGGTGGGGTGGTTGCTGGGGGGTTGGGGACTGGTTCTGGGGGGGGTGGGGTGGGGTTTTGGAGGGTTGGGGGCTGTTTTGGCGTGGGTGGGGGGTTTCTGGAGGGTTTGGGGGAGGTTGGGTGGGGGGGGTGGTTGTGAGGGGGTTTGGGGGGTACTGGTTTGGCGGGGGTTGGGGGGGTGGTTGCTGGAGGGGTTGGGCTGGGGTTTCTGCGTGGGTGGGGTGGTTGTGGAGGGTTGGGGGCCTGGTTCTGGGTGGGGGGGGTGGTTGCTGGAGGGTGGGCTCGGTTCTGGGTTTGGGTGGGGTGGTTGTGGAGGGGTTGGGTACTGGTTCTGGCGTGGGTGGGGTGGGGTTTTTGGGGGGGTTGGGGGGACTGGTTTGGGTTTGGGTGGGGTGGTTGCTGGAGGGTTGGGGCTGGTTTGGGGTGGGGGGTGGTTGTGGAGGGTTGGGGGGCCCGGTTTGGGTGGGTGGGGTGGTTGTGGAGGGTTGGGGCCTGGTTTGGGGGGTGGGGTGGTTGCTGGAGGGGTTTGGGGACGGTTTGGGTGGGTGGGGTGGTTGCTGGAGGGTTGGGGACTGGTTCGGCGTGGGTGGGGTGGTTGCTGGAGGGTTGGGGGGGCTGGGTTTTGGGTGGGTGGGGGGGGTTTCTGGAAGGGGGGGGTTTTGGTCTGGTGTGGGTGGGGGGTTGCTGGGGGGTTGGGGGTTGGGCTGGGTGGGTGGGGGGTTGTGGAGTGGTAGGGCGCTGGTACTGGGGGGGTGGGGGGTTGTGGAGGGTTGGGGGGCCTGGGGGGTGGGGGGGGTGGTTGCTGGGTGGTAGGGCGCTGGTACTGGTGTGGGTGGGGTGGTTTTCTGGGGGTTGGGCCTGGGCTGGGGGTGGGGGGGGGTGGTTGCTGGGGGTTTGGGGATGGTTTGGCGTGGGTGGGGGGGTTGCTGGAGGGGTTGGGGATGGTTCTGGCGTGGGGGGGGTGGTTTGCGGGGGTTGGGGACTGGTTCTGGCGTGGGGGGGGTGGGGGTTTCTGGGGGTTGGGGATGGTTTGGCGTGGGTGGGGGGTTGCTGGGGGGTTTTGGGAATGGTTCTGGGGTGGGGGGGGTGGTTGCTGGAGTGGTAGGGCGTGGTACTGGGGTGGGTGGGGGGGTTTTTTGGAGGTTGGGGGGGGATGGTTCTGGCGGGGTGGGGGGGGTTGCTGGAGTGGTAGGGCGCTGGTATGGTGTGGGTGGGGGTGGGTTTCTGGGGGTTGGGGCTGGTTTTGGGGTGGGTGGGGGTGGTTGCTGGAGGGTTTGGGCACTGGTTTTTTGGGGTGGGTGGGGTGGTTTTGGAGGGTGGGGCCTGGTTGGGGGGGTGGGGTGGTTGTGGGGGTTGGGGGCACGGTTCTGGCGTGGGGGGGGTGGTTGTGGAGGGTTGGGGCACTGGGGTTTTGGGGGGGTGGGGTGGTTGCTGGAAGGGTTGGGGTTTTGGGCTGGGTGGGTGGGGGTGGTGCTGGAGGGTTGGGGGTATGGCTGGGGTGGGGGGGTTGGGTTTTGGAGGGGTTGGGTATGGTTCTGGCGTGGGTGGGGTGGTTCTGGAGGGTTGGGGTATGGGTTTTGGGGTGGGGGGGGTGGTTGTGGAGGGTTGGGGGGTAGGGTTTGGCGTGGGTGGGGTGGTTGTGGAGGGTTGGGGCTGGTTCTGGCGTGGGGGGGTGGTTTTCTGGGGGTTGGGGGGGATGGTTCTGGCGTGGGTGGGGTGGGGTGGGGGAGGGGGGGGACGGTTTGGGTGGGGGGGGTGGATTGTGGGGGGGTTGGTATGGTTCTGGCGTGGGTGGGGTGGTTGTGGAGGGTTGGGGGGACTGGTTCTGGCGTGGGTGGGTGGTTTTGGGGGGTTGGGGGTTTTTTTTCTGGCGTGGGTGGGGTGGTTGCTGGAGGGTTGGGGGGTGGTTCGGGGTGGGTGGGGTGGTTGCTGGAGGGTTGGGGATGGTTTGGCGTGGGTGGGGGGGTTGGGGGGTTGGGGGAAATGGTTCTGGGGTGGGTGGGGTGGTTGTGGAGGGTTTGGGGGGGGTACGGTTGGGTGGGGGGGGTTGGTTGCTGGGGGTTGGGGACTGGTTCGGCGTGGGTGGGGTGGTTGCTGGGGGTTGGGGCTGGTTTGGGTGGGTGGGGTGGTTGCTGGAGGGTTGGGGGATGGTTCTGGCGTGGGTGGGGTGGTTGCTGGAGGGTGGGTCACGGTTCTGGCGGGGTGGGGTGGTTGCTGGAGGGTTTTGGGGATGGTCTGGGTGGGTTGGGGTGGTTGCTGGAGGGTTGGGGCAATGGTTTGGCTGGGTGGGGGGGTGGTTGGGAGGGTTGGGGGGGTATGGTTCGGCGTGGGTGGGGTGGTTGCGGAGGGTTGGGGTTTTGGGCTGGGTGGGTGGGGTGGTTGTGGAGGGTTGGGGGCTGGTTCTGGCGTGGGGGGGTGGTTGCTGGAGGGTGGGGGGGGACTGGTTTGGGTGGGTGGGGGGTTGCTGGAGGGTTGGGGGGGAGGTTTTCGGGTGGGGGGGGTGGTTGCTGGAGGGTTGGGGGCCCGGTTTTTGGCTGGGTGGGGTGGTTGTGGAGGGTTTTGGGGGACTGGGTTTGGCGTGGGTTGGGGGGGGGTTGCTGGAGGGTTGGGGTACTGGTTCTGGCGGGGTTGGGGTGGTTGTGGGGGTTGGGGTACTGGTTCTGGGGGGTGGGGGGGGTTGCTGGAGGGTTGGGGACTGGTTCTGGGTGGTGGGGGGTTGCTGGGGGTTGGGGACTGGGTTTGGCGTGGGTGGGGGGGTTGCTGGGGGTTGGGGTATGGTTTGGCGTGGGTGGGGTGGTTGTGGGGGTTGGGGGGGGATGGTTCTGGGTGGGGGGGGGGTGGTTGCTGGAGGGTTGGGGTTTTCTGGTTCGGGTGGGTGGGGGGGGGTTGCTGGGGGGTTGGGGACGGTTTGGCGGGGTGGGGTGGTTGCTGGGGGTTGGGGGGACTGGTTTGGCGTGGGTGGGGGGGGGTTTTGGAGGGTTTGGGTTTGGGTTTGGCGTGGGTGGGGGGGTTGCTGGAGGGTTGGGGTACTGGTTTGGGGTTTTGGTGGGTGGGTTGTGGAGGGTTGGGTATGGTTTGGCGTGGGTGGGGGGGTTGCTGGAGGGTTGGGGGTCTGGTTTGGCGTGGGTGGGGTGGTTGCGGAGGGGTTTGGGGTGGTCTGGCTGGGTGGGGGGGTGTTGCTGGAGGGTTGGGGACTGGTTTGGCGTGGGGGGGGTGGTTGCTGGGGGGGTTGGGGGGGATGGTTTGCGGGGGTGGGGTGGTTGTGGAGGGTTGGGACTGGTTTGCGTGGGGGGGTGGTTTCTGGAGGGTTGGGGGACTGGTTCTGGCGTGGGGGGGGTGGTTTTGGAGGGTTGGGGACTGGGTTGGGGGTGGGTGGGGGGGGTGGTTGCTGGAGGGTTGGGTATGGGTTTTGGCGTGGGTGGTTGGTTGCTGGGGGGTTGGGGACTGGGTTTGGCGTGGGGGGGGGTTGTGGAGGGGTTTGGGGGATGGTTTGGCGTGGGGGGGGGTGGTTGTGGGGGTTGGGGTACTGGGTTTGGCGGGGTGGGGTGGTTTCTGGAGGGTTGGGGTATGGTTTGGCGTGGGTGGGGGGGGTTGCTGGAGGGGTTTGGGGATGGTTTGGGTGGGTGGGGGGGGTTTTGGAGGGTTGGGGGGAGGTTTGGCGGGGTGGGGGGGGTTGCTGGAGGGGGGGGTACTGGTTTTGGGGTGGGTGGGGTGGTTGTGGGGGGTGGGGTACTGGTTCTGGCGTGGGTGGGGTGGGTTGTGGAGGGTTGGGGAGGTACTGGGGTTTGGGTGGGGTGGTTCTGGAGGGTTGGGGATGGTTGGGGGGGGGTGGGGTGGTTGCTGGGGGTTGGGGAGGTTTGGTGGGTGGGTGGTTGCTGGGGCCCCCCGGGTTGTCTTTTGTTAAAAGTTTTTTGTGTTGTGGGGTTTACCCCTTTTGGGGTTGTTTGGTGGTCGAGGGTGGGGACTTTGGGGGGGGGGGGTTGGTGGAGGTTTAAAATTTCCCCTGTTTGGTGGCGTGTTGTGTTTTTAGGTTGGGTTTAAAAATGGGTTTTTTGCGTTTTTCTAGTTTGTACGGTTTGTTTGGCCCGGGGGGCGTTGTATTGGGGAAAAATTTGTGGCTGGTTTTCCAGGGGTTTGGTTATGGTTTTTGGCCCCGGGGTGGTGCCGATTGGGAACCTTTGGTTTCCCCGGTGGTGGTTGTGCTAGTTTTCCTGTATTTGTTTTGCTTTGGGGTTTTGGGGTTAATTTTGGTTCTCCCCTGAAAAAAAAAGTGTTCGGTTTGGCTTTTTTCTTTGGTTTGTGGGGTTTGGCGGGGGTTTACTGGGCCCCCCCCCCCCCCCTTTTTTGATGAGGGTGGGGCGGTTTGCTAGTTTTCTAAAAAAAAAAAGGGGCTTTTCCGTTAAATTTTCCCATTTTTATTTGTCCCTTTTTTTCAAAAAAATTTCTTTTTTTAAAAAAAATTTTTTTGAAAAATGCTTTTTTGTTGGAAAACCCCCGTGAGTTGAGTTGTCTTGTTTTTTCTGTTTTTTAATTTTTTTTAACTGTTCGCTTTTCCGTTTGAGTTCTTTATTTTTTTTCAAAGGTTTTTGGCATGTACTTTTTTTTTGGGGGGGGGGGTTATTTTATTTTAAATAATTTTAAAAAATTATTATTTTATTTAAAAAGGTTTTTTGGGATCAGGGTTTAAAACCTCCCCTCCTTGGAATTAAAGTGCACCAGGCAGAAACAAGTATGTATATACAGAGAAAAATCAGTCAGAGACATGGATTATAAACCAGGTTGCCCAGCTTATAGATCATTTGTGGCCGAGTGGTAAAGAGTGCCACTTGGGAACCTTGCCAGTTTCCCTGTAGTTGGATCGAGCTCTGCTGACTACGATCTTTCTCTGTATATACCCGACAACTTCTGCTTGGTGCATTAATATGTATATATGCAGTACAACCACTGTGAAAAAATAGTGATATTCAAAGCTGTTTCGTGTCTTCTCACATTATCAAGGAAATATGAAAATAAAACGTTAACAGGAAGGCATATAAGGACGAGACTACACCTCACTGCCACCCCCCCACCAACAACACCTGACTTTTTATGATGATGCAGGTAGGTAGTCAGTGATCCATGAAACTCAGCTTATACTCTACCCAAAAAAATATTGTCTAGTATACCGTAAATTCTTCCCACACTTTAATATTCATAAATGAATCCAATTTATATAAACCAAAAGAAATATTCATATTATTTTCAAAACTACTTTTTATGAAACATGATTCTATTATATTTGTGAATGGTAAAAATCTCTCACGTGAGTAAACAGAGCATTAGAATCTTGTTCATTTCTCATGTTATATTTATATTGTTTTAATCTTAGTTCAAGACTTTTACCAGTTTGACAGTAATAAACTTTATCATTCATTTTTCAAGGAATCTTGTAGAAACAACCGTCAGCATTTTTTTTTTTGGGGGGGGGAATTATATATATATATATATATATATATATATATATATATATATATATATATTTTATATATATATATATATATAGTGTGTGTGTGTGTGTGTGTGTGTATGGACTACACCTGTGCCGCCACATTGGCAGACACCTACTTGCCATACTCCGTAGTGGAAGGGGGTGGAGCTGCCAGGCACAGGGAGACAAAGAAGATCAGCAAATATGAAGACCTTCGCCTTTGCTATAACTTCATCCCAATAGGGTCGGAGACCCTTGGAGCATGGGGCACGTGTGCTCTCAAGTTCCTCAAAGAGCTGGATGAAAAGCTCATCATAGAAACCAAGGACCACAGGGCGACCAACTTCCTCGTTCAGAGACTCAGTGTTGCGATCCAGAGAGGAAATGCCTGCAGCATTCTGGGCACGCGGCCCACCGCCGGGGAGCTGGACGAAGTATTCGAGATGTAGCTCTGAGTTACCTATGTTGTTTTATTTTCTATTGTATCTTTGTGAATGTTTTGTCAATGTATTTTGTCTTTAAATAAAATATATATTAAATATAGGGGGTGTTAGGAAAAAATTCTCAAACAGCTTCAGGGAGAACCTTGAGTTTTCCCTGAAGCAAGTTTATTCTTTTCTCTGAGGATGAGGGTCCCCAGGACAGTTCTAGAGGTGCTACCTCCCTATATATATATAGTAAACTTAGGGTAAATTTCAATATTAGTTTTAGTGCAAAAGTCATGTCTGGTCTATGAAAATTTTCATAATATTAAGTAAGTTTATTGTTGAGTCCTGGACTAATTTTAAGGTGAGATGAAACATTATAGGTCAGTATCAACTTTCATCCTCCCTCAACATCCCCACAAAATTATATATATGAGATGAAAGTTGTTGTTGCCACTTTATCAGAGCAATTTCGAGAGTTTACGAATTCGGTTTAGCGGTTTATGTTGAGGCGGTTTAGTAGTGTGGTTTAATAGGAATATTAGAGAGATTCAGGGTTTATAATGGATAATATTAAGTGTACCGTTGTGAGTCCACTTAAGTGGTGACATTTACATTACCTTCTCTGGTGTATGATTCAGCCCAGGATAACATTATACCGCAGCCACTCCTGTGTCTTCAACAAGGTCGCCCACATGTCTGCTGCTGCTAGGCCGCCCACGTGTCTGCTGCTGCTAGGTCGACCACATGTCTGCTGTGCTAGGCCGCCCAGTGTCCTGTGCTGCTAGGTCGACCACATGTCTGCTGCTGCTAGGGGCCCCAACGTGTCTGTGCTGCTAGGTCGACCACATGTCTGCTGCTGCTAGGCCGCCCACGTGTCTGCTGCTGCTAGGTCGACCACATGTCTGCTGCTGCTAGGCCGCCCACGTGTCTGCTGCTGCTAGGTCGACCACATGTCTGCTGCTGCTAGGCCGCCCACATGATCTGCTGCTGCTAGGCGCCCCCTTTTTGCTGTGCTAGGCCGCCCACATGTCTGCTGCTACTAGGCCGCCCACATGTCTGCTGCTGCTAGGCCGCCCACATGTCTTCTGCTGCTATGTCGACCACATCACTGCTGCTGCTTGGTCGACCATATCACTGCTGCTGCTGCTAGGTCGACCATATCACTGCTGCTGCTGCTAGGTCGACCACATCACTGCTGCTGCTAGGCCGCCCACATGTGTGCTGCTGCTAGGTCTCCCACATGACTGCTGCTGCTGCTAGGTCTCCACATGACTTTCTGCTGCTTTCTTTGGTGACCATATCACTGCTTGCTGCTGCTAGGTCGACCACATCACTGCTGCTGCTAGGCCGCCCACATGTGTGCTGCTGCTAGGTCGCCCATATAACTGCTCCTGCTAGGTCTCCCACATGACTGCTGCTGCTAGGTCTCCCACATGACTGCTGCTGCTAGGTCTCCCACATGACTGCTGCTGCTGCTAGGTCTCCCACATGACTGCTGCTGCTGCTAGGTCTCCCACATGACTGCTGCTGTTGCTAGGTCTCCCACATAACTGCTCCTGCTAGGTCTCCCACATGACTGCTGCTGCCGCTAGGTCTCCCACATGACTGCTGCTGTTGTTAGGTTGCCCATAACTGGGTCTGCTAGGTTTCCCCATGACGCTGTTCTAGGTCTCCACATGATTTCTGCTGTTGCTAGGGCTCCCACATGACTGCTGGGTGTGCTAGGGCTCCCACATGACTGCTGCTGCTGCTAGGTCGCCCACATGACTGCTGCTGTTGCTAGGTCTCCCACATGACTGCTGCTCCTGCTAGGTCTCCCACATGACCGCTGCTGCTGGTAGGTCTCCTACATAACTGCTGCTGCTGCTAGGTCTCCCACACGACTGCTGCTGCTGGTAGGTCTCAAACGTGACTGCTGCTGCTGCTAGGTCTCCCACATGACTGCTGCTGTTGCTAGGTCTCCCACATGACTGCTGTTGTTGTTAGGCTGCCCACATGACTGCTGCTGTTGCTAGGCCTCCCACATGACTGCTGCTGTTGCTAGGTCGCCCACATGACTGCTGCTGTTGCTAGGGGCTCCACATGGACTGCTGTGTTGCTAGGTCCCCACATGACTGCTGTTGTTGCTAGGTCGCCCACATGACTGCTGCTGTTGCTAGGTCTCCCACATGACTGCTGCTGTTGCTAGGTCGCCCACATGACTGCTGCTGTTGCTAGGTCGCCCACATGACTGCTGCTGTTGCTAGGTCTTCCACATAACTGCTGCTGTTGCTAGGTCTCCCACATGACTGCTGTTGTTGCTATGTCTCCCACATGACTGCTGCTGTTGCTAGGTCGCCCACATAACTGCTGCTGCTGCTAGGTCTCCCACATAATGCTCTGTTGCTAGGTCTCCACATTTACTGTGCTGTTGCTAGGTCGCCCACATAATGTGCTGTGCTAGTCTCCCCCATAATTTCTCCCGTTGCTAGGTCTCCCACATAACTGCTGCTGCTGCTGCTAGGTCTCCCACATAACTGCTCCTGTTGCTAGGTCTCCCACATGACTGCTGCTGTTGCTAGGTCTCCCACATGACTGCTGCTGTTGCTAGGTCTCCCACATGACTGCTGCTGTTGCTAGGTCTCCCACATAACTGCTGCTGTTGCTAGGTCTCCCACATGACTGCTGCTGCTGCTAGGTCTCCCACATGACTGCTGCTGTTGCTAGGTCGCCCACATAACTGCTGCTGCTGCTAGGTCTCCCACATGACTACTGCTGCTGCTAGGTCTCCCACATAACTGCTCCTGTTGCTAGGTCTCCCACATAATTGCTCCTGTTGCTAGGTCTCCCACATAACTGCTGGCTGTGCTTTGGTCTCCACATAACTGCTCCTGTTGCTAGGTCTCCCACATGACTGCTGCTGTTGCTAGGTCTCCCACATGACTGCTGCTGTTGCTAGGTCTCCCACATGACTGCTGCTGTTGCTAGGTCTCCCACATAACTGCTGCTGTTGTAGGTTCCCCCCATGATACTGCTGCTGCTAGGTCTCCCACATGACTGCTGCTGTTGCTAGGTCGCCCACATAACTGCTGCTGCTGCTGCTAGGTCGCCCACATAACTGCTGCTGTTGCTAGGTCTCCCACATGACTGCTGCTGTTGCTATGGGCTCCCACATGATGTTGCTGTTGCTAGGTCTCCACATAACTGCTGCTGTTGCTAGGTCTCCCCCATGATGCTACTGTTGCTAGGTCTCCACATGACTGTGCTGTTGCTAGGTCTCCCACATGACTGCTGGTTTGTAGGTCTCCCAATGACTGCTGCTGTTGCTAGGTCCTTTCCCACATGACTGTGCTGTTGCTAGGTCTCCCACATAACTGCTGCTGTTGCTAGGTCTCCCACATGACTGCTGCTGTTGCTAGGTCTCCCACATGACTGCTGCTGTTGCTAGGTCTCCCACATGACTGCTGCTGTTGCTAGGTCTCCAATGTGCTGCTGTTGCTAGGTCTCCACATGATGCTGCTGTTGCTAGGTCTCCCACATGACTGCCGCTGTGCTAGGTTTCCCACATGACTGCTGCTGTTGCTAGGTCTCCCACATGACTGCTGCTGTGCTAGGTCGCCCAAATGACTGCTGCTGTTGCTAGGTCTCCCACATGACTGTGCTGTTCCTAGGTTCTTTCCCCCCATAACTGCTGCTGTTGCTAGGTCTCCACATGACTGCTGCTGTGTAGGTCGCCCACATGACTGCTTTCTGTTGCTAGGTCTCCACCCTGACTGCTGCTGTTCCCAGGTCTCCCACATACTGCTGCTGTTGCTAGGTCTCCCCAATGACTGCCGCTGGGGCTAGGTTTCCACATGACTGCTTGCTGTTGCTAGGTCTCTCCCACTAACTGCTGCTGTTGCTAGGTCTCCCCATATCTGCTGATGTTTGCTAGTTCTCCAACATGACTGCTGCTGTTGGCTAGGTCTCCCAACATTAACTGACTGCTGTTGCTAGGTCTCCCACATAACTGCTGCTGTTGCTAGGTCTCCCACATAACTGCTGCTGGTGCTAGGTCTCCCACATGACTGCTGCTGTTGCTAGGTCTCCCACATAACTGCTGCTGTTGCTAGGTCTCCCACATAACTGCTCCTGCTAGGCTATGACTATTAAGTGTTCCATTGTAAGCTGTTAATTTTCTCTACTTATAGAGTGAATCCTCCTTAAGCGAACGGAAGGTTTGTTATTATTATTATTACCCCAGAATACTATTAACCGAAATAAGTAAAAAAAAAAAAACCAGTCAAAGTCCCACAGGATGCCACCCACAACAGTCACCCAACAACCAGGTACCTACTTTCTACTACCCCTAGGATGCCACCACAAACAGTCACCAACAACCAGCGGTACCTACTTTCTACTACCCCTTTGGATGCTGCCACCCACAACAGTCACCCAACAACCAGGTACCTACCTTTTACCTACCCCTAGGGGATGCCACCCACAACAGTCACCCAACAACCAGGTACCTACTTTCTACTACCCCTAGGATGCCACCCACAACAGTCACCCAACAACCAGGTTCCCTACTTTTACTACACTAGGATGCCACCCACAACAGTCACCCAACAACCAGGTACCTACTTTCTACTACCCCTAGGATGCCACCCACAACAGTCACCCAACAACCAGGTACCTACTTTCTACTACCCCTAGGATGCCACCCACAACAGTCACCCAACAACCAGGTACCTACTTTCTACTACCCCTAGGATGCCACCCACAACAGTCACCCAACAACCAGGTACCTACTTTCTACTACCCCTAGGATGCCACCCACAACAGTCACCCAACAACCAGGTACCTACTTTCTACTACCCGATGATGCACCCATAGTCACCCAACAACCAGGTACACTCCTACTTTCTCTACCCATAGGATGCCAACCTCAACACAGTCACCCAACAACCAGGTACCTACTTTCTACTACCCCTAGGATGCCACCCACAACAGTCACCCAACAACCAGGTACCTACTTTCTACTACCCCTAGGATGCCACCCACAACAGTCACCCATCAACAGGTTCTACTTTCTTCTACCCTAGGATGCCACAACAAACAGTCACCCAACAACCAGGTACTACTGATTTACTACCCTAGGAAGCCACCCACAACTGTCACCCAACAACCTGGTACTACTTTCTACTCCACCTCGGGTGCACTCACCGGTAGGTCACCTAACAAACAGGTACCTTATTCTGCTACCCCCAGGATACCGCCCACGACAGTCACCTAACAACCAGGTACCTACTTTCTACTACCGCCAGGATGCCACCCGCGATAGTTATTACCTAAAAAACCAGGTAACTCTTTCTATACCCAAGATGCACCCACGAAGTCACCTAACAATAGGTACCTATTTCTACTATCCCAGGATGCCACCACGATTAGTTACCTTACAACCAGGTACTCTACTTTCTACTATCCCTTGGATGCCACCTACGACCGTCACGTAACAAACCAGGTACCTAATTTTACTTACCCCCAGGGTACCATCACGTTAGTCGCCAAACAGCCATGGTACATACTTTCTACTACACCCTGGACGTCCACCCCACGTGGTCACCTAACAACCAGGTACCTACTTTCTATCTCCCAGACGCCAAAACATGATAGTCACCTAACAACCCAGGTACATACTTACTACTATCCCCTGTATGCCAACATGATAGTTACTAAGACAGGTGCCTCTTTTCTACTTCCCTGGATGCCACTCATGACAGTCACCATAACAGCCAGGTACTACTGTGTGCTGCCCCAGGGTTGCCTCCACGATAGTCACCTAACAATCTGGTTTAAACCTGCTTTTCTACTAGGTTTGGTAGTAGTCGTAGTAACGGTAAGTAGTCGTAGTATCGGTAGTAGTAGTATTAATAGTAGTTGGTAATGGTAGTTGTAGTATAATGCTAGTAGTAGTAATGGTAGGTAAATAGTAGTAATTTATCGTAATATTATTATTATTAATTTAAGTCGTATTATTATTAAATGTATTATTATTCTTATACTAATACAAATACTACTATAATTCAAATTACATAATACTATCTTTAATACAATATACTACTTCCACTAATACTATACTACCATTACTACTTATACTACCACTACCCCCCCCCCCCCCCCACCCCCCCCCCCCCCCCCCCCCCCCCCCCAACCACCCCCCCCCCCCCCCCCCCCCCCCCCCCCCCACACTAGTCTGTAATGGTAGTAATAGTAGGAGTAGTACTGAGTAGTAATAGTAAGTAGAGTAATAGTAAGAGTAGTAGTAGTAGTAGTAATGGTAGTTGTAGTAGTAATAGTAGTAGTAATAGGTGTAGTAGTACAATAGTAGTAGTATTAGATTAATAGCAGTCAGTAGTAATAGTAGTAGTAGTAATGGTAAGTAATAGTTGTAGTAAGTATTAGTAGTATAGTAGTAGTAATAGGTTGTAGTAGTAATAGTAGTAGTAGTAAGGGTAGTATTTATTTTGTAGTAGTAGTAATAGGTAGTAATAGTAGTAGTAGTAATAGTAGTAGTAGTAGTAATGGTATAGTAGTTTGTAGTAGTAGTAATAGTAGTAGTATAGTATTAGTAAGAGTTGTAGTAGTAGTAATGTAGTAGTAATAGGTAGTAGTTGTAATGGGTAGTTGTAGTAGTAGTAGTAATGGTAGTAGGGTAGTAGTAGTCAATGGTATTAGTAGTAGTAGTAATGGTGTAGTAGTAGTAGTAATAGTAGTAGTAGTAGTAATGGTAGAGTAGTAGTAGTAGTAATGGTATTTTTAGTAGTTGTTGTGGTAATGTAGTGGTAGTTAGTAATGGTCCAGTAGTTGTAGTAGTAGTAGTAATAGTAGTGTGTAGTAGTTATGATAGTAGTAGTAGTAGTAGTAGTAGTAATAGCAGTGAGTAATATAGTAGTAGTAATGGTCAGTACGTTGTAGAATAGTAGAGTAGTGTATAGTGGAGTAATAGTAGTAGTAGTTGTAGTTATGGTAGTAGTAGTAATAGTAGAGTAGTTGTAATAGTAGTAATAGTAGTAGTGTAGTAATGGTGAGGTAGTCATAGTAGTAAGTAGTAGTTGTAGTAATGGGTAGTAGTAGTAATAGTAGCAGTAGTAGTCATTATCCCACACCGCTCAAGAGTTTACTTATATGTGAAAGGCTCTGGTCTAAGGAATTGGACTTACAGTGGATCGAAAAACCTGATTGCCAAGGCCAATTATATATATTATTATATATATATATTTAAATATGTTTATACTATATATATATGATATTTTATATATTTATATATATAAATATATATATATATATTATATATATATATATATGTGTGTGTGTGTGGTGTGTGTGTGTGTGTGTGTGTTGTGTCGTGTGTGTGTGTGTGTGTGTGTGTGTGTGTGTGAACCACTCCACACACACACACACTGATAACTCTGGCCGAATGGAGACCTCTAATATACGATCCTTGGAACAAGGTAGGGCAGTGCACTATATCGTATCACCACACTGTGACAATACCTTGGCGCCTAGCACAATGCTAGACGTGATCCAAGGCAGCCAGCTTTCAGGAAGAAGGTTACAGCTTTTCATCTCATCACCTGCATTTGCATCGACCAACTAGAGATTTTAACAGCAAGGAAATTCGCAAGAGCAGGCGAATTTATAAAACTTGGACAAGGTACTGAGTACCTTGTTCCTTGGTTCGTAGGTTTCGAGTCTCCTTCGCCAGAGATCAGTGTTTGTGTATATTTGCTGCTCTGTATATATATATAATATATATTTATATATATATATTTATCTATAGAGATATATAAATATATATATATATATATTTATATTTATGCACATGACTTACTATATACGTTTATTCTGGCACAGCTGGTCCATATATTTAGTGGAGGAGAGAATTAGTTGTGTGGCTTGTGCTCGCTTTGTCACCTCTGTCACTTATTCTTGGTCCCAGTACCATTTTCAACACTTCATTGTCGTCAGCTGACATCTTTTGCCTGTAACGGAGCAAATTCTTATCACAAAAGGTTCAAAATTAAGACTTTTCTCTCTGTTGACTTTTGTGGGCAGAAATGTTAACATTTAGCTAAAATTCTAATATCTCTCTTCTCTCTCTCTCTCTCTCTCTCTCACAACACCACACACACACACACACACACACACACAACACACACACACACCACACACACACACACACACACAACACACACACACACACACCACACACACATATATATATTATAATACTATATTTATATATATATTTATATATATATATATATATATTATAAATATATATTTATATTATATTTACAAGGAGAAGATTACTAATCATGGGGGGCACTACTCCGTAGGGATTATACAGCGCCTGTGTGTGGGGGGGATGGAAGGAAGGTATTGAGGCTTAATTCAGGGAACTGGAGCACAGATCTAGTTCCCTGGATCAAGAGCCCCTCACCAGCATCAAGGAACCTCCCTTGAGAGGATATAGAGAGAGCAATAAAAGTAGCTTGGAGTGGTCATTACAGTCACCTTGAAGTACCTGTATAATAGTCAAGGTGTTGGCAAACACGGCACAAATTTAGGTTTTAAAACTTAATTTTGTGAAATTAAAGTCTTTATTGAGCCTTTCAGTACATAACTTAAATAATAGTTACGTTGATGTTAAAGTCACAGGTGTTTTAGCACAGAAATAGTCCAATGTTTACACAATGTGACTTATAACTTGCTAGACTTAACCTTGACTAACTTAAGATAGACCAATATACACAATGTGACTTATAACTTGATAGACTTAACCTTGACTAACTTAAGATAGACCAATATTTACACAATGTGACTTATAATTGCTAGACTTAACCTTGACTAACTTAAAATTAGTCCAATATACACAAAGTGACTTATAATTGATTTGACTTAACCTTGACTAACTTAAAATAGGGCCAATATACCCCAATGTGACTTATAACTTGCTAGACTTAACCTTGACTAACTTAAGATAGACCAATATTTACACAATGTGACTTATAACTTGCTAGACTTAACCTTGACTAACTTAAGATAGACCAATATTTACACAATGTGACTTATAACTTGCTAGACTTAACCTTGACTAACTTAAGATAGACCAATATACACAAGTGACTATAATTGATAGACTTAACCTTGGGCTAACTTAAGATAGACCAATATACACAATGTGACTTATAACATGCTAGACTTAACCTTGACTAACTTAAGATAGACCAATATTTTACACAATGGACTTATAACTTGCTAGACTTACCCTTTACAACTTAAGATAGACCAATATACACAATGTGACTTTTAACTGTAGACTTAACCTTGACTAACTTAAGATAGACCAATATACACAATGTGACTTATAACTTGCTAGACTTAACCTTGACTAACTTAAGATAGACCAATATACACAATGTGACTTATAACTTGCTAGACTTAACGTTGACTAACTTAGATAGACCAAAATACACAATATGGGCTTTAAAATTGCTAGACTTAACCTTGACTAACTTAAGATAGACCAAATTTCACAATGTGCTTATACCTTGCTAGACTAAACCTTGATAACTTAAAATTAGACCCCAAAATTTACACAATGTGACTAATAACTTGCTAGACTTAACCTTGACTAACTTAAGATAGACCAATATTTACACAATGTGACTTATAACTTGCTAGACTTAACCTTGACTAACTTAAGATAGACCAATATACACAATGTGACTTATAACTTGCTAGACTTAACCTTGACTAACTTAAGATAGACCAATATACACAATGTGACTTATAACTTGCTAGACTTAACCTTGACTAACTTAAGATAGACCAATATTTACACAATTTTGACTTATAACTTGCTAGACTTAACCTTGACTAACTTAGATAGACCAATATTTACACAATGTGACTTACAACTTGCTAGACTTAACCTTGACTAACTTAAGATAAACCAATATACACAATGTGACTTATAACTTTCTAGACTTAACCCTTTACTAAATTAAGATAGACCCAAAATACACAATGTGACTTATAACTTGCTAGACTTAACCTTGGGCTAACTTAAGATAGCCAATATACACAATGTGACTTATACTTGCTAGACTTAAACCTTGACTAACTTAAGATAGACCAATATTTACACAATGTGACTTATAACCCTTTCTAGACTTACCTTGACTAACTTAAGATAGACCAAATACACAATGTGATTATAACTTGCTAGACTTAACCCTTGCTAACTTAAGATAAGACCCAATATACACAATGTGACTTATAAACTTGCTAGACTTAACCTTTACTAACTTAAGATAGACCAATTTACACAATGTGACTTATAACTTGCTAGACTTAACTTGACTAACTTAAGATAGACCAATATACACAATGTGACTTTTAACTTGCTAGATTAACCTTGACTAACTTAAGATTGACCAATATACACAAGTGACTTATAACTTGCTAGACTTAACCTTGACTAATTTAAAATAGACCCAAAATACACAATGTGACTTATAACTTGCTAGACTTAACCTTTACTAACTTTTAAAATAGACAAAAATACACAATGTGACTTATAACTTGCTAGACTTAACCTTGACTAACTTAAGATAGGGCCAATATACACAAGTGACTTATAACTTTTCTAGACTTTAAAATTGACTAACTTAAGATAGTCCAATTTACACATGTGACTTATAACTTGCTAGACTTAACCCTTTACTAACTTAAGAAGTCCAATATACACAATGTGACTTATAACTTGCTAGACTTAAAACCCTTTACTAACTTAAGATAGACCATTAATACAATGTGACTTATAACTTGCTAGGGCTTAACCTTGACTAACTTAAAATAGACCAATATACACAATGTGACTTATAACTTGGGTAGATAACCTTGACTAACTTTTAAAATAGACCAATATACACAATGTGACTTATAACTTGCTAGACTTAACCTTGACTAACTTAAGATAGACCAATATTTACACAATGTGACTTATAACTTGCTAGACTTAACCTTGACTAACTTAAGATAGACCAATATACACAATGTGACTTATAACTTGCTAGACTTAAGATAGACCAATATTTACACAATGTGACTTATAACTTGCTAGACTTAACCTTGACTAACTTAAGATAGACCAATATACACAATGTGACTTATAACTTGCTAGACTTAACCTTGACTAACTTAAGATAGACCAATATACACAATGTGACTTAACACTTGCTAGACTTAACCTTGACTAACTTAAGATAGTCCAATATACACAATGTGACTTATAACTTGCTAGACTTAACCTTGATAACTTAAGATAGACCAATATTTACACAGTGTGACTTATAATTGCCCAGACTTAACCTTGACTAACTTAAGATAGACCAAAATACACAATGTGACTTATAACTTGCTAGACTTAACCTTGACTAACTTAAGATAGTCCAATATACACAATGTGACTTATAACTTGCTAGACTTAACCTTGACTAACTTAAGATAGACCAATATACACAATGTGACTTATAAAATTGCTAGACTTAACCTTGACCCAACTTAAGATAGACCAATATTTACAGAATGGACTTATAACTTGCTAGACTTAACCTTGACTAACTTAAGATACACCCAAAATTTACACAAAGTGACTTTAACTTGCTGACTTAACGTTGACAAAATTAAGATTTGACCAATATACACAATGTGACTTATAACTTGCTAGACTTAACCTTGACTAACTTAGGATAGACCAATATTTACACAATGTGACTTATAACTTGCTAGACTTAACCTTGACTAACTTAAGATAGACCAATATACACAATGTGACTTATAACTTGCTAGACTTAACCTTGACTAACTTAAGATAGACCAATATACACAATGTGACTTATAACTTGCAGACTTAACCCTTGACTAATTAAGATAGACCAATATACACAATGTGACTTATAACTTGCTAGACTTAACCTTGACTAACTTAAGATAGTCCAATATTTACACAATGTGACTTATAACTTGCTAGACTTAACCTTGACTAACTTAAGATAGTCCAATATACACAATGTGACTTATAACTTGCTAGACTTAACCTTGACTAACTTAAGATAGACCAATATACACAATGTGACTTATAACTTGCTAGACTTAACCTTGACTAACTTAAGATAGACCAATATACACAATGTGACTTATAACTTGCTGACTTAACCTTGGGCTAACTTAAGATAGACCATATTTACACAATGTGACTTATAACTTGCTAGACTTAACCTTGACTTAACTTAAAATAGCCAATTACACCAATGTGACTTATAACTTGCTAGACTTAAGATAGACCAATATTTACACAATGTGACTTTTTAAATTGCTAGACTTACCTTGACTAACTTAAGATTTGACCAATATACACAATGTGACTTAAACTTGCTAGACTTAACCTTGACTAACTTAAGATAGTCCAATATAAAACAATGTGACTTATACTTGCTAGACTTAACCTTGACTAACTTAAGATAGACCAATATACACAATGTGACTTATAACTTGCTAGACTTAACCTTGACTAACTTAAGATAGACCAATATACACAATGTGACTTATAACTTGCTAGACTTAACCTTGACTAACTTAAGATAGACCAATATACACAATGTGATTATTTAAATTGCTAGACTTAACCTTGACTAACTTTAAGATAGACCAATATTACACAAAGTGACTTATAACTTGCTAGACTTAACCTTGACTAACTTAAGATAGACCAATATACACAATGTGACTTATAACTTGCTAGACTTAAGATAGACCAATATTTACACAATGTGACTTATAACTTGCTAGACTTAACCTTGACTAACTTAAGATAGACCAATATACACAATGTGACTTATAACTTGCTAGACTTAACCTTGACTAACTTAAGATAGACCAATATACACAATGTGACTTAACACTTGCTAGACTTAACCTTGACTAACTTAAGATAGACCAATATACACAATGTGACTTAACACTTGCTAGACTTAACCTTGACTAACTTAAGATAGTCCAATATACACAATGTGACTTATAACTTGCTAGACTTAACCTTGACTAACTTAAGATAGACCAATATTTACACAGTGTGACTTATAACTTGCTAGACTTAACCTTGACTAACTTAAGATAGACCAATATACACAATGTGACTTATAACTTGCTAGACTTAACCTTGACTAACTTAAGATAGTCCAATATACACAATGTGACTTATAACTTGCTAGACTTAACCTTGACTAACTTAAGATAGACCAATATACACAATGTGACTTATAACTTGCTAGATTAACCCTTTACTAACTTAAGATAGTCCAATATACACAATGTGACTTATAACTTTTCTAGACTTAACCTTGACTAACTTAAGGGTAGACCAATATACACAATTTTGACTTATAACTTGCTAGACTTAACCCTTTACTAACTTAAGATAGACCAATATTTACACAATGTGACTTATAACTTGCTAGACTTAACCTTGACTAACTTAAGATAGACCAATATTTACACAATGTGACTAATAACTTGCTAGACTTAACCTTGACTAACTTAAGATAGACCAATATACACAATGTGACTTATAACTTGATAGACTTAACCTTGACTAACTTAAGATAGACCAATATTTACACAATGTGACTAATAACTTGCTAGACTTAACCTTGACAACTTTAAAATTAGACCAATATTTACAGAATGTGACTTATAACTTGCTTAGACTTAACCTTGACTAACTTAAGATAGACCAATATTTACACAATGTGACTTATAACTTGCTAGACTTAACGTTGACTAACTTAAGATAGACCAATATACACAATGTGACTTATAACTTGCTAGACTTAACCTTGACTAACTTAGGATAGACCAATATTTACACAATGTGACTTATAACTTGCTAGACTTAAACCTTGGACTACTTAAGATAGACCAATATACACAATGTGACTTATAACTTGCTAGACTTAACCTTTACTAACTTAAGATAGACCAATATACACAAAGTGATTATAAAATTGCTAGACTTAACCCTTGACTAACTTAAGATTTGACCAATATACACAATGTGACTTATAACTTGCTAGACTTTACCTTGACTAACTTAAGATAGTCCAATATTTACACATGTGACTTATAACTTGCTAGACTTAACCTTGACTAACTTAAGATAGACCAATATACACAATGTGACTTATAACTTGCTAGACTTAACCTTGACTAACTTAAGATAGACCAATATACACAATGTGATTATAACTTGCTAGACTTAACCTTGAAATAACTTAAGATAGACCCAATATTTCACAATGTGACTTATAACCCTTTCTAGACTTAAACCCTTTACTAACTTAAGATAGACCAATATACACAATGTGACTTATAACTTGCTAGACTTAAATTGACTTTAAATTAAGATAGACCAATATTTACACAATGTGACTTATAACTTGCTAGACTTAACCTTGACTAACTTAAGATAGACCAATATACACAATGTGACTTATAACTTGCTAGACTTAAGATAGACCAATATTTACACAATGTGACTTATAACTTGCTAGACTTAACCTTGATAACTTAAGATAGACCAATATTTCACAATGTGACTTATAACTTGCTAGACTTAACGTTGACTAACTTAAGATAGACCAATATACACAATGTGACTTAACACTTGCTAGACTTAACTTGACTTAACTTAAGATAGGGCCAATATACACAATGTGACTTAACACTTGCTAGACTTAACCTTGACTAACTTAAGATAGTCCAATATACACAATGTGACTTATAACTTGCTAGACTTAACCTTGACTAACTTAAGATAGACCAATATTTACACAGTGTGACTTATAACTTGCTAGACTTAACCTTGACTAACTTAAGATAGACCAATATACACAATGTGACTTATAACTTGCTAGGGCTTTAAACCCTTTACTAACTTAAAATAGTCAATATAACAATGTGACTTATAACTTGCTAGGGCTTAACCCTTTACTAACTTAAGATAGACCAATATACACAATGTGACTTATAACTTGCTAGACTTAACCTTGACTAACTTAAGATAGTCCAATATACACAATGTGACTTATAACTTGCTAGACTTAACCTTGACTAACTTAAGATAGACCAATATACACAATGTGACTTATAACTTCTAGACTTAACCTTGACTAACTTAAAATAGACCAAAATTTACACAATTGTGCTGTAACTTGCAGACTTAACCTTGACTAACTTAAGATAGACCAATATTTACACAATGTGACTAATAACTTGCTAGACTTAACCTTGACTAACTTAAGATAGACCAATATACACAATGTGACTTATAACTTGATAGACTTTAACCTTGACTAACTTAAGATAGACCATTTTTTACACAATGTGACTAATAACTTGCTAGACTTAAACCTTGACTAACTTAAAATAGGGCCAATATTTAACACAATGTGACTTATAACTTTATAGACTTAACCTTGGACTAATTAAGATAGACCAATATACACAATGTGACTTATAACTTGATAGACTTAACCTTGACTAACTTAAGATTTGACCCAATTTTTTACACAATGTGACTTATAACTTGCTAGACTTAACCTTGACTAACTTAAGATAGACCAATATACACAATGTGACTTATAACTTGCTAGACTTAAGATAGACCAATATTTACACAATGTGACTTATAACTTGCTAGACTTAACCTTGACTAACTTAAGATAGACCAATATACACAATGTGACTTATAACTTGCTAGACTTAACCTTGACTAACTTAAGATAGTCCAATATACACAGTGTGACTTATAACTTGCTAGACTTAACCTTGACTAACTTAAGATAGACCAATATACACAATGTGACTTATAACTTGCTAGACTTAACCTTGACTAACTTAAATAGGGCCAATATACACAAATGTGACTTATAACTTGCTAGACTTAACCTTGACTAACTTAAGATAGACCAATATACACAATGTGACTTATAACTTGCTAGACTTAACCTTGACTAACTTAAGATAGACCAATATTTACACAATGTGACTTATAACTTGCTAGACTTAACTTGACTAACTTTAAAATTGACCATTACACCATGTGACTTATAACTTGCTAGACTTAAGATAGACCAATATTTACACAATGTGACTTATAACTTGCTAGACTTAACCTTGACTAACTTAAGATAGACCAATATACACAATGTGACTTATAAAATTGCTAGACTTAACCTTGACTACTTAAGATAGACCAATATAAAACAATGTGACTTAACACTTGCTAGACTTTAAACCTTGACTAAATTAAGATAGACCAATATACACAAGTGACTTAACACTTGCTAGACTTAACCCTTGACTAAC
>NC_069464.1:4079411-4243636 GCF_026875155.1 Cherax quadricarinatus
ACGGGAGGGGAGGAAAGTGGGTGGTGTTGAACCGTGGAACAGACGGGAGGGGAGGAAAGTGGGTGGTGTTGAAGCATCTGTGGAAACAAAACTATCATGGAAGCAAACTTTTACATAGATGTGAGGCATGAGTTTTAAACGTTGCAGCAGCAAGAAGGAAGATGGAAGCAGTGGAAATGCCATGTTTGAGAGCAATATGTATTGGAAGGCTGAAATTAAGACGGTGTGATGGTTAACTTAAGGTATAATTCACAGGGCTGAGAACGGGTTGTTGAGGTGATTTGAGCATTTAGAGAGGACGAAGCAGAATAGATTGACAAAGAGGGTTTGTAAATTTGGGATGGAAGGAACGAGAGTAAGGGTCATCTCAGGAAGGATTGAAAGAAGAGAGTAAAGGTTTTGAGAGCTAGGAGCTTGAACATTCAACAGGCTTGTGTGTGTGTTAGATCGGAGTGGAAACGAGGGTTTTTTATGGCTTTAGGTGCTGTTGGAGTGTGAACATAACCCCTTGGTGTACAAATAAAGGACTCATGTGCAACTAATGTAACATTTTATTGTGGCAACGTTTCGGCTTGCAAGGATCCTGGAGAGTCTATCTGTGTGTGTGTGTGTGTGTGTGTGTGTGTGTGTGTGTGTGTGTGTGTGTGTGTGTGTGTGTGTGTGTGTGTGTGTGTGTGTGTGTGTGTGTGTGTGTGTGTGATCCAGAAAGGCAGAGTAGTCCAAGAGTCATGGTATGTCACAAGTCTGTCGCTGAGTATTTCCCAGAAGATATTTAGTGTTTCACCAGTCCTGAGGTGAAATGACTCACTGATGACAAGGTCCTGCAGCCTCACCTTCAGTACTCAACACAACGTCAGATTCTGGGTTCACTCAGCTTGATGGCGTTAGTTTTGGCAACGAGTGGTGTGTTTGTGATGGGCCTAATGAGAGCAGTATAGAGGCTAAGTTTTGCGGAGGTATGTGCACTTTTGAGTTTGTATAGGCGAGTAAGAGCAGCACTTAGCAGTGATGTGTGCGTACACTCGTAGGTTGCAGTCGAGGCTGAAGTGAAGTGCCTGGTATAGGTGCTCATGAAACTGGTTCTGAATTCGACAGGGGCAGGGAGACCTCGTATATGGTGGAAATATGTAATTTTAGACTTGGCGTTTTTCCTGATGCTCTGCTTGAGTTCCCATGCGCTGATCCTTTCAACGTCGTGTTGTGTCCTGTGTGCAATGAACTTGGTGTTTCCTGAAGTGTGAGCTGTATAGTGTCTACACATGTGATGGTGATGGATGTATGGGTTCTGGTATGTCGTATGTGTAAAATATGTACAGAGAGTACACAGTCCTTCGGGACTCCAGCGTGAAAAGTGAAGATTACTAATATTGGTAGAATACGACAGTATGCTTGGTAAAAGGACACATGTGCAAGTAACCTGACATTTTATTGCGGCCACGTTTCGCTCTCCAGGAAACGTTGCCGCATCGTACGGCCATCAAGGAAGTTACCAGAGCCCTTTAGTCATGTTGGTAAGAAGGTCAGATGAATTGCAAAGCTTGTACTTTAAGTCATCGAGCCAGACCGTGTCGAAAGTCTTCTCCACGTCCTTGGCAACGAGGGCAGTAGCACAATCTTGAACCTTTTTGATTTATATAAAGTTCAGGATGATGTTTAAAACGTCTTGTGTAGAACGTTGTCGGAAACCAAAGTGTCGGTGGGTCAGTAGGTAATTTGTTTCAAGGTAAGTACCTAGTGCTAAGTTAACAAGTCTCAAAAGTCTTCCCTGGGATTTCTAGCAGGCATAATTATAGGCCTGTGGGTTCTTCGGGTTGGTCAAATCTTTAGTCGGGTGTGGGAGGGAAGCCGTAGCAGACTTTAGGAGAGTGGGAAACTAACCAGAAGCAAGAGGCGTTGAATACATTAGTGAGAGTAATAGCAACAGTATGGAAGGTGTCTTAAGTAAAAAGTGAGATAGACCAGATTCACCAAGTGTTTTACAGAGAAGGGACTTGACGTACGTTGTGTGAAAGGAGTGTGGAGAAGAATGTCCAGGGTAATGATAGGGTCGTGTGCGGAGATATGGCTGTGGTCCTTGATCCAGTGTGTATTGTATACGTTGTAGTGTAGCTGGGTCTGGTGGATATGGGAGGAATAAAGTTTCCCAGATGTCCTCGAAAATGCGTACAGCCTCTGCTGGGTCAAAAGATGTGTCTACCATGAATATGTTGGAATTACGTTATGTTTGCGGTTCCCATGACTTTTCGGACGATAGCCTGTGCCACTTTTGGTCCTCCTCGAGGCTGTGGATGATATGTATCCGAGGGATACAGAGGTGTCATCGTATTTTGGCAGAATCTGTGGAACCTTGGTAATTGATACCGACAAATTGGTTTAAAACGACACGTGAACAAACACTCGGACCTTTATTAGAAAACGTTTCGGTCCTGTGTTGGTTAGAGAGAAAGTGGTGAGGGAAGCAGAGGTCCTTCTGGACAAGCAGAAGGAATAACGTACCTCGTAGTGTCTCTTGGGCACTGATTTTTCAGCAGTTTAGGTGATGAGTGTTGTATGGCGTTCACGTGTCTGTAATGGAGTTGATGTCGTAGTTGTGTGTGAGATCAGTGTGATCGAGGTGTTTGAAAGTTGTGAATAAATTTTTAGAAAACCGATATGTTGATAAATGAGACACGTGCAATATTTGGGTATCTTTATGCTGGAAACGTTTCGCCAGTCAGTTCCCCTCAAGGAAGGTTCCTTGATGTTGGTGAGGGGCTCTTGATTTAGGGAATTGGATCTGTGCCCCAGTTCCCCGAATTAAGCCTGAATGCCTTCCACATCCCCCCCCAGGCGCTGTATAATCCTCCGGGTTTAGCGCTTCCCCCTTGATTATAATAATAATAATAATCGCCAGTCAGTTGCTTCTTCAGTCAGTACAGAGGAAGATAGAAGAGGAGGAGTTTGAGGTAATCAGTCCCTCAGCCTGGAGTCAATGTTATGAGTCTTGACGGACTAATTCCCTCAAACTAAGAGATATGAAATATTGAAGGTGACTTTTAGCTCTGTTGCTAATGGCTCGGGTTTTCTCTAGCTGTGTAGTTGAATTTATTATTAAAGATTCGCCTGTATTCTCCCGGCCCGGGCCTTTTCCAAGTGGTGGCCTGGCTTTGGCTCCCTGTCTTGGGAGTGTCTGAGACCTAAGTCTCCCAAAGGAGGAGGCACAAGTACCTCCTCATGTTTGGGAGCAACTGTCCCCAAGCCTTGCCACAAGCTAGGCCTAGGTGGCCCGGTGGTCTGGTGGCTAAAGCTCCCGCTTCACACACGGAGGGCCCGGGTTCGATTCCCGGCGGGTGGAAATTCCGACACGTTTCCTTACACCTATTGTCCTGTTCCCCTAGCAGCAAATAGGTCCTGGGTTGTTAGCGACGGGTGTGGGTCGATCCTGGGGGCAAGTTTAAAGGACCCCAAGGGGAAATGTTAGACAGCCCTCGATGAGCACTGACTTTTTTGGGGTTATCCGGGGTGGTACCCTCGGGGTTAAAAACCCGAAAAAAATTTATCTTATCTTATTTATTCTGGCTCCCATCCCCCCCCCAAAGGGGGGGCTAAGGGAATGACAGTCTTGTGAGTGCGGGTCTGGCTCGGGCCCCTACCTCCCCTAGGGGGTGGGCATGGTGCGATGTTTATTTGAAGAAAAATACATTAATAATATTTTTGAAACGAGGAAATTAAAATGTTTTGTATTTGATGTAATTGTCTTTGAGTGAATCGTTATCACGGTAAATATTACAATACATTAATTATTTACGCATTTTTAAAAGGTTAAGAGGAGATTTGTGTGGTAAAAAAAAGTTTTTTTTTCGGGCTTGTGTTTAAGTTTGACTGGCGTAACCTGGGTTAGCCATGGGGGTTTCTTCCTGGGAAATGATTCTTGATGGGGGGTCCTGCCCCACACTCCCCCTCTCCTCCATCACAATCACCGAAAAACCACTCCACACTCTCCAAAACCACTCCACATCTCCAAACCATCCCCCCTCTCCAAAACCACTCTCCCCACTATAACATTTGCCATACTAATGGCCCCATTTTCCAGCCCCAGAAAATTATTAGCCACCAATTCGCCCAAAAAAACAATCAAAAGAACAAAATTTACGACGGAAAGACAAAGGAAGGGGCCCGGGAAAAAAAGTAGAGAGAGAAAAAGGGCAAGGTGAGCGGGATGTCGCAGGAGGCAGGAGGTGGAGTTACTGCAGAGCGCTGCTGGAGTGGGCAGCCTCAGATGCCTGGTCAGGGGGCAGCTTTCTTCACCCAAAATTTGGGGACTCGGGCCCGGGCCCCCCCCCCCCCCCCCCCTCACTGTGGCTGTCATTGCTTTAGACAGGTAAGCATGTTTCTGTACGAAATTTTAAGTTTTTGAGGGGAAGGTGGGGGGGGGGGAAGGTTGGTTATAAAGATTTCTTGATCCAAGGAATTAGAGCTGCCCCCCTTCCTTGGATCAAAACTCTTACCTCCTTTCCCTAGGCCCCTTTATGACCCTACATACTCAGCTCTTACCCTTGGATATAATAATAAATAATAATAAAAATTATTTTGATTTCAAGTTAAATATAAGTTTTATATGTTAATGGTTCACAAAACCTACAAGTTGATGAATAAGACATGTTTATTGTTATATGATGGAGACATTTTGCCAACCTTGGGCTATTATCAGTCTGATGTAGAGAATAATACTGTGGATGGTGGAAAAATGTTGATACTGGGAGATGATCAGTCCCTCATCCTTGACGAGTTTCTTATGGAATAGTACTGTAACAATAATAATAATAATATAATAATAATGTTTATTTCTGCATGTTACAACATATACAGACCATAGTTGACATCAGTGACATACAATATAATAAGCTCCCCTGGTTATGCAGAGCATAATACAAGTAGTAGTAGTTTGAGGTGATAATAAGTCAATTAATCTATTTCCACATGATACATCTTTTGTATAAAAGTGAGTAACATTACATCTCTCGCATGAAAAGCCCTTTAGTTAAACAGAATATTTCTGATAAGTTTAAACCTAACTTACATCAAGAAGACCTTTATTATTTTACATACTTGTATATAAGATTGATTTTCACAATAAAATAGACGAGTCCCTCATCCTTGATGAACCTGAGACAATGAAAGATGTGAAGTGGAAGAGTAGTCTGAGGTGATCACCATTGTTCTGCATGTCAAACTGCTATCTCCTGTATTATTCTCTGTATTGGATTAATAAAGCCACTGGTTGACGAGATGTGCATACAGTAGATATCTAAGTATTATACATGTCTTATTCGCCTTAAATATGAGTTATGTCAATACTCCAACATTAATTAGGAGGGGGGGGGGAGGTTGTGTAATGGAGACTATATTTGGGCCTGATGGGAAGGGGGGGGGGAAACCTTGGTAGGCAACCCAAACTAACCTGAAAGAGGAGTAATTTTGGATTAGGTTGGGTTATATTACATTAGAATTTTTACATAAAAAGTCTTAAACAGCTCAAATGGTAAAAAAAAAAAAGTTTGGTCTAGTACATTGATACTTACAAAATCGTATATTTATATATTTAAATTTAATTTAATATGATTTAATTTAATCTTTTTACTTATAATTATAAAATGTTTTGCCTAGCACAGTGATTATTAAAAATCTGTATTGGCCAAATTTTACTGTATATTGTAGTACAGTAGTGTAGGTGGAATACAATAAGATAAAGAACTTTATTACTATGCATATAATACATGTATGTAGATATGCTCTTGATAGTGTAAAAGTATGAAAGTGTATGAGACATAAGACTGCAATACATTATACAGTACCTAGTGTGTCCAAAATACTTCTCATACAAGGAGCTTTTCCTACAACGGAAATATTGTATTACCATAACTATATCCAATTCACTGTATTATTCATGTATATTTTAATGAAATAATTTTAAGTTTTCTCCATGGGGAAGTGGAACAGAATTCTTCCTCCGTAAGCCATGCGTATAGTAAGAGGTGACTAAAATGCCGGAAGCAAGGGGCTAGTAACCCCTTCTCCTGTATAAATTACTAAATTTAAAAAGAGAGACTTTCGTTTTTCTTTTTGGGCCACCCTGCCTCGGTGGGATACGGCCGGTTTGTTGAAAAAAAATAATTTAAGTTTTGAGTCCCTTGCACAGTACAGTATTCTCTTCTTCTTCAGGATCACTAACCATATTGTTTTAGCATGAATATAATGTTATTACAGATACTTAGCAATTGTTCGTCCTATGGTTTATGGGTTGATGGTGACTGGGAACCGCTGCTTGCTGATGTTAGCCTGGTGTTGGGTTCAAGCTCTTCTCACTGCTCTACCACCATTACTGGGATGGGCCAGGTATGTACATTTCTTATCTCTACAACTAAAAACTCTTCTTAGGTGTTAGGTCAATTAAATGAAGTTGAAACTGTTTACATAAGTAAATACAGTAATAAGTCTAGACTTTGGGTACTTAAATTACAACTGTCTTTTCAAAATTATCCTGAGGGCATGCTTGTTATACCTGTTAGTTTAATATCTTCATTATGCACCCCATACCCATCCTGTGGGCAGTTGCCTCTTATGGCCACATATGAAAGTACATTTTTATTTAAATTTAACCTAGGATAATCCAATAAAATAAATGTAACTTATTTCCATTGGTGTTTAATTTATATAGTTAATCATATATACATGCCATCAGTTATACTAAAATGAATATATCAGATCAGTAAATCACATTAACCTTCAACCTTTATCATGCAAGTATTATTATTATTTTTTTTCCTTGTGACATTTTATTATCCTGCCTGTCCAGTCACATATCCTTTGCACGGTTGAATCCTTTGCACGGTTGAATCCTTTGCACGGTTGAATCCTTTGCACGGTTGAATATAGTATTTCAGTGTACATGTATTATGAATTCAAAAAATTGTTTACTATTACAGTGGTACCTCGGTACACAACCTTAATTCGTTCCAGAAGGCTGTTCATGTGCCGATCTGTTCAAGTACCAAACGAATTTATTCCCATAAGGAATAATGTAAAGTAGATTAATCCATTTCAGACCCCCAAAAATACACTTACAAAAACACTTACAATGATGTACTTGCATAATTGTTTGACTTGGGAGCTTGTCGTATACCGAGGTACCACTGTACTACATGTATAAATTTGTGTTTTTATACTTTTATCTTGTGATTGCTACCTTTGCTTTACCCATAAGCCATAACTAGCTCCACAGCTGTGTAAGTTTTCATAGCATTAAATAGTCTATGTCTTGGTTTAAGCATTGTCCAAACTTCTGTGCATATCATAAACTTGCCATCCGGTGGCCTGGTGGCTAAAGCTCCCGCTTCACACACGGAGGGCCCGGGTTCGATTCCCGGCGGGTGGAAACATTTCGACAGTTCCTTTCACCTGTTGTCCTGTTCACCTAGCAGCAAATAGGTACCTGGGTGTTAGTCGACTGGTGTGGGTCGCATCCTTGGGGACAAGATTAAGGACCCCAATGGAAATAAGTTAGACAGTCCTCGATGACGCACTGACTTTCTTGGGTTATCCTGGGTGGCTAACCCTCCGGGGTTAAAAATCCGAACGAAATCTTATCTTATCTTATCTTATCTTATAATTTTTCGGGAAATAAAGTAGCAGCTTCAGTTCGTCGACAATCATCAGTCATCCATTGTCAGTCATTTATCATCGTTCATTCATCATCAATTGTTTATCACACAAATAACTAGAGAAAAGCATTTAGAATACTGCTTTAATATCTAGGAATTATTAAGTAGTAGTGTAAATATAGGTTATATACAGGAGGGGAGAGTGGTTGAAAAAGTGGAATGAGTTGGATGAGGATGTGATACCTGGAGTATACCTGGAGAGGGTTTCAGGCATCAATGCCCCCACAGCCCAGTCTGTGATGGAGGCAAATTCAGTACACAGTTTTAAAATTAGTTATAATAATGTCCAGAAAGCATTAACACTTTTCACAGTAGTGTAGGGGGCAGGATCATGAGCTGAAGCTTAAGCCCAGTGAATCACAAAGTTAGTACAAATTGGTAAGTGCCTCTCTTGTGTACATGTTTAGTACCTTTATAGTTAAGAATGGGTGTAGCTAGCTTATGGATTTTTTTATATAGTATTTCTTTAACCATATATTGTAATTAATATTACAGTAGTTGAAAGTATATTTTTCTTTTAATAATTTTCTTGAGGCTAAAAGTCTGTGTGATTCTATATAGTTTACTATGGCAGTGAATCTCATTATAATTTGTATAGCACATTAATACTGATCGAAACATTAAATTATTCACCGAAGTTCTTTCCACTAGTTAGTGTATTAATGACTAACTAGAATTTAATTCATAGCATGAATAGTGCTAATTATACCTAGAATTAAATGTTGCCTTCATACTGAGAATTCTAGACATTATCTTCATTATGACATGACAAGTAATGTAGAAGTGTAGTTGAACACAGACATTTTGACAAAGGCAGCATGCATGTTCAAATGGGAATCCTCATTATCATAAACTTTTAATCATAAACTATTAATCATAGAATTGATGAGGGAAAAAAAGGTGAGTGGTGCGTTGAGGTATATGTAGAGTCAAAAAACGTTATCTATGGAGGCAAAGAAGGGAATGTATGAAAGTATAGTAGTACCAACACTCTTATATGGGTGTGAAGCTTGGGTTGTAAATGCAGCAGCGAGGAGACGGTTGGAGGCAGTGGAGATGTCCTGTCTAAGGGCAATGTGTGGTGTAAATATTATGCAGAAAATTCAGAGTGTGGAAATTAGGAAAAGGTGTGGAGTTAATAAAAGTATTATTCAGAGGGCAAAAGAGGGGTTGTTGAGGTGGTTTGGTCATTTACAGAGAATGGATCAAAGTAGAATGACATGGAAAGCATATAAATCTATAGGGGAAGGAAGGCGGGGTAGGGGTCGTCCTTGAAAGAGTTGGAGAGAGGGGGTAAAGGAGGTTTTGTGGGCGAGGGGCTTGGACTTCCAGCAAGCGTGCGTGAGCGTGGTAGGTAGGAGTGAATGGAGACGAATGGTACTTGGGACCTGACGATCTGTTGGAGTGTGAGCAGGGTAATATTTAGTGAAGGGATTCAAGGAAACCGGTTATTTTCATATAGTCGGACTTGAGTTTTGGAAATGGGAAGTACAGTGCCTGCACTTTAAAGGAGGGGTTTGGGATATTGGCAGTTTAGAGGGATATGTTGTGTATCTTTATATGTATATGCTTCTAAACTTGTATTCTGAGCACCTCTGCAAAAAGTGATAATGTGTGAGTGAGGTGAAAGTGTTGAATGATGATGAAAGTATTTTCTTTTTGGGGATTTTCTTTCTTTTTTGGGTCACCCTGCCTCGGTGGGAGATGACTGACTTGTTGAAAAAAAAAACAACATATATATATACAGTTAAGTCTGAGTTTCCTCAATTCATATCAAAGTTGCAATAAGACATTTTTCCTCTTATTTTTGCAGGTATAAGAGCCATGGTGCAGAGGCACAGTGTAGCATAGCTTGGTCAGGTTCCCCATCTTACACTGCTGTTTGGGTCATCAGTGTCTTCCTCATTCCTGTTATTATTATGCTTATATGTTACTACTACATTCTTCAGGTTATTATCATCATTGTTGCTATAATTAAGTTGGATATTATGAGCTAATATTGTTCTTAATACATTAAATACATTAAAAATACTGTATCAGTTTGTCTGGGTGAAACCATGTCATTTTATTGAAATAATAAGAAGTGTGCTACTTATATTAGGAAAAATAAGCCAGTGTATTAAGCAGTATAAAACATTGCATAAAAAATGGGATGAAATAAGTTTTGGTGGTTTTTTAACTGACCTGGAGTTGATCCTTAATAGTACAGGTTTAAAAATATCTTTGTAGTGCTAGTCTTAGAAAAATTTATTATAGTAAAATGCTTAATTTATTTTTGTATACAGTACAATAAGACTAAATACTGTTTTCTAGAATAATTGAAAGTTTTGTGCTAATATGTATAACCACTACAATGAGCTCTATCAATAATATAATGCAAAATTAAAATTGAGGTTTTTAATTTAGATTTTTTTTTTTTGTTCATAGTATGATATAATGAAATTTTCTGCCACCATTCTGTTGCAGGTGGCACGCAATAAATGCAGACAGATTCATGTAGGAAAAGTATTGGGGTCCATCTCCTCTCCCATCACTCCAGAGCCTTCCTCCGTCTGTCTGGATGACACTTGTCTCCCACGTGTTTCGAAGCCTCCGCTGGAAAATGGATCAAGTATTCCACTACAGGGTAGATTAAATCTTCTTCTGGAGAGTAGGTTAAGCGTTCCTTTACAAAATGGATCAGGCCTGTCTCTAGAGCACAAATCCAGCCACCCTTTGATAAATGGTACAGGACATCTGCAGATTCCAAACTCTGGTGTGTCTGAGGGCCTGGGTGCTCTTACTAGTCAAGATATACCTTGTCGAAGTCGCAGTGTCACTCTCATGAACAGGGTAAGTGTATTACTTCTTAATGTTTGCTATTTTTTTTTTGTGTAGTTGTTTCCAGTTGTTTGACTCATTTTGTTTGTGGTGCAAATTGAGGCCGAAAGTGCCGTGTATTGCAGATCAGTGAAGCTGGTACGGCGTCGTTTGCACCCAAAAGGAAACTGGCAGACTTTGGGAGGTCACTATCATTCTGTCAGGTGAGCCAAAGAGTGCAGCTGTACAGTACAGTGCATAATACTGAAAGCATGACTATCTGCAGAGGCTTTTTGATATAGCAAGCGATGGGATCAGTTTTTTCTGTAGATTGTGATATTTAAAAAAAAAAATATGACAAAGAAAAATTAACAGAAACATGTGCCTGCTTTCATGCATTTGCACACATCCTTAGAGGAAGATGTGTGTAAATGCATGAGTGCTCGTTGGTGCTTGTTGATTTTTTTCCACGTGGTATTTTTTCGTGTTTATAGTCGAGCATTTTATAGTTGTTTCTTCCCATTATAATAGGTATATTTTCTGTTAATATTTTTTCAATAATGCTTACCTGCTCTTGGCACTATGAGAAGCACCTCCAGTTAACCATCTTTTTAATATATTGTATGCCTTAGTTATTTCTTTATTTAGAAGCCCTAATATGTAATTTTAATTCTTTAGCTTTTCTTTTTTTTTTTTTAAACAAGTCGGCTGTCTCCCACCGAGGCAGAGTGACCCAAAAAGAAAGAAAAAATCCCCAAAAAGAAAATACTTTCATCATCATTCAACACCTTCACCTCACTCATACATAATCACTGTTTTTGTAGAGGTGCTCAGAATACAACAGTTTAGAAGTACTGTATATACGTATAAAAATACACAACATATCCCTCCAAACTGCCAATATCCCAAACCCCTCCTTTAAAGTGCAGGCATTGTACTTCCCATTTCCAGGACTCGAGTCTGGCTATATAAAATAACCGGTTTCCCTGAATCCCTTCACTAAATATTACCCTGCTCACACTCAAACTGCTCATCAGGTCCCAAATACCATTCGTCTCCATTCACTCCAATCTAACACGCTCACGCACACTTGCTGAAAGTCCAAGCCTCTCGCCCACAAAACCTCCTTTACCCCCTCCCTCCAACCTTTTTGAGGACGACCCCTACCCTGCCTTCCTTCCCCTACAGATTTATGTGCTCTCCATGTCATTCTACTTTGATTCATTCTCTCTAAATGACCAAATCACCTCAACAACCCCTCTTCAGCCCTTTGACTAATACAGTGGACCCCCACTTTACGATCAGCTCCTAATGCGACCAATTATGTAAGTGTATTTATGTAAGTGCGTTTGTACGTGTATGTTTGGGGGTCTGAAATGGACTAATCTAATTCACAATATTCCTTATGGGAACAAATTCGTTCAGTAATGGCACCTGAACATACTTCTGGAATGAAATAATATCGTAAACCGGGGGTCCAGTGTACTTTTATTAACTCCACACCTTCTCCTAGCTTGTATTAGAAAAATCAATTCTGTTTGTCTGTTTGTATGTGGTGTAAATCATTAGCATAAAGTACTGTACCCCCCTACTTGTTATTCACAAACTTTGCATTCACAGATTCAGTTATCCGTGTGTTTTGTTTTGCATCATGTTATCCATTATCTTCTGTAATCAAAGTAAGAGTTGAACTTAATCTTGTATAAGTCATTATACAAATTCGGGTCATAAAAGTTACTTAAGTGTGAGAAAGTTAGAGTAAGGTACCACTTACACAAGAACTCGGTAATTATTTTTCACACCTAAACTAAGTATAAGAGGAGTATCAAGCTCAGTTTTTTAAGTCCTGCAGATTATAAGAGGTGATTAGATGGGGTACAGTACTGCATATGTAAGTAGTAAGGCTTGGCTTTTAACTAGTAGCTGTATATAGTTGTATAGTTCTGTATGTGTACAGTATTACAGTACTTTTCTATTCAAAAAGTGTAATTCTTTGCATGTTTTGAACTGCATGACAAATAACATATATATACTACATTGCCTTGCATCTCATTGATATATACATGGTACCTTAATAATCTGGTACAGTTTCTATAAATGATGGTACTAACATTTTCTTTGTATTTGTGGAAGCAGCCACAGACTGTTCGACCATGCTTGCGACGGGCACAGAGTAGTATCTCCATGCGACCATCAACAGCAAGGAAGAAATTGAGCCTGGGAGGCCGCAAACCTTCATGGAGCTGGGAAGCTTCGCCGGCCAAAGGATTTAGGTAAGGTTAAACATTTTTTCTTAGAATACAGTGTGTTTTGAAATGAGATGAGCTCGTGCTGTCATCTTCGTGGTTCAATTTGTCAGGCAGTTTATCAGTTTCCAACACTTACTATTATTTCTTAGATTTTGTTTCAGAGTACCACTGTCATGTTTATGAAGACAACTTTATAATGCAGTATCCTTATTTTGCACTGTCTTTTATGTAAATTTACACTTCTGACTTCTTTTTCTTCATGTTAATGGTGCTAGGAAATTTAGATTTTTTTGTATTGTAAGCTTTTATGATCTTGCATCTGGTTTTCATCTCACTTGTTTCTACTACCATGATCAGCCAGGGCAGTTAGTGTTTTCAGTCTTGGCAGCTCAAATTTTTAGGTCTGGGACCTCTTTTTTTAGGGAACACCATGCTATCACTGTGTATTTAAATTTTGACCAAACATACACTGTGAGCATCAATTCTTGTAGAATTTTCCCATGCATATATGGGAAGGGCAATTTAAAGTTTGCCAGTGTAGTTTAAGTGTCTCACCATTACATTTGCTGATCTTCTGGTAACAATGTTTAGGGCATAATGACATTAGCTTGTTGGACTATGTATTGGTAGCTAAAAGGCTGATGGGTAGACTTCCGAATGTGCATGTTTATAGAGGGGCAGCAAACATATCACATCATTATTTAGTTGTAGCTGCAGTGAGCCTAAGAGGTAGATGGGTTACAAGGAGAATAGCAACAATGAGCAAGAGATACATGAAGTTTATAAATTAAAGGATGAGATAGTGTAAAATTCATACGACAAATGGGAGAAAGATGGGATAGCGAGTGTATAGGTGATGAGAAGGTTGGAGAGGTATGGGAGAGATTTAAGAATGCAGTGTTAGTGTTCAGCAGAAGTTTGTGGATATAGGGGAGTGGGTGCAGGAGGAAAGAGGAGCAGTTGGTATAAAGAAGTAAAGGGAGTGGTAAGGAAGAAAAAGTTAGCATATGAGAGGGTTTTTACAAAGCAGAAGTGATATAAGGAGGGTGGAGGGTATAGAGTGTAAAAGAGAGGTTTACAGTGTAAAGGGAAAATAAATGAGAGTTGAGAAGTCTAGGGAATGAATTGATCTGACAGTTATAAACAGAATAAGGCAGTTAAATGTTGAAGAAAGAGAGGCAGTGATTTCATGTATTGGCCAGGGAGGTTTAACATCCTTTAGGAGTAAGGAAGAGCCAGATATGAGTGTGGTGGAGTTGTGTGAAACAGTAGTTAAAATGAAAGAGGGTAAAACAGCTGGGAATGATGGGATCATGACAGAAATGTTAAAAGTAGGTGGGAAAATAGTTTTGGAATGGTTGGTACTTTTGTTCAGTAAATGTATGGAAGAGGGGAAGGTACTTTAGGGAATGACAGAGAGTATGCATAGTTCCTTTGTATAAAGGAAAGAGGGACAAAAGAATGTAAAAATTTTAGGGCAATAAGTATGTTGAGTATACCAGGTAAAGTGTATGGTAGCATTATTATTGAGAGAATGAAGGGTAAGACGGAGATTAAGATTGCTTGTTTAAAGTGCCAGAGAGGACAGATACAAAAAGGTATATACCATAAATAAGTATATCTGTATATAACTTTAAGACCTTTAACCCTTTGAGGGTCGACAGGCCCTCTCCGAAACTCGTTCTCAGGGTCGGCCAAATTTAAAAAAAAAAAAAATTATTTTCTCTTATGAAAAGATAGAGAATCTTTTCCCGATCATAAAGACACCAAAAGTTTGAAATTTGATAGAAAACTTACGGAATTATGCTCTCGCAAAGTTAGCGGTCTTGGCGATGTTTACGCATCGGCGATTTTGCCCACTTTGAGCCCCATTTTCGGCCAATTTCACTGTACTAGTCGACAAAAAACATGAATATTTCGCTAGAACTCCATTTTTTCTATCGAATGGATGCAAGAAACCACTCATTTATGAAATTCAACTATCCAGTACAGTGGTCAGAATTTAGCAATTTTGCCAATTTCACACAAATTTCAAAAGATGCCAATTTCGGAATAGGGTCCAGAATAAACAAGAAAGACATTCCTGGCACTAAAACGACATTTCCTCTAGTCATTAGTCATGTCTCAAGTCCCCTCTTATATTCTTTTGCTTTCCACTTTGAATTTTTATTTTCACAAAAAATATAAGATTTACTGTTATGCAGACTACTGCATTAGTGTAAAAAATGGTATAAATATTATTGGTGCACTTGTGAAAGAATATTAGACTCACCAGTTGACGTGTATTGCACGCTTGGCACGATTTGTTTACTTTTGAAGTTTGGTAAAAATCGAACATTTCTGCTACTTTGAGCTCAATTTCAAGGCACCTTTCTTTGTAAAACCAGTCAAAATCATCTCAATTTCTGTAATATGTCTTCCATTCTATAAAATGAGACCCAAGAAAACTAGAATACAACAATAAATACCAATACGAAAATACACTGCAAAGTCGCTGATTTATTCAAAAAAAATGGTCAAAGTTTTTTTTTTCTCATTATGCACTGTGTGCTGCAGGATTTTTTTTAGACTGTGCACACTGACCACATAGACCCATTCTTTCATATGAAGGCCTACCAGCTTTCTCCCACTAGATTTGAGGCCGCTAGAATTTATGAGTACTAGTACGTCAAAAACCCCTACGCGTAAAACGTACTAGTACGATGAAAACCCTCAAAGGGTTAAAAGTAATATACGATTTCCCTCGCCTAACAAACTCGGAGTTTCAAATATTTACACTTATGAATGGATCATAACCATCCTTCGTTATTGATTTTTATAGGAAAATAGGTTTGTTATCAGCAACATGTTCATAAGTTGGAAAACCAGGAACACAACTTTTTCACAAATTAAGGATCATATACTATATTATCAATTCACCTTTGTTTTGCATTATAATGATGATGTATGATAAATGTGACATTTGTGCAACATTTGGACATCTTTAATCCAGAATGTTGCACAGGTGTCTCATTTATCAACTTGTTGGTTTTGTAAACCATTTATTCACATGTGTTTTCATTTTTGTACAGGACAGTTTGTGTGGTGGTTGGGACTCATGTATTCACTTGGGCTCCATACTCTGCCTTGGCTATAGCAGAGGCTATACTGGGTCAGGAATATTCCTCTCATATCCCTCACTGGGTCACGGTTAGTGTCACTTGATCAACCTCTTCAATTAGCTGGTGTGAATGGCTACATTGGTACTATACAGATGCTCCTTGCTTTACACTGGTTCAGCTTATGATATTTTGACTTTATAATGGTGTTATAGTGGTGCACATTTGTACTTTACATATACTGATAGGATAAACTTGTATTCATTTATTTACTTTTTAATAATGGTATTTAGTTACAGTAATTACTTGTTTATTTAATTATTCCATGACAGTAGTTATTTATTTACTTAACCCTTTGAGGGTCGCCAGGCCCTATCAGAGACTTGTTCTCAGGGTCGCCAAAATTTAAAAGAAAAAAAAAATTTCTCATGAAAAGATAGAGAATCTTTTCCCGATCATAATGACACCAAAAGTATGAAATTTGATGGAAAACTTACGGAATTATGCTCTCACGAAGTTAGTGGTCTCGACGATGTTTATGCATTGGCGATTTTGCCCATTTTGAGCTCTATTTTCAGCCAATTCCAGTGTACTAGTCGACAAAAATCATAACTATTTCGCCAGAACTCCGTTTTTTCTATTGAATGAGTACTGGAAACCACTCATTTACTGATTTCAACTATCCAATAAAGTGGTCAGAATTTAGCAATTTTGCCAATTTCACACAAATTTCAAAAGATGCCAATTTCCAAATAGGGTCCAGAATAAACAAGAAAGACATTCCTGGCACTAAAATAACATTTTCTCTGTTCATTAGTCACGTCCCCAGGCCCCTCTTACATTTCTTTTACTTTCCACTTTGAATTTTTATTCTCGCAAAAAAAAATAAGATTTACTGTTATGCAGACTACTGCATTAGTGTAGAAATGGTATAAATAATATCAGCGCACTTGTGAAAGAATATTAGACTCACCAGTTGATGTGTATTGGATGCTTAGCATGATTTGTTTACTTTTGAACTTTGGTAAAAATCGAGCATTTCTGCTACTTTGAGCTAAATTTTTAAGGTACTTTTCATTGTAAAACCAGTCAAAATCATCTCAATTTCCGTAATATGTCTTCCATTCTATACAATGAGACAGGAAAACTAGAATACTACAACAATAAATACCATATGAAAATACGGTGCAAACTCGCTGTTTTAAACCAAAAACACGGTCAGTTTTTTTGTTCTCATTACACACTGTGTGCTGCAGGATTTTTTTTATACTGCACACACTGACCACATAGACCCATTCTTTCATATGTAGGCCTACCAGCTTTCTCTTGCTAGATTTGAGGGCGCTAGAATTTATACGTACTAGTACGTCAAAAACCCTGGCGCATAAGCCGTACTAGTACGGCCAAAACCCCGAAAGGGTTAAAGGAAGGTCTCGCCTATGCAGCAGGTTAAGTTCCAGGGCCCTGCTTATGCAGCAGGTCAGGTTTTGGGCCTCGCTTATGCAGCAGGTCAGGTTCTGGGCCCCACTTATACAGTAGGTTATGTTCTGAGCTACTGTTGTAAAGTGAAACAGCCTTGTTTTGCTTTCAAATGCATATAAAAGCCTGATAAAATGTTTGCATTATCATATATTAAGTGAGCATATACAGTACATGCATTACTTGCCTTAAAATATTTTATCCTTAGCTTATAGTAAGTGGTGAATATATTTATTGTAGGAAGTGTGGATAAAGATTGTGTATAATTAAAGAATGCTGGAAGGCTGGGCCTTCCTGTATTTATCACATCACTTATATTTGACTTAAAATATTTTCAACTTACGATGGGATATACTTCAGGTTCATCAGAATGTAACCCCATCATAGGTCTAGGAGAACCTGTTTTCCGTTATCAGTCTTTTAGTTGTACAGTAGTAAAAACTGTAGTGGGTAGTAGACCCATGGAGACTGCTAGACAATTAATAAAAAGAAGATTGTTTTCCTGAGACATAATTCAATAGCAATGTTAAGGAAGACTGTACAGAAAAAAAAAAAAACAGTTGTGAAAATATGTCATTTGCTATAACTACCCAGGGACACTATCTAAAATTACTAACACTTGCTCCCCATATTGACCTAGCAGTAGATACTTGGATGTTAGCTGTTGTAGGTGGCATCCTTGGCAGGGTGAAACATGTGACAAGTCTCCTTACATCTGCTACTTGTGTGCACCTAGCATAAATAGATACCTGGGTATTAATCAACTAATGAGCGGTTTCCTTGAGGGTGGTAGTGTACCTTACATGGGGCAGGGCTGGTAGTGTACCTTACATGGGGCAGGGCTGGTAGTGTACCTTACATGGGGCAGGGCTGGTATGTACCTTACATGGGGCAGGGCGGTAGTGTACCTTTCAGGGGCGGCTGGTAGTGTACCTTACAGGGGCAGGGCTGGTAGTGTACCTTACATGGGGCAGGGCTGGTAGTGTACCTTACATGGGGCAGGGCTGGTAGTGTACCTTACATGGGGCAGGGCTGGTAGTGTACCTTACATGGGGCAGGGCTGGTAGTGTACCTTACATGGGGCAGGGCTGGTAGTGTACCTTACATGGGGGGAGGGCTGGTAGTGTACCTTACATGGGGCAGGGCTGGTAGTGTACCTTACATGGGGCAGGGCTGGTAGTGTACCTTACATGGGGCAGGGCTGGTAGTGTACCTTACATGGGGCAGGGCTGGTAGTGTACCTTACATGGGGCAGGCTGGGAGTGTACCTTACATGGGGGAGGGCTGGTAGTGTACCTTACATGGGGCAGGGCTGGTAGTGTACCTTACATGGGGCAGGGGGTGGTAGTGTACCTTTCATGGGGCAGGGCTGGTAGTGTCCTTACATGGGGCAGGGCTGGTAGTTGTACCTTACATGGGGCAGGGCTGGTAGTGTACCTTTACATGGGGCAGGGCTGGTAGTGTACCTTACATGGGGCAAAGGGGTGGTAGTGTACCTTACATGGGCAGGGCTGGTAGTGTACCTTACATGGGGCAGGGCTGGTAGTGTACCTTACATGGGGCAGGGCTGGTAGTTACCTTACATGGGGCAGGGCTGGTAGTGTACCTTACATGGGGCAGGGCTGGTAGTGTACCTTACATGGGGCAGGGCTGGTAGTGTACCTTACATGGGGCAGGGCTGGTAGTGTACCTTACATGGGGCAGGGCTGGTAGTGTACCTTACATGGGGCAGGGCTGGAAATGACCTTACCCTGGGCAGGGTGGTAGTGTACCTTACATGGGGCAGGGCTGGTAGTGTACCTTACATGGGGCAGGGCTGGTAGTGTACCTTACATGGGGCAGGGCTGGTAGTGTACCTTACATGGGGCAGGGCTGGTAGTGTACCTTACATGGGGCAGGGCTGGTAGTGTACCTTACATGGGCAGGGCTGGTAGTGTACCTTACATGGGGCAGGGCTGGTAGTGTACCTTACATGGGGCAGGGCTGGTAGTGTACCTTACATGGGGCAGGGCTGGTAGTGTACCTTTCATGGGGCAGGCTGGTAGTGTACCTTACATGGGGCAGGGGTGGGGAGTGTACCTTACATGGGGCAGGGCTGGTAGTGTACCTTACATGGGGCAGGGCTGGTAGTGTACCTTACATGGGGCAGGGCTGGTAGTGTACCTTACATGGGGCAGGGCTGGTAGTGTACCTTACATGGGGCAGGGCTGGTATGTACCTTACATGGGGGAGGGGTGGTAGTGTACCTTACATGGGGCAGGGCTGGTAGTGTACCTTACATGGGGCAGGGCTGGTAGTGTACCTTACATGGGGCAGGGCTTTGAAGTGCGTCAGGCAATATATGGTCCATGAGGGTTTACATGTTTATTATTTTTTTCATGCAGTAGAGTATAACAGTTTACACTGAAAGAAAGATAGCTGATAATGACATATTTCAATAGCCCCCCTCCCTACCACTGCCTCATGATATCTAGTAACTCCCCATTTATTGTTATTACAATTATTACAATAAGCGTGTATGCACCTGGAGAAGAGAGAAGTGTAGAGGAGAGAGAGAGATTTTGGGAAATGTTGAGTGAATGCGTGGGGAGTTTTGAATCAAGTGTGAGAGTAATGGTGGTTGGGGATTTCAATGCTAAAGTGGGTAAAAATGTTATGGAGGGAGTTGTAGGTAAATTTGGGGTGCCAGGGGTAAATGTAAATGGGGAGCCTTTAATTGAGCTATGTGTAGAAAGAGATTTGGTAATAAGTAATACATATTTTATGAAAAAGAGGATAAATAAATTACAAGGTATGGTGTAGCACGAATGAAAGTAGTTTATAGATTATGTATTGGTGGATAAAAGGTTGATGGGTAGGCTCCCGGATGTACATGTTTATAGAGGGGCAACTGATATACCGATCATTATTTAGTTGTACTACAGTTAGAGTAAGAGGTAAGGGAAAAGAGGAAGGTGGCAACACAGTAAGAGGGAGGTGAAAGTGTTAAAAACTAAGGGGGAGGAGGAAGTCGGGTGAGTTAGTGACTATTGGCAGAAAGGTGGGGTAGTGCAAAGATGAGTATGGGGGGGGTTTAGAGGGTTTGGGAAAAGTTTTTAAAAATGCAGTATTAGAATGTGGGGCAGAAGGTTTGTGGGTTATAGAGGGTGGGGCAGGAGGAAAGAGGAGTGATTGGTGGAATGATGAGTAAAGGGTGTGATAAAGAGAAAAAGGTGGCTTATGAAGGTTTTACAAGCAGAAGTGTTATAAGAAGAGCAGAGTATATGGAGAGTAAAAGAAAGGTAAAGAGGTGGTGAGTGAGTGCAAAAGGAGAGCAGATGATAGAGTGGGAGAGGGCCCGTCAAGAAATTTAATGAAATAAGGAAAAATTTGGAGTGAGTTAAACAAGTTAAGAAAGCCTTAAGGGAAAGTAGGATTTGTCAGTTAAAACAGAGTAGGGGAGTTATAGATGGGGAGGGAGGTAATTAGGTAGAGGCGAGATATTTTGAGGGAACTTTTAAATGTTAAGGAAGAACAGAGGCGTAATTTCATGCACTGGTCAGGGAGGGATACCATCTTTTAGGAGGAGAAGAGCAAATGCAAGTGTGGGGAGGTACATGAGGCATTACGTAAAATGAATGGGGTAAAGCAGCTGGATGATGGGACATGACAGAAATCGTTAAAAGCAGGGGGGGGATTTAGTGTTGGGTGGTTTGGGACTTTTGGGTTTTAATAAATGGTATAAAGAGGGAAGGTACCTTGGATTGGCAGAGAGCAGTCTAGTCCCTTTATATAAAAGGAAGGGACAAAAAGAGACTGTAAAAAAATTATAGGGAATAAGTTTACTGAGTATACCAGGAAAATGTACGGGAGGTTATAATTGAAAGAATTAGGCAAGACAGAATGTAGGATTGCGGATGAGCAAGGAGTTTTAGAGTGGGGAGGGATTGGTGTAGATCAAGTGTTTACATTGAATGCATATATGTGAACAGTATTAAAATAAAGGTAGGGAAGTTTCTATTGCATTTATGGATTTAGAAAAGGCATATGATAGAGTGGATAGAGGAGCAATGTGGCAGATGTTGCAAGTATATGGAATAGGTGGTAAGTTATTAAATGCTGTAAAGAGTTTTATGAGGATAGTGAGGCTCAGGTTAGGGTGTGTAGAAGAGAGGGAGACTACTTCCCAGTAAAAGTAGGTCTTAGACAGGGATGTGTAATGTCCACCATGGTTGTTTAGTATATTTATAGATGGGGTTGTAAAGGAAGTAAATGCTAGGGTGTTCGGAGAGGGGTGGGATTAAATTTTGGGGAATCAAATTCAAAATGGGAATTGCACAGTTACTTTTTGCTGATGATACTGTGCTTGTGGGAGATTTTTAAAGAAAAAATTGCAAAGGTTTGTGGGTGAGTTTGGAATGTTTTGTAAAGGTAGAAAGTTGAAAGTGAACATAGAAAAGAGTAAGGTGATGAGGGGATCAAATGATTTAGATAAAGAAAAATTGGATATCAAATTGGGGGGGGGGAGTAGGGGGAAAGAAGGAATTTTTTTCAATATTTGGGATTGATGTGTCGGCGGATGGATTTATAAGGTGAGGTTAAACATAAAATTGATAGGGGAAAAAAAGGGGTGGGCATTTAGGTATATGTGGAGTCAAAAAACGTTATCTATGGAGCAAAGAAGGGGAAAGTATGAAAATATAGTATACAAAAAGAATGCAGATGTAATAAAAACAGACTTTTCAAAAGCCTTTCCAAATGTGACCATGGGTAATAGCGCACAAAATGCGTGCTAAAGGAATAACAGGAAAAGTCGGTCGATGGTTATAATTTCCCCCACTAACAGAACACAGAGAGATCGTCAACAAAAAAAAGTCCGGGCAGCTAGTGAAAAGCTCGTTCCACAAGGGAGATTTGGTTTTTTAAATAAAAGGGGGGGGGGGGGGGGGGGGGGGGGGGGGGGGGGGGGGGGGGGAAAAAAATTTTTAGTGAAAACCCAGAGGGACTATACCAACTTGCACACAAAATCCCACACGAAAGCAAAAGATTTGGCAGACGATGCCCATCCCCCAATGAAAAGGGGTGTCACTAGCACGTTAAGAGACCATCAATAAGTGCAGGGGCCCGAGACTGTTCAACTGCCTCCCAGCACACATAAGGGGGATTACCAAGAGACCCCTGGCAGTCTTCAAGCTGGCACTGGACAAGCACCTAAAGTCAGTTCCTGATCAGCCGGGCTGTGGCTCGTACGTTGGTTTGCGTGCAGCCAGCAGCAACAGCCTGGTTGATCAGGCTCTGATCCACCAGGAGGCCTGGTCACAGACCGGGCCGCGGGGGCGTTGACCCCCGGAACTCTCTCCAGGTAAACTCCAGTACCAACACTCTTATATGGGTGTGAAGCTTGGGTGGTAAATGCAGCGGCGAGGAGACGGTTGGAAGCAGTGGAGTTGTCCTGTCTAAGGGCAATGTGTGGTGTAAATATTATGCAGAAAATTCGGAGTGTGGAAATTAGGAAAAGGTGTGGAGTTAATAAAAGTATTAGTCAGAGGGCAGAAGAGGGGTTGTTGAGGTGGTTTGGTCATTTAGAGAGAATGGATCAAAGTAGAATGACATGGAAAGCATATAAATCTATAGGGGAAGGAAGGCGGGGTAGGGGTCATCCTCGAAAGGGTTGGAGAGAGGGGGTAAAGGAGGTTTTGTGGGCAAGGGGCTTGGACTTCCAGAAAGCGTGCGTGAGCGTGTTAGATGGGAGTGAATGGAGACGAATGGTACTTGGGACCTGACGATCTGTTGGAGTGTGAGCAAGGTAATATTTAGTGAAGGGATTCAGGGAAACCGGTTACATGTATTTTCATAGTCGGACTTGAGTCCTGGAAATGGGTAGTACAATGCCTGCACTTTAAAGGAGGGGTTTGGGATATTGGCAGTTTGGAGGGATATGTTGTGTATCTTTATATGTGTATGCTTCTAAACTGTTGTATTCTGAGCACCTCTGCAAAAACAGTGATAATGTGCGAGTGTGGTGAAAGTGTTGAATGATGATGAAAGTATTTTCTTTTTGGGGATTTTCTTTCTTTTTTGGGTCACCCTGCCTCGGTGGGAGACGGCCGACTTGTTGAAAAAAAAAAAAAATTATTATCATTGTTGTTCTATACCCTGTGTTGGTATTGTTGTTAGCTTCAAACCTTGTATAATATAAATGTTGTGATATATGTTATGTTAGTGGTTTTGGGGGGTTAAGAACTACATTAAAAAGGAAATAGGTAAATAAAGGTATGTGCATATTGACTATAAGTGGAAGTTTGTAAGATTTACTCTATCTTACTGTATTTTACAGTAATCTTGAGAACAACTCTGCATCTTATCAAATCCCTCATTGTTAAATATTCATATATATTTTTCATATTTAATTTTTTTTACCACACCGGCCGTATCCCACCGAGGCAGGGTGACTTAATTTAGTAATTTATACAGGAGAGGGGTTACTAGCCCTTTGCTTCTAGCACATTAGTCACCTCTTACGACATGCATGGCTTATGGAGGAAGAATTCTTTTCTACTCACCCATGGGGATTTAAAATGTTATAGACAATAATTTGTTGAACCACAGTTAATTTATAAAACATTATTTAGGATCTGTGTGGGATATAATAGAGTACTACTGTTGTATGTACTGTAGTATGTACATACATCCCTCTAATTTAGTTAAAGGATAACACTACAGTTACTTGTTTGGAAAAATATGAACTGTATGTGAACAGATTTCTGTATCTTATGATTGTTTTCAAATGCTGTGGTATGTGTAGGATTTGGTTGTCTTATGTTGCATTCAATGAAACTGAAAGAAACTAACAATTCTCTCAATTGACAGGTGACATCAACATTACTGCTCTTTACAGCCAGTATATTTTACCCCATTGTGTATGGGCTCTATAATCGAAGCATAAGGAAGGAGATAGTGGCATATGTGTGTCCAATTAGCAGTCGAGATAGACGGCGTGGAAGCTGCCACCGTCGCACATCCACACTACACTCCAACACAGGTAAGTTACTGGAAGTAGTATAAACTTGTGGTAGAAAGAAAGTGGGGTAGGGGTCGTCTTAGGAAATGCTGGAGGGAGGGGTAAAGAACGTTTTGTGCGTGAGGGGCTTAGACATCCAGCAAGTGTGCATGAACATGTTAGATAGGAGTGAGTGGAGGCATATGGTTTTTATGTCTCCATTCACTCCCGTTTAACACACTCGCACACACGCCTGCTGGATGTCCAAGTTATGAACTTGCAAAATTTGCAGACTATGTAATCTTCAAATTATTTATATCCATTTTGTCATAGCAGTGTAATTGGTTAACAGGTATTCACTAACGGCCTCTCTCTCTCTTTCTCAACAGGAAGTGTCTTGGACTTCTCATCATTGCGCAGTCGTGAGAATGAGGAACAACAACAACAGGAAGCCCTGACGTGCCCCAACCCTGGCCTCTTAACAGTACCTATAAGAACAATATCTGGTACTCTTGCTAATTCGACCGTACCTTCTCTCTCACCTCTACTCATCCTGGCAGAATATGATGATTTATCCAAGCAAAATTATGTTATCAGTGTCAGGAAGCCATCACAAGACTCTGGTAAATTAGTTTCTTATAACTTATTGTGAAACCTTCGTGACTGTGTTATTGATTTTTTTAAAAATTTTTTTTTTTTTTGAAAGTTGCCATTTGAAAAGGTTGATAGTGCTATATAATGTGCTGTGAGAGATAAGATTTCAATCATATTTTTGACCCAGAGGGTAAGCTACCCAGGATAACACCCAATAAAGTCTGTGTACATCTTCAGGGACTGTCTTGTTTCCCTCTGGGTTCCTTTAGTTTCCTTCCCCAGAGTGTGACCCACAACAGTTAACTAACACCCCAGGTATTTACTTACCGCTAGTTAAACAGGAACAGCAGGTGTAAGAAAACATGTCCCCCACTTCATTTATGCCCGTGAATAATCTTGTCCTCAAGAAAATGATTCTGATAAAATAAGCTTTATTTTAATGGGTAAACTATAATTGTAAGTATGTTATGCATGTATTTAATAAATTAATTTTTTTATAAGGTTTATAGACATGGAATTCGGAATTAAGAAAGCGGGATAAAAAATAATCATATTGGTAGTTTTTATTTCATGTACAGGTAAACGCATATTGAATTTAAGTGAATAATTTCATAATTTATTTTTTCATCACATTATTGCTGAAATGTATTAATTAACCTTTTCTATCTATAAGACTATTTGGGTAATATTCTACTTATGAACTTGGCTATTACTTGGAAAGGTGCCACATATCTCCCCAAGGCTAATCCTATATTTTTCATGATAGTTCTATATAACTTTTTTGCCTCTGTTTATAGGTAATGTTTGGTATGTACTTGCTGAAGTTTACTTATAGTTAAACTTCATCCAATTATTTATCTACTTAGCTTAAGCCTTGTGACAATCTCTTAGTGTTCATATGTTATATTTATATGAACCTGTATGGGTCATCAGTAGTGCAGATATATGTAGGGGTAATAATCAGTTTGGTGCAAGAGACTTTTCAGGTTTAGTTTAGCAAAGGTTCAGACCTTGGCTTATTCTTCCAGATTGCTGCTTGTTTGAACTTTCTCCAGTATTGGCTAAGCAGGCGGGGCAACCAGGTACGTCAGGTGTTTCTTAACCTGCCTGGTGTACCCTGTTTTGGGTAAAGCCCCTAATGTTTTATGCTTAAAACTGCCAGCTCGTGTGTCCTCAGTTTATTTACTTTGAACCTACAGTTTGTTTACTTGTGTAATTTTTTGTGTTCATATTTCTTGTTGTCTATGAAACTGCATGTTCAGTTATCTTTATATATCAATAAATTTGTAACAAATGTCCAATTGTTACATCCTTGAGCAAGATGATGTTTATAGTGTAGCATGCCTAGCTGCTGCTGCCTCTTGTGATTTATTTTTGCCAAGAATTCATGACAGTATTTTATATGAAATATTCAAAGGACTAAGGTGGTGGTGTTGAGGTGGTTTGGACATTTTGAGAGGATGGAGGAAAAATAAGATGACTAGGAGGGTGTATAAATCTTGGATGGAGGGAAGGAGGGGTAAGGGTCATCCTAGGAATGGTGGGAGGGAGGGGGTAAAGGAGGTTTTGAGTGCTAGGGGCTTGGATGTTCAATAGGGTTGTGTGAGGGGTGTTAGATAAGAGTGGAGTCAGGGGCTTTTTGTGATCTGATATGCTATTTGTGTGAGCATGGTAACACTTATGAAGGGATTCAGGGAAACCAGTTACCTGGACTCGAGTCCTGGAGGTGGGAACTACAGTGCTTATATTCTGGAGGTCGGGATGTTACAGTTTGGAGGGTCATCTGAAGTGTGATGTTGGCACCCTTCTGGCAAGACTGATTGAATGAATGATAGTGAAAGTGTTTTCTTCTTTGTTAGGACACCCTACTTCAGTTGGAGATGGCCAATGTTAAAAACAGTTTTAACAAACTGGGGCCAGGACCTTATTGTTGTAGATATTTTCAGTTAAAATGGAAAAATCTGGAAATTAAGAAGAAAATTAAAATAAATTTTGGTAACTATTTTGTGGCTCTCCGAGTTGCCAGCTGTCAGTTCCTCTTAGTTCCACAGTCTCTAGCTTTTTATTAATATTGTGCTGTATGAGTACGTATTGTGGGTTCTCAGGAGTAATGCGGTGCCTTGTTCTATATATATATACATGTATATAATACACACACACACAATGTTAGTATATAAATCATCATATCTTGATGGAAATAATAATTTAGTCAGGTATCTGAAAGTGTTAAATTTAGTTTGGGTCAAGTAATATAAAATGTAACCTTGTAGTACAGTATTATTTTACTGGAAAAAACTTGGAGTAGGGGCCCCGTATCCGTGGGGAATACCTTCCAAGGACCAGCCATGGATACCCAAACCATGAACAGTAGCAGACACTATAAGTCCTATACATACCTGTTATAAAGTTAAATTGATAGATTATGCAAAATAAGTGGAGAATTATCACTTTTTTCACTGATGGGAAGCACTTCACGGCTTCTCTTAGGCTTTGAAGAACTGCCAGCTTCTCTGCTTTTGTGCTTTGGGCCACTATTATGCAAAATTAAAAGGTATTTTTGGGCCACAGTAAACTGTGGATAACTGAAACTGTGGATATCGAATCAGTGGATACAGGGGTTCTACTGTACACTGCCTTCATACTGTAGGTGGTAAACATACTGTGTGTGAAACCCCCCCCCCCTCACCAATGCCAGGATACCATATGTTCGGACCTTTATGTCACAGTCTACTGCTGCACTTTTATATCATGGGCTAACAATTTATTCAAGCCTGCCAGTCATAGCTCCAGTGCAATGTTTAGAACCTGACACTTCAAATGAAACAAAAAATCCCCAGAAAGCCATACTCTGCATCTTTGACCAATATTTCATTAGTATTACATGGATTTCAATTATATATAGTATAGTAGTATCTACACATCTTGTAGGAGTGAGGAAGAGCCAGTTGTGAGTGTGGGGGTAGTTCGTGAGGCAGTAGGTAAAATGAAAGGGGGTAAGGCAGCCGGGATTGATGGATAAAGATAGAAATGTTAAAAGCAGGTGGGATATAGTTTTGGAGTGGTTGGTGCAATTATTTAATAAATGTATGGAAGAGGGTAAGGTACCTAGGGATTGGCAGAGAGCATGCATAGTTCCTTTGTATAAAGGCAAAGGGGATAAAAGAGAGTGCAAAAATTACAGGGGATAAGTCTGCTGAGTATACCTGGTAAAGTGTATGGTAGTTATTATTGAAAGAATTAAGAGTAAGACGGAGAATAGGATAGCAGATGAACAAGGAGGCTTTAGGAAAGGTAGGGGTGTGTGGACCAGGTGTTTACAGTGAAACATATAAGTGAACAGTATTTAGATAAGGCTAAAGAGGTCTTTGTGGCATTTATGGATTTGGAAAAGGCATATGACAGGGTGGATAGGGGGGCAATGTGGCAGATGTTGCAAGTGTATGGTGTAGGAGGTAGGTTACTGAAAGCAGTGAAGAGTTTTTACGAGGATAGTGAGGCTCAAGTTAGAGTATGTAGGAAAGAGGGAAATTATTTCCCAGTAAAAGTAGGCCTTAGACAAGGATGTGTGATGTCACCGTGGTTGTTTAATATATTTATAGATGGGGTTGTAAGAGAAGTAAATGCGAGGGTCTTGACAAGAGGCGTGGAGTTAAAAGATAAAGAATCACACACAAAGTGGGAGTTGTCACAGCTGCTCTTTGCTGATGACACTGTGCTCTTGGGAGATTCTGAAGAGAAGTTGCAGAGATTGGTGGATGAATTTGGTAGGGTGTGCAAAAGAAGAAAATTAAAGGTGAATACAGGAAAGAGTAAGGTTATGAGGATAACAAAAAGATTAGGTGATGAAAGATTGAATATCAGATTGGAGGGAGAGAGTATGGAGGAGGTGAATGTATTCAGATATTTGGGAGTGGACGTGTCAGCGGATGGGTCTATGAAAGATGAGGTGAATCATAGAATTGATGAGGGAAAAAGAGTGAGTGGTGCACTTAGGAGTCTGTGGAGACAAAGAACTTTGTCCTTGGAGGCAAAGAGGGGAATGTATGAGAGTATAGTTTTACCAACGCTCTTATATGGGTGTGAAGCATGGGTGATGAATGTTGCAGCGAGGAGAAGGCTGGAGGCAGTGGAGATGTCATGTCTGAGGGCAATGTGTGGTGTGAATATAATGCAGAGAATTCGTAGTTTGGAAGTTAGGAGGAGGTGCGGGATTACCAAAACTGTTGTCCAGAGGGCTGAGGAAGGGTTGTTGAGGTGGTTCGGACATGTAGAGAGAATGGAGCGAAACAGAATGACTTCAAGAGTGTATCAGTCTGTAGTGGAAGGAAGGCGGGGTAGGGGTCGGCCTAGGAAAGGTTGGAGAGAGGGGGTAAAGGAGGTTTTGTGTGCGAGGGGCTTGGACTTCCAGCAGGTATGCATGAGCGTGTTTGATAGGAGTGAATGGAGACAAATGGTTTTTAATACTTGACGTGCTGTTGGAGTGTGAGCAAAGTAACATTTATGAAGGGGTTTTCAGGGAAACCGGCAGGCCGGACTTGAGTCCTGGAGATGGGAAGTACAGTGCCTGCACTCTGAAGGAGGGGTGTTAATGTTGCAGTTTAAAAACTGTAGTGTAAAGCACCCTTCTGGCAAGACAGTGATGGAGTGAATGATGGTTTAAGTTTTTCTTTTTCGGGCCACCCTGCCTTGGTGGCAATCGGCCAGTGTGATAATAATAATAATAATAGTATCTACACCACTTTACTGTATGATGTACAGTGCTTTGTGCTTTGGGCTTGCAGCTAATATAAGCAGTTTACAGCGAAGTTCTGGCAGGTAGTGTTTGTTCGAGTACCGAGGTTCTACTGTATTTCAAAGTGAATTGGCTGTGTGTGTAGTGGGTTGAAGTAACATGGAAATATGAGAAAATGTTGCAGTGTCTGTATTGTATAGAAATTATTTCTTCTATATTTATTCTTTTTTTGTGTTTGAAGCATGGTTATTTTGAGAATGTTTTGTATAGCACTCCACTATACTAATTAAATCTAGTGCATGATGTGCAACTGTTGCCTTGGTAATGTTGATGTGCATATTGCTCAATCAGTCTGATAAGCATTGTTAAATTGGGCCAGTAAGTAGATGGGTGATCAAATACACAGCTTCACCCTTAGAGAAACATTGGGATATTTGCCCTATACCTGTAAAACAAATTAACCCTAGAGTGCTGTTACTCATAAATATTATGATGCCGCTTTATATCAGGTTTAATTCCATCAAGTGTATGGAGATATTCTTTCGGGCCAACTCAATAGTGATTCTTCATGGTCTGGTGGAGCGCCAGGCTTCTCATATCTCAGATTTATAAGCAGTACTGAAAAATTTAACTTCTGAAGATACAGTATTTCTACCTAACACTTAAGTACTTCTAATAGGTCTGAAATTTCCTAAACATTGGCATTTGTCCAGTATGTGTCTTCCCGAGGGACTGGAGAGACTAAGCACATTTGCAAAGAATTTATTCTAAGTTTTTAGAGTGGTAGCAATTTAGGGTAAACCTAGAGCAGTGTTGCTAACCTGAGAGGTGCTACTTCTTAACGGAGGCTTTTAAAATTTAGGGTTAGTATGAGAAGGTATCTAGAAAACAAAGTTGAAACGTTATTACAAATTCAAGTGATAAGACAAATTTCCAACACAGGTTAATGAAAAAAATTTAATGATAATTTTTATTTTTTTTTTATTTTCCAGTTGTATTTACAGCATTGAATCCTGATACATGTGCATACACGTGTGCACGCACTCACATGAACACACACACACACACACACACACACACACACACACACACACACACACACACACACACACACACAGACATACACACGAACATGAACACACAGCACCCAGAAAAACACAGGTTTATAAACAACAACCAACATGGTTTCAAGGAAGGAAAATCCTGTGTCACAAACCTACTGGAGTTTTATGACAAGGTAACAGAAGTAAGACACGAGAGAGAGGGGTGGATAGACTGCATTTTCTTGGATTCTCAAGAAGGCCTTCGACACAGTTCTTCACAGGAGGTTAATGCAAAAGCTAGAGGATCAGGCACGCATAACAGGAAAGGCACTGCAGTGGATCAGAGAATATCTGACAGGGAGGCAACAGTGAGTTATGGTACATGACAATGTGTCAGAGTGGGCACCTGTGACGAGTAGGGTTCCACAGGGGTCAGTCCTAGGACCTGTGCTATTTTTGGTATATGTGAATGACAGCCGGGTCACCATATGGAGAAGACCCGGGCCGGAAGTACCGGCAAACCTCTAATGAATGAATGAATGTGAATGACATAACAGAAGGAATAGACTCAGAAGTGTCCCTGTTTGCAGATGATGTGAAGTTAAAGAGAAGAATTAAATCGGTCGAGGATCAGGCAGGACTACAAAGAGACCTGGACAAGCTACAAGCCCGGTCCAGCAACTGGCTCCTTGAATTTAACCCCACCAAATGCAAAGTCATGAAGATAAGGGAAGGGCAAAGACTGCAGACAGAGTATAGTTTAGGTGGCCAAAGACTGCAAACCTCACTCATAAAGATCTTGGAGCGAGTATAATACCGAGCACATCTCCTGAGGTGCACATCAATCGGATAACTGCTGCAGTATATGGGCGTCTGGCAAACCTGAGAATAGCATTCTGATATCTCAGTAAGGAATCGTTCAAAAGACTATACACCATATACGTCAGGCCCATATTGGAGTATGCAGCACCCACTTGGAATCCACATCTGGTCAAGCACATCAAGAAATTAGAGAGAGTGCGAAGGTTTGCAACACGATTAGTCCCAGAGCGAAGGGAATTGTCCTACGAAGAAAGGTTAAGGGAAATCGGCCTGACGACACTGGAAGACAGGAGGGTCAGGGGAGACACGATAATGACATATAAAATACTGCAAGGAATTGACAAGGTGGATAAAGACAGGATGTTCCAGAGATGGGACACAAAAACAAGGGGTCACAATTGAAAGTTGAAGACTCCTGTGAGTCAGAGGGATGTTAGGAAGTATTTCTTCAATCATAGAGTTGTCAAGAAGTGGAATAGCCTAGAAAGTGACATAGTGGAGGCAGGAACCATACATAGTTTTAAGACGAGGTTTGATAAGCTCATGGAGCAGGCAGAGAGAGGACCTAGTAGCAGTCAGTGAAGAGCCAGGTCCAGGAGCTATGACTTGACCCCTGCAACCACAAATAGGTGAGTACAGATAGGCGAGTATATATGTACACACACACAAACAGCTGTGTCTCGACCCCTGCAACCACAAATAAGTGAGCACACAGAATACATGTTTTTGTCAGTTGCACAAAGTTTTCCTAAAGGTAAGAAGAAATTCTGTGTTGGTTTAACATTTTTATATTAACCATTTTTGCATAGATGTTGGAAAATTAGTAATACAATACTTCCCTAAAGATTTTCGCATACTGGTACATTTTAACATAGTATTACAAAAGTTGAAGACATTAAAGAAATTAGTAGTGTATATGAGTGAAGAGGCATGAAAGAGAAAGAGTCATTGAAAATGTAATTAAAATAAGTATTTAAAAAATTAGCTCAAGACAACTAAAGTGTGATTTCAATATACGTAAACATGCGTACAATTACGAGTCAGGATTTTTTTTTTTTTTAAATTATATTCTGTGTTTGATCTCTAATGTACATTTGAGGAATGCCAGTTGATTATAATTTTTAATTCTCAGGAGCAGTGATGGGCAGTAGTGATGACCCTGATTCTGACATGGAAACTCCTGCATGTCTCCCACAACATATTCATTCCACACGTCGGGTGTCAGCTCCAAGCATTCTTGATACTGTGTGTGAGAATCCACATACCATTAAAGTGCCACTTGATGCCATCAACAACATGTCTTCAGCAACACACAAAAGAAAGTCGCCAATAATTCCTTTTGCTTCTCAAATGCTTAATGCTGGTGCCAAAATCAGTTCATTAAGACGGTCACATAGTCTGGAGATGATGACTTCCTGTGATAACATTGTTGAAAAAGAGACAACACTGAAAAATAAAATAACTTATAGCAGTTTGCATAAAAAACATTCCCTTTCTCCAGTAGTAAGAGAAACACATTTCAACACACCATCTGCCTGTGAACGAATTCAGAGACGGAAAAGCTCTGTATCGGTGGTGAAAGTAGTGGCAATTCCAGAGGACATTGGCACCCTGGAGTGTGCAGACTCTGGGAGTAGTGTGGACAGTGGTGGTGATGGTGTTAAAACATGTGCCAACAGGCAGGTAAGTATTGATGAAGGGATAGGAGTAGACTGTCTTATAGAAGAGGAAAGCATTTGAAAGAATGCATCAAATCTCCACAAACCTTAAAAAGGTTTAGAGAATAGGTGGAACATGCATGCAATTGGTTTTAAAAGTTCTGCTCCCAAAACCCAAGACCAAACTTCATTGTTAACTGGCTGGTCAAGCTGGCTGTTGGCACTAATGGCTTGCATACTCTGGATTGCTCTTGCAGCTGGTCCCCTCAGGGAAGGTGCCTTGATGGTGGTAAGGAACTTTTGATCCAAGGAAGTGGACCTATCTGGCCCCTCCTTGGATCAAATGTGATTGCCTCTCATTCCTTATGTACTGTATAACCCTTATGAGTTTAGTGCTTTCCCAGATTATAATAATCTTAGTGTGTGTGGTGTAGGTACAGTACATCTTTTTTAGTTATTCACTATGTACCTCTACCATTATTATAAGCACAAAGAAGTGCTAAACCCTATAGGGTCCTACAACACTGCAACCTGTACCATAAACCAGCTAGTTCTTCCAAAGTTTTCCATGGCCTTAGCTCTCAGTATTGCTAATATTAGGGCTAGTAAGTATGTTTAAACCCTTATACTTCATCCTCATTCCTTAGTTTAGTAACTGTGGTTGAGCTTCCTGCTCCCAGCTGACTTTTCTATAATAATAAAATGTTCCCAGCTGAAAAGACCTGGATTTTTTCTGGGAGAGGCAAGATATATGGGCAAGTCTCTCTTCACCTGCTGTCCTTGTTCACCTAGCAGGAAATGGGTACCTGGGTGTTGGCTGTTGTGGGTCACATCCCAAGGAAACAAATTAGTACCCCAATATTATTAAGTGCTAAACTCATAATGGTTATACTGTACAGTGAAGCTAGTACTCCAGTAAAAATAATACGTTGACTTTCTCGAGTTACTCTAGATTAACCCTTTTGAGGGTAATCCACTTAGTTGTTTTCATCATTTATCCTTGGCATTTTGCAGGTCATTGTTAGGAGACTGTACTTTATATTTCTATATTCAGCATTTATACCCTTCTGTGAATACTACCCATACTATTATTATTAATTTTGTATTGTAATATCCACACAGTAGTCTATGTTAATAGGGGAATTTACATTTCCTCAATGTCTTAAGTTTTATTTATTTCTGCACTTGTGTAAAACAAATTACACTACCTCATCTATACCATGTTCCTGAAGTTTTATCAATACATTGTGTAAAAGGTCATTTGAATTGTGATGTCTTCTGTGAATTGTGATCTATTTCTTTGGGTTTGCCTTGCCTTTGGTGGGGAATAGTGTTAAAAAAAAATTGTGGTCTTTGGTCTCACTATATGAGACCAAAGATCACAATTTTTTTTTTTAACACTATTCCCCACCAATCAAGAATACTGTAAGCCTTACTATTAGTAAGGCTTACATTATTCTTGATTGATTTGTAGGTGATACAAAGCCTTAGTATAGTTGACAGGCTTTAAATGCAACAAGTAAACCAGTTAGGAAATGTCAGGTCACTGAAGAATACAGTCATTGAGCTTAGTGGTGAGAACCTGGTAGTACATGATGCCAACAAATTATAGTTGAGGAGACGAGCAATAACTTAGGACATTTTACTATGCATAAATTTCAGTACTAAGACCTTGTTCACTCCAAACATACATGTTGACTGAGAAACAAAGGTTTATATAGGACAAGGTAGCTCAGCTTTTTAAGTTAGGCGAGCTGAAAAACTCAGTAGCTTTAAAATCAAACAAATGCAAGCAAGTGATTTGGGATTTCAAAAGATCCTCCACAGCATGGGCCAGTAAGCCTACAGCCATGCTCCTCCATTCTTAATGTTCATCTCATGGCTGTGCCCCCAAGTGGGTGAGGTGATTCATGTTCTACAAGCATGTTAGGTTTCTAGAACATGTCACCATTCACCTCAGGACATGGCCATCAGATTAACATAAGAATGGAGGAGCAATGCAGTACAGTAATGAACAGGCAGACACTGCTGTGCGGTCAGCAGTACATGACCTACCAATTTCCTATAGAGGTGTTCCATTTCTGGACAATTTTGCTACATTAGCTACCCACCTTCACGCCCATTGGCAACAACGTTGGTCAACTCTGCTTGGTAACAAACTTCATTCTATTAAACTGAGCATAGGTTACTGGCCGTCTTCGCATTGGCCACACTCATCTTACTCACGGGTATCACGTGGAGAGGCACCCTGTACCTCTCTGTGAGCAGTGTCAAATTCCTGTGTCGATTAGCCACATTCTGTTAAACTGCCCTCTATCAACGAGCACGCAGAATTTGCCTCCAACGCCGTCTTCGTTCTACTACTCTCTCTTTACCTTCCCTTCTTGCTGATGGACCCTCCTTTAATCCTGACTCTCTCATTGACTTCGTGACAACGACTGATTTACTCCACAAACTCTGATGATGATGTGATGCCCATTGCCTTTGCTACTATGTACGCTCTCACGATCTCCACAATCCTTCCATTTATAGAATGGTCACCGATATTAGTAGACATTCTTTATTCGTTCGCCGCCCCTGTTTGCTCCGTCCCTTTTCTCTTCGCCTACATTCACTCTTGTCTTCCCTTCAGTTACCACCTTTATATGTTGATGTAGCATCTCACTTTTCCCTACCCCCCTGGGAAGTTCCAGCTGTTCGGGTCTGTTCTTTCTCACTCCCGTGCTCGAAAGCTCAACTGCCTACGGTGGCTTCCCGCTCTCTTTTTCTTGATCACTTCCACTCCCATTCTCATGCCATCGCTGTGTACACAGATGGCTCTAAGTCTTCAGACGGCGTCGGATTCGCAGCAGTGTTTCCGGACAGCGTCGTGCGGGGGCATTTACTATCTTCGGCTAGCATTTTTACTGCTGAATTGTATGCCGTTCTTGCAGCACTTACTCGTATCGCATCTATGCCTGTGTCATCATTTGTGGTAGTCTCAGACTCCCTTAGTGCTCTACAGGTTATACGAAAATTTGATACATCTCGCCCCCTAGTTCTTCGTATCCAACTTTGGCTACGCCGTATCTCTACGAAGCATAAAGATACTATTTTTTGTTGGGTCCCTGGTCATGTTGACATACAGGGCAATGAACAGGCAGACACTGCTGCGCGGTCAGCAGTACATGACTTACCAATTTCCTATAGAGGTGTTCCATTTCTGGACTATTTTGCTACAATAGCTGCCCACCTTCGCACCCGTTGGTCAACTCTGCTTGGTAACAAACTTCATTCTATTAAACCGAGCATAGGTTACTGGCCGTCTTCTTGTTATCAGTGCCGTGGTTGGGAGACCACTCTCTCCCGTCTTCGCATTGGCCACACTCTTCTTACTCACGGGTATCTCATGGAGAGGCACCCTGTACCTCTCTGTGAGCAGTGTCAAGTTCCAGTATCGATTAGCCACATTCTGTTAGATTGCCCTCTCTATCAACGAGCACGCAGAATTTACCTCCGACGCCGTCTTCGTTCTACTACTCTCTCTTTACCTTCCCTTCTTGCTGATGGACCCTCCTTTAATCCTGACTCTCTCATTGACTTCTTGACAACGACTGATTTACTCCACAAACTCTGATGATGATACCTTACGCACTCCCCTCAGCCCTTTCTAGCTCAGTCTCTTGTTGCCCTTTACCCTTTCACCATCCACTGCTCCGCTGTTATCCATAACCTATTACTCATCCACCTCCCTTTTGCCACCTGATGCCCTCGCTTCCTTCCTGCCCTGCAGCGCTGTATAGCCCTTGTGGCTTAGCGCTTCTTTTTGATTATAATAATAATAATGATGCCCCATGTATGTATGGAGTGAACAGTTTTAGGACCAAAATGTATGCATGATAACATTGTAAGTTTATGCTCATATTCTTAACCACCCAGAGTTCAACATTGTTTGGACTAAATTACTTTCAAAAGTAGAACAGAGTACAGCCTTTTTAAGAATTCATCAGTATAAACTCTGAGCAATGCTGTCTTCAGTGCCTTGATGCTAGTGAGGGACCTTTCATTCAATAAATTCTCCCCCATTTCCAAGGTGTTTTGTGACCCTCATGGGTTTATCTCTTTTTCCATAATTACAATGTCCAATAGTACTCAAGCATAGCACATGGTAATAAAAAAAAGTAGGGGGGGGGGGCAAAGAAAATTGACTGGTATACATTCCCTCATGAGTAAGTTTTATCAGATGCATACCATGAGAAAAATTGCAGCCTACAGATTATCTGGAGCAGGTAGTCATGTGGAATATGCTAAGTAGTACACTACAAGAGGCCTGCTGGGTTTCAGTTCCATGACTGTGCTATAGAGCTGCCAAAGTGAACATGCCACAATTTTGTGGCATGTTCACTTTAAACACAAATTTACTCTTCTCATTTTCTTGAAATAGTAACCTGGCTATGTCCCATTCCATAATGTGGGTATCAGTGTTTTACACAAGGTTTGGCTATGTATATTCAACAGGTGTATTTGTGCTCCTGTAGATGTATGGGAAAACTTTTAGCAGTTCTCCAATATAAACTGTCACATTTACCACAGGGAATGCTATAGACTCCTGCTTCCTTGGGTTTTGTATAGTGTGTGGAGGTTTTTTATGGTGCCTCAGTTTTGGTGGTAGCCACAGCAACACTGACATTGAATTTATATAGTATAGGGGTTGCTATGGTGCCAGTAGGCAATATACATCTTTGGCTCCTGGCAGTGATATGTATTTTTTATGTTTGCGGTGAAAGGTTATTTGAGGTTGGTTTCCCTATGTATTCTTTGTCACTCAGATTCTAAACACTGGCAGGAAAAAGCCAGTTAACACTCCTTTCTTGGTTTTCTATGTCTTGGTGGGAGTAAAGTAAATTAAGTTCTCTTTAGTAGGTCTGCAGCATACAGCTTCCTTTAGTAAATCCCCTTCCTAGTAAGTCATACAAGGAAGTAATTAATAGCATACTACCATTCTTGGACATACGACTCACCAGGTAAAGGGAGTTTAAGAGTGTACAGTATTCAGCAATCCTACTAATAGAGGCCACCTCATTCACTTCTGTTCTTACCACATTATTATTATTATAATCAAAAAAGTGCCAAGCCACAAGGGCTATACAGCTGTTCCTACCACAACTTGAAAACCAAAAAAGGTATAAATTTGGCTTTTTCTTGTGGGTGCTTGGAATCTGCAATAACAACTTGAGGATTAGCAAGACTACATACAAAACACCTCCAGCCTCAAATTCCCTCACACCATAATTTATAGCAATAAAGCAAACATTGGGCACATCAATGTCAGGAACTGGAACACAATTACCTACTGGAACCATAGCCAACACAATGGTCATACTGCTATGCAACTCCAACATTACTGCTATGGTTACCACCAAAATCATCCTAGACATCATGTGTACCTCTACACAAGACCCAAGGACACAGCATTCTACAGTATTCCCTCTTGATAGGTATGTCTAAGTTTAAAATTGAAGAAACCGCCAGAAATCTATCACACCTACAGAAATCACGAGTGCACCTGTAAAATGACCACCACCACCCAGTCCCACAATGTGGGACAGGGTGGTGGTGGTCATGTAATGTACACATTACAGGTGGTAATGTACACATTACTACCTGCCCTGCATGCCCTAAGCAAGATATAATTTTGATAAATTACATGGCCTTGAGTGGAACATTGTACTAATAAAGACTTCACTGCATTAAGTATCTTTTTACCAATATTTTTGAGATTAATTCATGTTACCCTGTACTTCATAATACATGAAGATATATCCACATTATGTTCATGGGGAAGCATAATACACAGGTCATACAGTGCCTTGGGAATGGGAGACAATCTAGTATAATTCAAGGAAAAGGGCAACTCTAATTCTGTAGATCAAAAGGCCTTCATAGTATCATGGATCTAGGTGTAGAAACTGAAAACATTAATTTTGGTTTTCTCCAGGTTGTAGCTAATTAGCTTATATTGATTTGATATCGAAGTTCAGTAATTACAAGTAAGACCTTTGCTACCAAATGTGATTGACAATCATCTAAGATGTGAAATGCTTTAATGATAATGTTGAAATATGTGTAGTAATAAGTATCAATGTAAAATAACATATTTTATTATTTTTTTGTATATACTGTAATTAAGATTTGAATATGTATCCTTTACCCATCTCGTGTTCATCATAGCATTCCAGTGTGTCGGGTGTGTAACAAGTTCAGTGAAGAAGATGGTGCAATATATTACTTGCATTATATCCAGGACATAGGTGGGCTAATACACAGGTACCTTCAGACAAAAATACATAACCTAAACACCTGCATCTTTTATGGCTAACCACAATGTATCTATCAGGGCTGTAGAGTTGGTACAGATTGAACATTAAAATGGTATAAAATACCGACAGGTTGTTAGGTAAGACACATATGCAACAGTTAGGTATCTTTATTATGAAACTTTCGCCACAAGTAGCTTCTTCAGTAGTACAGATAAAGTGATAGAAGCTAAGATACTGAAGACATTATCAGTCATCACCCTTAAGTTTTTGAGGTGTCAGTCCCTCATACTGGAGAAGAGCATTGTTCAATAGTATTAATAGTCCATCACCCTAAGTTATTGAGTGGTCAGTCCTCAGTCTGGAGTAGAGCATTGTATCAATTAGTTGAAGAAAATTGTTTCATATATTAACAATGCTCTATTCCAGACGAGGACTACCACCCAAACTTAAGGTGATGGACTGATACATCGTCTTCAAGTATCTCTGCTCTAACAACTTTTCTGTATCGACTGAAGAACCTACTTGTAGGCAAACGTTTCATATAAAGTACCTATCGGTTGCATATGTTCTACTAACAACAGAGTTGGTACATAAAACCTTTGACTCCAACTCCTTTATTTATGGCACTTTCGACTATGTATAAATATGCTAATTTTACATTTGCTATATAGATTGCAAGCATGCAATATACAAGCTCAGTAACCTGTTAAAGCTTGGCTCTAAATGCTATAACTATGCCATTCTGCTTTATTTTATTTATAAAAGAAATTACAAACATAATTAAAGGAAAAAACTTGACAAATGGAAACAATGAGGTTATAATTTTATAAAAAGACTATCAAGTATAAAGTACAGTAGGGCCCCACTTTGCTAATACGGACATTTCAAATTATTGACCAAAATTCGTTTGGGTGCTCGGTGGCTAATGCTCTTGCTTCACACATGGAGGGCTCGGGTTTGATTCCTGGGCTCTCTCTGATGTCATGTTCACCTAGCAGCAAATGGGTACCTGGATGTTAGTCGACTGGTGTGGGTCTCATCCTGGGTGACAAGACTGAGGACCCCAATAGAAATAAGACAGTCCTTGATGATGCACCGACTTTCTTGGGTTATCCTGGGTGGCTAACCCTCCGGGGTTAAAAATTTGAAGAAAATCTTATCTTATATGGCTCCCTGATTCGTTATTATGGCGTCCATGCACCACTCTTTGTTTGTTTGTATCATCCATTAGCTCCACGTCTCATGAATATGCCTGGAAACTTTCCAAAATTTCAAGTGCTTTATAGTTATTGCATATATTATGTATACTCTGATAATTGCACTTGTGTACCTGTACCTAAATAAACTTATTATGCTGGTGTGCACAATAAGTTTATTTAGGTACAGTAAGAGTATCTCAGTGTTGAAGATGCAATAAGCAAGCTACCACACCTGAATTCTACAATACTCACCTCTCACCCTACATTAGGACTACAAATATTTTAGGGTAAGTAATGAGTGTACTGTAAATGCATTTTATTGCTCTGAGGTGCTTTAAATGTCTTTGTATATTACATGTAGATGTGGTAACTGGGTGGGCTACCACACCTGACTTACTACTCACTTCTCACCCTACATTAAGACTACAAAGATTTTAAGCTATGTAATGAGTGTACTGTGTGTGTGTGTGTTGTTGTTGATATTATTACTTTTTTGATTGTTTTTAATGCCTGTTTGACGATATGTATGTAATTGTTATGAAGATTTATATGACTTTTTTAAAGTTGATTTTAAAGCCTGATTCACTTTAATGCGTACATGGAACCTAACCGGCCGATCACAAGGGGGCCTCCTGTAGTAGAAAAAGAAATAAACTACATATATATATGTCTTGCCAGAAGTCTTTCCTACTAGTTAAAGAATCCTAGAATACATCCTTTGCTATTAACTAAAAAAGAATTCAAATTAAACTACATGAAAATGTAAAAAGCAATTAAAACACCTAAAAAAATATGAATAAAATTATCTCTATATTTAAAGTAAATGAATCTCAATGAGCGTACATAACCCTCCTTTTCCAGATTAAAGTATTATTTACTTTATATTCTATACAATTTAAATTTATTAGGAGTTGGAGATGATACATTTGTACAGACTCCAGTAACCCAAGAATTGCTTCCAACTCCGACTCCACAGCCCTGGTATCTATCCTACCCTTTACTCCCCTTTAGACTAAACAGTACAACTGCTTGAAGGGCAACATAAGGCGAGTTCTTAGCTCATTTGACTTTGTTCGATGTCAGTTATTTAAAGTTTGAGTGGGAAATCCGGCATTCCTAAACAATGAACATGACTGTGGACAAGCTAAGTGTGTCTGGGGGCAATGTACAGTAGGGCCCCACTTATACGGCAGGTTAGGTTCCAGGCTACCGCCGTAAAGCGGAAATCACCATAAAGTGGAACACCCTTTTTTTCTACTTAAAAATGCATACAAATACTAGATAAGTTTACACTAACATATACAGTGGACCGATAGAATTTACTGCATCAAAAAAAATATGTTCAGTGCCACGTGACATTTATTCCATTATTAAAAATTAGTCCTTTCAACCCTAAAATCAGTACAAGATTTATGTAAAAAACAATATGTGGTCCATTGAGGTGATCGAGCGGGCTCCATATACAGTTGCAATAGACACTAGGCATCAATAATAACATCAAGAAAAATGCAATACACACACGTGCACTCATTACTTACCTTAAAATATTTTAGTCTTAATTAGGGTGAGATGAGTAGTATTTATGGTAAAAAATCAAGTGGGTATGTATGTAGTCACCGGGCTACCAACCAGGCCACCCACCACATCTAGTCTATGTATTAACATCCCAGCTAGCGATAATAATGCAAACGTAAACAGTTCACTCATTACTTTGTAAATAATTTGTACAGTCTCTAATGTAGGGTAGAGTAAAGTAAGTGAGATAAAACAATAAATGATGTGAGAAGAATGAGTGCATAGAGGAAGGGCAGAGTTATGTAAAAAGTCAGCTGACGGTATGTTTTGCAAACTAAACAAGTGTACACATCTGGTTTGTGTACAAGTTACATTGTGACAGGTTGTCTCTACTTGATATACGTTAATAAATAAAGAAAACAACTCCCATTCTCATTTCTCATTTTGATAGAAGAAATGTTACTCTGAGTGAAGGCATTGAAAATGATAGTCACATCTGCACTGTTTTGTTATCCTAGTTTCTTAACATTATGCTGTTATGTATGATAATATATGTATGTATTTGGTATTCCTGAAAAAATTTGATCATAATAGAACGGAAAATTTTATTACAGTACCCGTAACATTATCTCTTAATGTAGATTAGAGATAAATTTTATTCATTGGTGTCACTTGTCAATGATCTGGCTACCACATCTCATATTTATGTTTATTTATTCTATGTGGGGTGTATTTATCATCTTTATATGTTATGTATCATGTTTTATTATATAATTTTGAAAAAAATATTATGGATGGATTAATGAAAATGTGTATATTAACGTAATATACGACATTTAATGAAAACTCGGTGATTATTATTAAATTATTATTTCTAATATGGCGTCACTTGTGCAAGCGTCTGCTACCACATCTCATATTGCTTATTTATTCTACTGTGGGGTGTATTTATCATATTTATATGTTATGCAAGTGTTTATTATATAATTTTGAAAAAATATCAAAGATGGATTAATGAAATGTGATTTTAAAACGTATATACGACATTTTAAATGAGACTCGGTGATTATTTTAAATTAAAAATTACTATATGACGTCCTGGAGACATAAGACACTTACTGATTTTAATGTGTACCTGCACGCCAGCCCAGTATGTAAGTTTATTTCGGTACAGGTATACATATGTATAATTATCAGAGTAGTATATATAAAATATGAAATAACTTTTAAAAACACTTGAAATTTTGGAGTTTCCAGACATAATGGAGAGACTTAGTGCTTGGATCTCACAGAGAATGTAAGCAAACAGGGTGGGGCGCGGGGACCATATTAGAAAGTCAGGTGGGGGGGAGCCGTATAGCGAGTTTTGGTCATAATTTGAAATGACCGTATTAGCGGAACGTCGTAAAGCGAAACGTCGTAAAGCGAAACGCCATAAAGCGGGGCCCTACTGTACATCTAGATCAATCAGGTACTTGAATTTGATGTATCATTTCACTTATGGATACAGTAACAAGCTGGTAAATAAACTAAAGCTACCCTTCCTTTCTTTGGATCAAACCTCATTACTTCCCATCCCCCCCAAGTGCTGTATAACCCATGTGGGTTTAGCACTTCCCCATCAATATAATGAAAATTCACCTATCACTAAAGTGTCACCTGCCCTATAATACTGAATGACTCATGGCTTTAGTGCTTTTCATGAATATAATAGTCAAGGCACATTATTAAACAAAATGATAGTGTCCTTTATAAAATAATATGCCAAAATACAACTCTGTAGTACTAACACTTACCCTTTATTAAATGAGGTATCGTGATGCTGGTGAAGGTCTCTTGATCCAAGGAATTAGACCTGTCTTCTTGAATCAACACTGGTTGCCACCCATCCCCCAGGTGCAATATGACTCCTAAGGTTCAGCATTTTTCCATAATAAAATTTTTCAGAACCTAAGGAACCCAGGTTCATTTCCCTGGCTGCTATGAGTGTGCCAGGTGACCTACACAGCTTGAGTGCTTTATGTCAATGAAACGTACAAAAAATGAGCAGAATTAGATACTACTATAACTGTTTCACCGCCAACTGATAAAAGACTTGAATGCAAATTTTGTCAACGAAACTATTTTCACACCATGCATCACTGTGTCACACTCGAAGCAAAAAAAAAAAAAAGCAACTCTCAAGTGCTCAAGAATTTTCTAATTTCATTCACAAAGGAATTACCAAAAATTCTTGAAAAATACCTGAACTTTTACTGTAAATAACTCAACCATTGCAACCTGCTTAATAAACAAAAGTACCTCTGCAATTCATTTAGACCAATATCTGTAATGTTTGTGACTGAATCTGTGTATAACTAACCCCTACTATTATAACATTATTATAATAATAAACAAGCATTAAATTTGTATTGTCATTTTTTTTTTTTTAACACTTCTATCTTCTACTGAGGTAGGGTGACCCAAAAAGAGAAACACTTCCACCATCATTCACATATCACTGTCTCTGCAGAGGTGCCCAGATACAACAATTTAAATGTCAGTCCAAACAGCCAAGACCCCAAACCCCTCTTTGAAAGTGCAGGCATTGTACTTCTCACCTCCAGGACTCGAGTCCGGCTAAACAGTTTTCCTGAATCTCTTCACAAAATATTACCCTGCAACTTTTCCTAAGATGACCCCTACCCCTCCTCCCCTCCACTACATATTTATACACCCTCCAAGTCCTCCTATTTTGCTTCCTCTCTAAATGCCCAAACCACCTCAACAACCCCTCTTCAGCCCTCTGAATAATACTTTTAGTAATTCCACACCTCCTCCTAATTTCCACACTATGAATTCTCTGCATAATATTTACACCACACATTGCCTTTAGACACATCTCCACTGCCTCCAGCCCCCTTCCTGCTGCAGCATTCACAACCCAAGCTTCACACCCATATAAGAGTGCTGGTACCACTATACTCTCATACATTCCCTTCTTTGCCTCCATGGATAACGTTTTTTTTTGTCTCCACAGATACCTCAATGCACCACTCACCTTTTTTTCCTTCATCAATTCTAATTAAATATACAAAAGTATCACATAAACAGTAGTATGCATTACATATTTAAGAGACGGCTATATGTACAAGTCGTCATCAGGATCATCGTCATCCCAGTCATCAACGTCATCTGGTGTGTAGTGAATGTGTCCTCCATGTGACTGAACCCTGAAATATAAGCACTTTGTAATTATAAGGAAACTAGAAAATCTCATTTTTAAAGAATTAGAGTTGGATGTGGTAGAAATAAACCCACTTGGAGAAAATTAAGCAGAAAGTAACGTAAATACGTATACTGTATACTTCTGCCTTAGTATGATGTTCAAATATAGAGCATACTTCTTAGCTTGTTTATTTTCTCAAAGCAAGTTTCTTTGTACCTACATTAACCAGTGTTTGTTATGCTTTTATAAACCATGGAACAGGTGAGGTTTGAACCCATGGCAAGCAAGCCCTAAAACCCCAGGACAGTGTGTATTATTATAATCATGGGGGAGCGCTAAACCCGTAGGATTATACAATGCATGGGGGAGGGAATGGAAGGTATTTCGACTCAATTCAGGAAACCGGAGCACAGATCCAATTCCCTAGATCAAGAGCCCCTCACCAGCATCAAGGAACCTCCCTCGAGGGGTGGACAGTGCATAAGCCATTCAGCAAGCTGGTTTTAATAAGATTCATCCATCTGTTCCTTGGTTTGTTTGTAATTGTGTTATGATTTCATGAGTCGTGAGTGCACTTTCATATCTGGACACCTGGATATACTGCACCCCATATAAAAAATATAGTTTTCAAGGAAGAGTTCTGGTGTGACTTCTTGAAGTGATTTACATTATCTTTATCCAGAAAAAAGTCTTGTTTTGTGAATTCCAGGATACTGTACAAAAATAGTGAGATATAGTAGCTGCTACTGTAACTTCTAATTTATTATTTTCTTTATTCACTTACAGCAGCGAGGAGACAGTTGGAGGCAGTGGAGATGTCCTGTCTAAGGGCAATGTGTGGTGTAAATATTATGCAGAAAATTCGGAGTGTGGAAATTAGAAGGTGTGAGTTAATAAAAGCATTAGTCAGAGGGCAGAAGAGGGGTTGTTGAGGTGGTTTGGTCATTTAGAGAGAATGGATCAAAGTAGAATGACATGGAGAGCATATAAATCTGTAGGGGAAGGAAGGTGGGGTAGGGGTCGTCCTCAAAAAGGTTGGAGAGAGGGGGTAAAGGAGGTTTTGTGGGCGAGGGGCTTGAACTTCAAGCAAGCGTGCGTGGGCGTGTTGGATAGGAGTGAATGGAGATGAATGGTATTTGGGACCTGACGAGCTGTTGGAGTGTGAGCAGGGTAATATTTAGTGAAGGGATTCAGGGAAACCGGTTATTTTTATATAGCCGGACTCGAGTCCTGGAAATGGGAAGTACAATGCCTGCACTTTAAAGGAGGGGTTTGGGATATTGGCAGTTTGGAGGGATGTGTTGTGTATCTTTATACGTATAGACTTCTAAACTGTTGTGTTCTAAGCACCTCTGCAAAAACAGTGATTATGTGTGAGTGTGGTGAAAGTGTTGAATGATGATGAAAGCATTTTCTTTTTGGGGATTTTCTTTCTTTTTTTGGGTCACCCTGCCTTGGTGGGAGACAGTTGACTTGTTAAAAAAAAAAAAAAATACAAACATAGGTAAGGGACACTGTAGGCATAATGTACATAATAATATTATTAAAGTGTGTAATCTGGATTTTTTCAACATTATTAAAAACTCCAGATTACACTCAGTGCTTAAGACATGACAACCCATGACTTGTTGCTAGGTAAGAGCTCACCAACTTATAAATGAGTTGTGTTCCAAGCTTTTGAACTTACAAATGAATTGTGTTCCTATTTTTTGAACTTTAGAAAGGATTGTGTTCCTAGTTTTGAACTAATAAACAAGTTGGTTTTGCAGACAAAACAACTAAACAAAGAATAGTTATGTGAAACATAACTATTCACCCTTTCAGGGTCCAGGCCCCTGATCTGAAAATTGCTCTCAGGGTTCAAGAATTAAAAAAAAAAAAAAAATGAAACGATAGAGAATCTTTTTCCGAAGGCTATGAAACCAAAAGTACAAAATTTGATAGAAAACTTACAGAATTATGCTCTTTTTGATTTTTGCTGACATTCAGTAAAAACTGAACATTTCTGCTACTCTTGAGCTCAATTTCAAGCTACTTTAATTCTGAAACCAATCAAAATCATCTCTATTTCTGTAATATATCTTCCATTCTATCTAATGATACCAAGAAATACAACCCTAAAAACCATATGAAAATACACTGCAAAGTTGCTATATTAAACCAAATTCACAGTCATTTTTTTCCCCATCATGCACTGCATGGGGCAAGATTTTTTTTTATATTGTGCACACTCACCACACAGACCCATTCTCTCATATCTAGACCCAAATTTGCCACTCACTGCTTATCTGAATGAACCGAGCTCAAACCCATAGTACTACAGCACAAACTTCAAAATGGTAAACTGACTTGCATCTCAATGACTGTATAACTTTAACTGGTTTCTAGATGCCATGTCTGTATTTAAATGAAAATGTTTATTTTCAGTAAATACAGCATGCAACTGTTACAAGAATTAGTGACAAGTTACACAGGTATATTAGAAAGTCTGTGGTTTTGTAGAGCACTTCAGGCAGTCTTGAAACAAGCCTAAAACAAACTGTAGTACATATACTGTTTTGTTAACCCTTTGACTGTTTCAGGCCCCTCTCTGAAACTGTCATTCTATGTCGCCAAATATTCAAAAAAAAAAAATTATTTTTTCTTATGAAAATGTTAAGATTATTTTTCTGAGTGTTTTAGTCCAAAAAAAAAATTTTTGCCATTGGTACTTACCGGATAAGAGCCGTAATTTTGCAAAAAATGAGCCGCGTATGGAAACAGCGGCGACTGCCCCACCCGGGTAAAACTTTAGTTTACTTGTTTTTTGAATTTTTGTTTTTTTTTTTCACTTTTTTTATTTTTTTCACAAACTTATGTGGCCTATGAGCCCAAAAGTAAGGTGCAATTTTATATATAACACTCTTTGTAACAACACAATAAGCACACAAACATATTATAATATATTTTTTAAAAACTTTTTTTACACAAACAAAAAAACAAACAAACAAACAATTCTTCTTCTTCCTTCTTCTTCTTCTTCTCTTCTTCTTTTCTTTTCTTCCCCTTCTTCTTCTTCCCCCTTTTCCTTCTTCTCCTTTTTCTTTTTCTCCTTCTTCTTCTTCTCCTTTTTTCTTTTTTCCTTCTTCTTCCCCTTTTCTTCTTCTCCTTCTCTTTTTTCCCTTCTTCTTCTTCTCCTTTTTCTTCTTCCCTTTTCTTCTTCCCCTTCTTTTTCTCTTCCCCTTTCTCCTTCTCTTCTTCTCCTTCTTCTTCTTCCCCTTTCTTTTTCTTCCCCTTCTTCTTCTTCCCCTTTCTTTTTCTCCTTCTTCTTCCCCTTCTTCTTTTTCTCCTCTTCTTCTCCTTCTCCTTCCCTTCTTCTTCTTTTTCTTCCTTCTTCCCCCTTCTTCTCCTTCTTCTTCTCCTTCTTCTTCTCCTTCTTCTTCTCCTTTTCTTCTTTCCTCTTCTCCCTCCCTTCCTTCTCCTTTTTCTTCTCCCCTTCTTTCCTCCTTCTTCCCCTTCTTTCCCCCTTTTCCCTCCTTTCTTCCCTTCTTCTTCCCCTTTCTTCTCCTCCTTTTTCTCCCCCTTCCCTCCCCCTTTCCCCCCCCTTCTCCCTTCTCCTCCTCCTTCTCCCCTTCTCCTCCTTCTCCTCCTCCTTCCCTCCTCCTTTTTTGCGAGTGGGGGGCTTTAATTGTTTTGAGTCGAATCGGCAGTTTCCCAAGTACAATTATCTCTTTATCACTCCCCCTTACCCCTGTCAAAACAAGGGGGGTCGACTGCTTCCCCCCCCTTTCATCTAATTATTTTTCTCCCTCATTTTTAAATTTTTTCAATTGTCTTTTCGTCTGCCTTCTCTGTCTCACGGGTACACATAAATACAAGTATACATAGTGAAAATTCCCGGGATAACCCAAGAAACCCAGACAAAGTGCTTACTCGCTTGAAGATGTGAGAAAACGTGATGAACAGTCTTGTGGTCTCTCGGAACAGAACTAGAGGCAGACAGGGAGCTTGACAGAAGACAAAAGACAGAAAAATTTTTTGTGTACCACAAAAAAAAAGGGGAGGCGATGGTCTGAAAATTTTCCCCTCCTTTACGCCCCAAAAGCAGCTCTTATCAGATGTTATCCCCCCTTATTTTGTCACTGTCATGGGGGGTTTTTTTTTTTCTTGTTTAAAGGGGAACAATATTATTACATCTTCTTCTTCCCCTCCTCCTCCTCTTCTCCTCCTCCCCCTCCTCCCCCCCCCTTTTCCCCTTCCCTCCTTTTTCCCCCTCCTCCCCCTCCTCCCCTTTTCCCCCCTTTCCCCTCCTCCTTATTGCTTTTGGTCTCAAACTCCTCCAAATCTTTGATTCACTGACACTTCCATCGTGTTAAGAAATCATTGGGAAGAGAAGAGTCCCAGATTTGGGGGGAATCACATTTTTCTTACCACTAGAAAAGTAAAAAATGACAACTGAAATGGCATTCCCCAAAATTTCCCACGGGCTCCCCCGTTTTTTTTATTGGTGCACAGACCATGGAGACCCTTCTTCACATGGGGCCCTGCAGCTTTCTCCGCTTATTTAAAGCTGCAGAATTTATGCGTAAAAATACTCAAAAACATTGGTTTGTAAGACGTATTTATACGCAAAACAGTCAAAGGGAAAGATAAGAAAGATAAATTTCGTTCGGTTTTTTAACCCGGAGGTTTGCCACCCCGGATAACCAAGAAAGTATGCGTCACCGAGGACTGTCTAACTTTTTTCCTTGGGGGCCTTAATCTGCCCCCCGGATGCGACCCCCAAGTCGACTAACACCCCGGTACCTATTTCTGCTAGGTAACAGGACAACAGGGGTTTAAGGAAACTGTCGAAATATTTTTCCCCCCGCCCGGGAAAACGAACCCGGGCCCCCCGTGTGTGAAACGGAGCTTTAGCCCCCGGGCCCCCTTGAAATTTAGAATGCATTTTACAGTGATTTATTTTAAAATTTTCTTTTTTTTTTTTTTTTTTTTTTTAAAAGTCGGCCCTCTCCCACCCAGGCAAGGGTGACCCAAAAAAGAAGAAAATCCCCAAAAAGAAAATACTTTCATATCATTCAAAAACTTCACCCCACTCGCACATTTCACTGTTTTTGCAGAGGTGCTCAAAAACAACATCTAGAAGCATACCATATAAAGATACACAAAATACCCTCCAAACGCCAAACCCCAAACCCTCCTTTAAGTGCAGGCATTTACTTCCCCCTTTCCAGGCTCAGTCCGACTATTGAAAAAAACCGGGTTTTTCCCCGAAACCCTTTACTAAATATTTCCCCCCTACCTCCAAAAAGATCGTCAGGTCCCAATACCCTTCGTCTCCATTCACCCTATCTTTAAAACGCTCACGACGCTTGCGGGAAAACCAACCCCCTTTCCCACAAAACCCCTTTACCCCCTCTCTCCAACCCCTTTTGAGGGCGACCCCCACCCCGCCTTTTCCCTTCCCCCCTAGATTTATATCTTTCCTGTCATTCTACTGTGATCCATTCTCTCTAAATGACCAAACACCTCAACAACCCCCCTTCGCCCTCTGACTAATCTTTTATTAATCCCCACCTTCTCCTAATTTCCACACCCGAATTTTTTTTCTAATATTACACCCCACATTTCCCTTAAAGGACACTCCGCTGCCCCCAACCGCTCCTCCTGCGCATTACCCCCCCAAGCTTCACACCCATTAAGATGTTTGGGATACTATCTTTCATACTTCCCTTCTTTTCCCCTAGATACGTTTTTTGACTCCACATATACTCAACGCACCCCCACCTTTTTTTCCCCCATCAAATTTTATGAATAACCTATCCTTCATAAAACCATCGCCACACGTCAACTCCCCAAAATCTGAAAACATTCACTTCTTCCATACCCTCCTCCCCAATTTGTATCCAATTTTTCTTTATCTAAAACATTTGACACCTCATCACTTACTCTTTTTTATGTTCACTTTTCAAATTTCTACCTTTTCACACATTCCCAAACTCTCCCCAACCTTTGCAATTTTTTTTTAGAAACTCCCCTAAGCACAGTATCACAGCAAAAAGTAACTGTGTCAATTCCCATTTTTATTTATTCCCCATAAATTTTAAACCCACCCCTCTCCCAAACACCCAGCATTTATTCCTTTTCAACCCCATCATAAATAAAAAAACAACCATGGTGACATTACACATCCCTTCTAAGACCTACTTTTACCCGGGAAGTATCTCCCTCTCTTCTACAACCCAACCTGAGCCCCACTGTCCTCATAAAACTCTTTACAGCATTTTTAACTTTCCACCTATTCATTATACTTGCAAAATCTGCCACATTGCCCTCTACCACTCTATCATATGCCTTTCTAAACCAAAACAATAAAAACCCCCCTTCTTTTTAAAAAAACTGTTCCAATAAAAGCTTCATGAAAAAAAACCCGATCTACACATCCCCTCCCACTCTAAAAACCCCCTTTCCATCCCGCAATCCCACATTCTGTCTTCCTCTAATTCTTTCAATTATAAAACCCCAAGTACATTTTTCCCGGGATACTATAACTTTTTCCTCAAATTTTTACGTCTCTTTTTTCCCCTTTCCTTTATAAAGGGACTTACATCTCTCTGCCAACCCTTGGGACCTTTCCCCTTCATACATTTATTAAAAAAAAGTAAACCCAAACCCTCCAACACTTATCCCCCCCGCTTTTAAAAATTTCTGCATGATCCATCAGTTCCAGCGTTTTTCCCCCTTTCATTTTTCGTAACCTCAGTACCCCCCCCCCCTTACTTTGCTCTTCTTTACTCCTAAAAATGGTTACCTCCGACCGTGCATAAATTACTGCCCCGTTTCTTCCTTTAAAATTTAAAAATTCCCCCAAAAAAATCTCGCCATCTACCCAATACCTCCCTCTCCCCATCTACTAACTCCCCTACTCTGTTTTTAACTGAAATCCATATTTTCCCTAGGCTTTCTTAACTTGTTTAACTCGCTCCAAAATTTTTTCTTATTTTCATTAAAATTTCTTGGACAGTGCCTCTCCCACTCTATCATCTGCTCTCCTTTTGCACTCTCTCACCACTCTCTTACCTTTCTTTTCTCTCCATATACTTCCCTCTTCTTATAACACTTCTGCTTTGTAAAAACCTCTCAAAAGCTACCTTTTTCTCTTTTATCCACACCCTTTACTTCATCATTCCACCAATCACTCCTCTTTCCTCCTGCCCCCACCCTCCTATAACCACAAACTTCTGCCCACATTCTAATACTGCATTTTAAAACTATTCCAACCCTCTTCAACCCCCCACTACTCATCTTTGCACTACCCACCTTTCTGCCAATAGTCGCTTATATCTCACCCGAACTTCCTCCTCCCTTAGTTTATACACTTTCACCTCCCTCTTACTTGTTGTTGCCCACCTTCCTCTTTTCCCATCTCCTCTTACTTAACTGTAGCTACAACTAAATAATGATCCGATATATCAGTTTGCCCTCTAAAAACATGTACATCCTGGACCCTTTTTTACCCATAAACCCTTTTTACCACCAATACATAATCTAATAAACTACTTTCTTTACGTGCTACATCTTTACCTTGTATATTTATTTATCCTTTTTTTCATAAAATATGTATTACTTTTTACCAAATTTCTTTCTACACATAGCTCAATTAAAGGCTCCCCATTTACATTTACCCCTGGCACCCCAAATTTACCTACTACCCCCTCCATAACATTTTTACCCACTTAGCATTAAAATCCCCAACCACCTTTACTCTCACACTTGATTCAAAACTCCCCACGCATTCACTCAACATTTCCCAAAATCTCTCTCTCTCCTCTACACTTCTCTCTTTCCGGTGCATACACGCTTATTATAACCCACTTTTCACATCCAATCTTTATTTTGCTCCACATAATCCTTGAATTAAACATTTATAGTCCCTCTTTTCCTGCCATAGCTTATCCTTCAACATTATTGTTTACTCCTTTTTTAGCTCTAACTCTATTTGAAACCCCTGACCTAATCCCATTTATTCCTCTCCACTGAAACTCTCCCACCCCCTTCAGCTTTGTTTCACTTAAAGCCAGGACATTCCAGCTTTTTTCATTCATAACATCCACAATCATCTCTTTCTTATCATCTGCACAACATCCACGCACATTCAACTTCCACTTTGACAATTTTCTTCTTCTTATTCTTTTTAGTAATCTTTACAGGAAAAGGGGTTACTAGCCCATTGTTCCCGGCATTTTAGTTGACTTTTACAACACGCATGGCTTACGGAGGAAAGATTCTTATTCCACTTCCCCATGGATATAAAGGAAAATTAATAAGACCAAGAACTATTAAGATAAAATCAAAGAAAACTCAGATGAGTGTGTATAAATAAATGTGTACATGTATGTGTAGTGTGACCTAAGTGTAAGTAGAAGTAGCAAGACATGCCTGTAATCTTGCATATTTATGAGACAGACAAAAGACATCAGCAATCCTACCATCATGTAAAACAATCACAGGCTTCGTTTTACACTCACTTGGTAGGACGGTAGTACCTCCCTGGGTGGTTGCTGTCTACCAACCTACTACTATAACTTTTTATAATAAACTTTTTACTATAAACTTTTCATATAAAACATTAATATAACATTTGTAGATGTTTATAATTTGTAATGTTTGTAAGTTGCAGTAACTTGTGTATTCAAAATACATGAGCAAGACAAACATTTCTAGATGTAAAATGTACAAAAACAAAAAATTTAAGACATTACTTACAGCTGAGCAATGTCTTATGCATAACCATTCTATGGGCAAAATTCTGCACATATTTTCGCACCTGGTATGAGGAAGTAGTAGATTGTTCTTGGCTATCCGCTGATCATCCGTGAGAGTGAGATTGAAGGTTGTTTGTGATGCTAGGATGGCAACGGAGTCCAAGTTCTCATCTGAACACGGCACTTCTTTGCTCTTAGACTGCTGAATATCTTGTAAGTGTAGATTCTCATTTAAAGAAAATTCTTCATGCTGAAAAGATGTAGATTCAGTATCATATTAAGTTTGGTGTTATGAATATTCATATATATTTGTCAGATATGCTGCTAGTACTGAGATCACCTGAACTTTACCCCCTAGGATAACTGTGAAATAACTTATTATAATCATGGCAATCACTAGACCCTTAAGAGTCATACAGAACTAAACAGCAGAGGTGAGAATAATGGACGGGAAGAGGTGGAGGTGCTGAGGGAAGGACACTCGCTACAAGGATGTAGGTTATTGTTGTAGTATATTACCAAGAAGGGTTATAACAATGGTAGGACTGTCCAAGAGGAGGGCAGAGAAAGTACAGTATGTCGGGGCATTGAAGATATCTGAATTTAAGTTGGTGTGCTCTCAGATGAACAAAATACAAATAACCTACACATACAAGAAAAAACTTACAATAACATTTTGGTCCGACTTGGACCAGTAAAGCCATCATAGGTTTCTTTCTCATGTGTACGGGTTATTTGTGTATTGCTCCAGTCACGGTATTGTGCCTTTATATTCTTGATGAACAGAAACATTTTTCAAGAGTAAAAGAATAGTGTTCCATGGTTCACTTGTGTACTCAGATCATATACTGAATGCTGCCTGTGTGTACTATCACCTAGATCAGGGGTGGAGAACCTGCAGTCTTAAGGCCACATGCAGCACCTTTTAGGGCATTAAGTGAAACCTTCTGAATGAATTATTTTTTTGAAGTTATTATATAATAATTAACTTTTTACAAAATAATCAACATTTTGCAGTACATCTAATAAAAATTTCTTGAATGTGGCTGTTACAACTCTGATGTCATAACTTAAATAAAATGGTCCTGGCTCCTAAAGGCTGCTCACACTGCTGTCTAGGGGTTATAAACTTGCACTGAAAAGCACAGCAACTTCTGGGCCAGCATGTACTCATACAAATTAAGAAGCATGAGTGCAAATAATTAATGTTGTATAAGGAAGGACAAAAAAACTCACCTATACAAAAATATATCTATATTAATAGTAACTTATATACAACTTACAATCTACTCCAAAAAACCACCATGCTCCAGTTCACATTAGCTCACTAGCACACTGCTACTAACGAGTTAAAATACATAAACTGGGAGGCTTCATGACACCCGCCCTTCCTTTCTGCCGGCTACTTAGCCTACAGTTAAAATATTAAATGCTCTCCAAAACACAGGCCCTCGCACACACTAGGGCTTTACAAATAAATGAGATTATCAGAAAATACACAAAATAGAATACACTAAAAAAAAAAACCTTACCCAATACCACCTCCTCAAAACCACTACACCTCACCTCCTCTGCTGTGCGTAACCTACTGCCTAATTATTATTATAATCAAGGGGAAGCGCTAAACCCATAGGATTATACAGCGCCTGGGGGGGGAGATGTGGAAGGCATTCAGGCTTAATTCGGGGAACTGGAGCGCAGATCCAATTCCCTAAATCAAGAGCCCCTCACCAACATCAAGGAACCTTCCCTGAGGGGACCTACTGCCTAAACATGCCTCATCTGCTTCTGTCCTGGCCACTCTGCCTGTGACAGGAATAAAACACGTCCGCTTTCAGGAAATAATACACTTCCACTTTCAGTATACTCCTGGAACTATGTTATATAAAATATTTTTTCTGCATGTCACTGTGTAACAGTGGCCTTATTAGATTACAGCAAACTTTAATGCAGCCTTCCAATATAAAAAGGTTCCCCATCCCTGACCTAGATTATTATTAATAATTTTTAAAGGGGTGGACTGATAAGCCAGCGGAAGGCCTCAGCCAGATAAACAATAGCTCCAGTGGCGGGGTCATCACATGACAACTACCTGTGTCAAAAAACAACTGTCCTGTTTCCTGACAAATCTTACCTAACCTAACGTGCCGAGTGTCTAAGGTTTGATCCCTGGGATGGGTGGAAACACTGGGCATTTTCCTTATACCTGCTGTCCCTGTTCACCCAAAATGCACCACATTTTAGTGGCTTTCTTTTGTGCTTAATATTTTATTACATGTAAACTACATTTTGTATACTGCACAATGTTTAAGTGGGTATTTGGGTATTAGTTGCCAGTTGTGAGTCACATCCTGGGGTGGTAGTATACCTTACATAGTACCGGGCTTTGAAATGAGCTGTTACAATAACACCTCTTAGTCTATAAAATTGATTTGCATAAAAAAAATCAGGACATTTTAACAATCCTAGCACAGTGAAATAAAATTATGCAAATTTTTATATGACAATTATATTATGTTTACAATAATGTTTTATCACTGATTACATCATTGCTTAGTTAATTTTAAGCCAGCCCGTAATGCTATGCATACAAGTGGCTTTGGCATGCTGCTCTTACCTGTATTTTTTTGTACCTCTGTATGTATGTTCAAATTATTAAATAAATAAATAAATAAATAAAGATAGAAATGTTAAAAGCAGGTGGGGATATAGTTTTGGAGTGGTTGGTGCAATTATTTAATAAATGTATGGAAGAGGGTAAGGTACCTAGGGACTGGCAGAGAGCATGCATAGTTCCTTTGTATAAAGGCAAAGGGGATAAAAGAGAGTGCAAAAATTATAGGGGGATAAGTCTGCTAAGTATACCTGGTAAAGTGTATGGTAGAGTTATTATTGAAAGAATTAAGAGTAAGATGGAGAATAGGATAGCAGATGAACAAGGAGGCTTTAGGAAAGGTAGGGGGTGTGTGGACCAGGTGTTTACAGTGAAACATATAAGTGAACAGTATTTAGATAAGGCTAAAGAGGTCTTTGTGGCATTTATGGATTTGGAAAAGGCGTATGACAGGGGGATAGGGGGGGCAATGTGGCAGATGTTGCAAGTGTATGGTGTAGGAGGTAGGTTACTGAAGCAGTGAAGAGTTTTTACGAGGATAGTGAGGCTCAAGTTAGAGTATGTAGGAAGAGGGAAATTATTTCCAGTAAAAGTAGGCCTTAGACAAGGATGTGTGATGTCACCGTGGTTGTTTAATATATTTATAGATGGGGTTGTAAGAGAAGTAAATGCGAGGGTCTTGGTAAGAGGCGTGGAGTTAAAAGATAAAGAATCACACAAAGTGGGAGTTGTCACAGCTGCTCTTTGCTGATGACACTGTGCTCTTGGGAGATTCTGAAGAGAAGTTGCAGAGATTGGTGGATGAATTTGGTAGGGTGTGCAAGGGAAGAAAGTTAAAGGTGAATACAGGAAAAAGTAAGGTTATGAGAATAACAAAAAGATTAGGTGATGAAAGATTGAATATCAGATTGGAGGGAGAGAGTATGGAGGAGGTGAATGCATTCAGATATTTGGGAGTGGACGTGTCAGCGGATGGGTCTATGAAAGATGAGGTGAATCATAGAATTGATGGGGGGAAAAGAGTGAGTGGTGCACTTAGCAGTCTGTGGAGACAAAGAACTTTGTCCTTGGAGGCAAAGAGGGGAATGTATGAGAGTATAGTTTTACCAACGCTCTTATATGGGTGTGAAGCATGGGTGATGAATGTTGCAGCGAGAAGAAGGCTGGAGGCAGTGGAGATGTCATGTCTGAGGGCAATGTGTGGTGTGAATATAATGCAGAGAATTTCGTAGTTTGGAAGTTAGGAGGAGGTGCGGGATTACCAAAACTGTTGTCCAGAGGGCTGAGGAAGGGTTGTTGAGGTGGTTCGGACATGTAGAGAGAATGGAGCAAAACAGAATGACTTCAAGAGTGTATCAGTCTGTAGTGGAAGGAAGGGGGGGTAGGGGTCAGCCTAGGAAAGGTTGGAGGGAGGGGGTAAGGAGGTTCTGTGTGCGAGGGGCTTGGACTTCCAGCAGGCATGCGTGAGCGTGTTTGATAGGAGTGAATGGAGACAAATGGTTTTTAATACTTGACGTGCTGTTGGAGTGTGAGCAAAGTAACATTTATGAAGGGGTTCAGGGAAACCGGGCGGGCCCGGGACTTGAGTCCTGGAGATGGGAAGTACAGTGCCTGCACTCTGAAGGAGGGGTGTTAATGTTGCAGTTTAAAAACTGTAGTGTAAAGCACCCTTCTGGCAAGACAGTGATGGAGTGAATGATGGTGAAAGTTTTTCTTTTTCGGGCCACCCTGCCTTGGTGGGAATCGGCCAGTGTGATAATAATAAATAAAAAAAATATATATTTTGCCCCAAAATCAACAAAGCACACTAAAGCTTGCAAAAAACTGATGTAAAATAAATTATTTAACTAACCTATGAAATGGGGGAAAAATATTCATATATAATCCACTGCTTATACATTATGTAACCAGTAACAAAAGTATTATTATTCTTTAAGGATAAGAAGCATTTACTGTAATGTACTGTATTTATATTTACAAGCCTTAATAAATTTTGTTATAAATATCATAAACAGCAACTTACAGCTTTGATTATTTTCCTGGAAGGTTTCTTAAGTATGAGCTGACAGCTGCATGGACTAGAGGGCAGCACGTGGACTACCGCACTAGAAATGTGACAAAGGGCTGACAGAACACTCTCAGGCATGACATCCCGTCCACAGTATAAAATGAGTTGCTCAACATTATCCCCTGTCCAAAAGTAAAAATAATAGCATGATGAAGATAAGGGGTCCCCAATTTGCACTAGATGTGGCACTTTCCTATACAGGCATACCTCACTAATACAGTGGGTTAGGTTCCAGACCACCACCATAAAGCCAATATTGCCTCAAAGAGAATCACAGCCTTTTTCTTCACTTGTCAGTGTATATAAAAGCCTAAAAACATGCTTACCTGTCATTTATTAAGTGCACAACAGCATTAGGCCTATAAAAATGATGCAAAAGTAAAACTATTTTTTTTTAAATTGCCAAAAACCAACTTAAGAGCAAGGCAAGTGCTGAAAATAATAAACATGAATATAATTGAAGAGTAAATGTTGGAAAGGCATGGAATAGGAGGTAAGTTACTGAAAGCAGTGAAGAGCTTTTATGAGGATAGTGAGGCTCAGGTTAGAGTATGTAGGAGAGAGAAAGGGAGATTATTTCCCAGTAAAAGTAGGTCTTACACAGGAATGCATGATGTCACCATGGTTGTTCAGTATACTTATATACAGGGTTGTAAGAGAAGTGAATACTTGAGTGTTGGAAAGAGGTGTGGGATTAAAAGATAAAGAATCTAACACAAAGTGGGAGTTGTCACAGTTGCTTTTTCCTGATGACACACTGCTTTTGGGAGATTCTGAAGAGAAGTTGCAGAGGTTGGTGGACGAGTTTGGTAGGGTATGTAAAAGGAAATTAAAAGTGAACAAAGGAAAGAGTAAGGTAATGAGGATAACAAAAAATTTTCTTAATGAAAGACTGGATATCAGACTGGAGGGAGGGAGTATGGAGGAAGTGAATGTATTCAGATATTTGGGAGTGGACTTGTCAACAGATGGGTCTATGAAAGATGAGGTGAATCATAGAGTTGATGAGGGGGAAAAAAGGTGAGCGGTGCAATGAGGAGTCTGTGGAGACAGAACGTTATCCATAAAAGCAAAGAAGGGAATGTATGAGAGTACAGTTATAACAACACACTTACATGGGTGATGAATGTTGCAACAAGGAGAAGGCTGGAAGCAGTGGAGATGTCATGTCTGATGGCAATGTTTGGAAATTAGGAGGTGTGGGGTTACAAAAAGTATTATCCAGTGGGCTGAGGAGGGGTTTAGGTGGTTCAGACATTTAGAAAGGATGGAACAAAATAGAATGACTTGGAATGTATAAATCTGTAGTGGAAGGCAGGCAGGGTAGGGGTCAGTCTAGGAAAGGTTGGAGGGAGGGGAGTAAAGGAGGTTTTGTGTGCAAGGGGCTTGGACTTCCAGAAAGCACGTGTGAGCCTGTTAGATTGGAGCGAGTGGAGACAAATGGTTCTTATGACTTGATGTGCTGTTGGAGTGTGAGCAAAGCAACATTTATGAAGAGATTCAGGAAAACTGTAATATTCCCTCCCTCCTTCAGTATGAGGGAACTGTACTTCCCAAGGCAGGTACAGGGAGGTAATCAAGTTTGATCCAGGGGAGGGAACAGCTCCAACTCTTTGGATCAAAAGCCCTTCAAGAGCATCAAGACACCCTTTAGAGTGATAATTACCTGCAGCTAGTAAATGTAGGCTCCTTATCAAGTGTAAAGAATCCTGGTGATGAGTGATATCCTCAAGCCTATCCACTACCATTACTATTTTTCTTTTTCCACTTCCATCACCATTATGTCCGAGTCTGAAAATCTCTTGTAATGGTTGTTGCAAAGATACTTCAGGCTGGTCACTCACCCAGCCACATGGATCACTAGCACCATCGTAGAATTCAATTTTTCCTGATGACTCTGAAAGATAACACATATACAAGTACATGTATTATTATACCATTGCAAAATGTTTGTCACTATTCCAGCCACAATAATCACTTGTACCATCATAAAACAATGTTTTTCTTTGATGTCTCTGAAAGATGCTCATGTTTATATTATTAAACCATCATACAGAAAATGCCCCCATATTATTAAACCATTGTACAGATTGTGGGTCGTAAATTGCCTGCACTGAAACAACAGAATTATTTTATTTATCAATGAATGGTTGTGCTGTGAGATGGGGAGAATAATGGGTTGTCAGTGAATGGTTGTGCTGTGAGATGGGGAGAATAATGGGTTAGTGAATGGTTGGGCTGTGAGATGGGGAGAATATTGGGTTGTCAGTGAATGGTTGGGCTGTGAGATGGGGAGAATAATGGGTTGTCAGTGAATGGTTGGGCTGTGAGAGGGGGAGAATAATGGGTTGTCAGTGAATGGTTGTGCTGTGAGATGGAGAGAATAATGGGTTGTCAGTGAATGGTTGGGCTGTGAGAGGGGGAGAATAATGGGTTGTCAGTGAATGGTTGTGCTGTGAGATGGGAGAATAATGGGTTGTCAGTGAATGGTTGTGCTGTGAGATGGGAGAATAATGGGTTAGTGAATGGTTGGGCTGTGAGATGGGGAGAATATTGGGTTGTCAGTGAATGGTTGGGCTGTGAGATGGGGAGAATAATGGGTTGTCAGTGAATGGTTGGGCTGTGAGAGGGGGAGAATAATGGGTTGTCAGTGAATGGTTGTGCTGTGAGATGGAGAGAATAATGGGTTGTCAGTGAATGGTTGGGCTGTGAAGGGGGAGAATAATGGGTTGTCAGTGAATGGTTGTGCTGTGAGATGGGGAGAATAATGGGTTGTCAGTGAATGGTTGTGCTGTGAGATGGGGAAAATAATGGGTTGTCAGTGAATGGTTGGGCTGTGAGAGGGGGAGAATAATGGGTTGTCAGTGAATGGTTGGTCTGTGAGATGGGGAGAATAATGGGTTGTCAGTGAATGGTTGTGCTATAAGATGGGGAGAATAATGGGTTGTCAGTGAATGGTTGGTCTGTGAGATGGGGAGAATACAGTGGACCCCCGGTTTACGATATTTTTTCACTCCAGAAGTATGTTCAGGTGCCAGTACTGACCGAATTTGTTCCCATAAGGAATATTGTGAAGTAGATTAGTCCATTTCAGACCCTCAAACATACACGTACAAACGCACTTACATAAATACACTTACATAATTGGTCGCATTCGGAGGTGATCGTTATGCGGGGGTCCACTGTAATGGGTTGTCAGTGAATGGTTGTGCTGTGAGATGGGGAGAATAATGGGTTGTCAGTGAATGGTTGGGCTGTGAGATGGGGAGAATAATGGGTTGTCAGTAAAAGGTTGGTCTGGGAGATGGGGAGAATAATGGGTTGTCAGTGTATGGCTGTATTGTGAGATGGGGGGAATGATGGCAAGACAAACAAGCGTTTTGGGAGGTCCTATAGACCACACTTATAATAGCCTTTTCATTCCTTTCGAGAAACTGCAGCTAAACATATTGTGTCTGTCTTTTCTGCCTTTATATCGTTTTTGATGCAATGGTTTAATTTTTATCATGCATATCAACTCTGCCCCTTTCCTATTGGCTGTCATTGTGGAATAATTTATACCTCTGTCTGTGGCATTCAGCAGATGTGTTCCAATTTTTCAGACTGAATCAGGTCTTGTTTTTTGCAATAATATCTGTGTTTCCTCATATGCGATTAGTTTTAGTTTATTTCTTGCATTGTGGATAATTGTATAGTAAATGCTAAGTAAGTTTTTGTGTGGTCTCTCTTCCTTGTTTCACTGTAAAACAATCCCATTGTTTTTGTATTAACTATTCTATGAGTAATACCATTTTCTTAAATTTTTCCAAATATATCTTGGCAATTTTGCTCCAGCCATCCCTAGTACTGCAGACTGTACCTTAAGGCTTTATAAACCTAATAGTGGGCTAAACATAGCTTGCAATAAAGTACCCAAAATGTTTTTCTGTTGGATACCCAAAATGTTTCATGTGTGTCCCTTTAACTGATAGCTGGCATTTTCATACTTCTCACACTGTTAATGGTGGGAATGTTGGAGCTCAGAGGATCATTTAAACTGAAATGGCAGTGGAGTAATGTCAAGACAGCAGGAGAACAAGTGATGGTTGGGGGCAGCTCTAGGTTATATAGGAGGGTCTTAGAGGTGACAATCTAGTGGGAAGGAAAAGCTAGACTTGTCTTGAAGCAGCATTATTATTAGTTTTATTTGGAGGGGCTTTGAGGGACCTGATGGAATCTTTGGGAGCTTCAGGGGCAGTGTCACTAGTGATGGTGGATATTTTCTTTTCACTTTCCAATCAAAATCAAATCAACATCTTTAAGAAGCAAACACAGAAACAATGATTGTGTTTACAGTTTGTAACTTACCGCCAGGCTTTAAATAATAAGATATTACAAGGACCCCAATGGGAATATGTCACTTTGTCTGGCTTATTATTTTTGGTTATCCTAGGTAATTTACACATATGTTACTATGTATAATAACTACTTATGTCGACCTGTACCTAAATAAACTTATTATTAGACAAAAATTTAACAGGTACATTTAAATTACAGTATTTCATTAAATAAAATCATATTAATTTACATAAATGTATCTTTTAATTTAGTAATAAAAACTAACCTTCCTTCAGAAACCTTCTTATATCCTGAGCTCGGAGAGAAGTGTGAAGATAATGAATATTAGCAGGAGAGCGAAGGTGCGAGTTTATGACAGTATATAACAGTCCTCGACCATTAACTTCATTTGTATCTGAAAGTGGAAAAAAAGAGGTTTAAAACCTTTGTAAATAAACAAGAAACACTTTAATAAATGGTTGATAAATTACTTGTGTTTTTACTCTATAATACTTTGTAATCTATAATACTTTGTAATCTATAATACTTTGTAATCTATAATACTTTGTAATCTATAATACTTTGTAATCTATAATACTTTTTTAGTCTATAAAACTTTTTTATCTATAATCAGATCAATTAATAGTTCAAAAATTGTTCCCTGTATAATTCATAAATAATATAATTTATATTATATATGAGGGTAATAAACACTAGCAATAATATGATCTTATTTCTACAATAACTTACAGCCAGACATTATATAATAAAATATTACAAAGACAACAATGGAAATAAGTCATTTTGAGTTTTATTATCCTGGATGGTAATTAACATGTTAATATGTATGATAATTGTACTTACATGTACCTGTAGCTCAATATAATTATTATAATTATTTATACATACTTCGAGACACTAATGCAACACATGGGAATCTTTATTGAAGAAACGTTTCGCCACACAGTGGCTTCATCAGTCCAGTACAAAGTAGAAGTGGGTAAGGAGAGTAGAAGTTTGAGGTAATCAGTCCCTCAACCTGGAATCGATGTGTTCAGTCCATCAGTCTTGTAGGAAGTGCAGCACAGGGTCAGAGAGGTGGCTTATATACTGCAGTGAGATGAGTTGAAGTATATAAGCCACCTCTGACCCTGTGCTGCACTTCCTACAAGACTGATGGACTGAACACATCGACTCCAGGTTGAGGGACTGATTACCTCAAACTTCTACTCTCCTTACCCACTTCTACTTTGTACTGGACTGATGAAGCCACTGTGTGGCGAAACGTTTCTTCAATAAAGATTCCCATGTGTTCCATAAGTGTCTCAATTCTTCAACTTGTCGGTTTTCAAAATCATTCATCACATAATTATTTAGTCTATCATTAAAGACAATTTTATGAAAGTTCATGCACACAATCTTTAAAAAACTTGACAATACCTGTTAGAAGTAATATTCTTGGGGTGGGTGTTTCCTCACACACGAAAATCTTCTCTAAGTTAGTTTTAGACATTTGTTCGTCTTCTAATTCTTCAGGAACTTGTAAATTTAGATGATCAGTCTTCTAATACTTCAGGAAACTTGAAAGTTGTTGATGTTTCATCTTCTTTCTTCCTTCTTCTGGGGTTTATAAAGGCCACTGACAGCTTAGGCTCTTATGGCACCTTATTGCACTTAATGCAGGAAAACATATTAATAGTAATACTGATTATTATTATTATTATTATTATTATTATTATTATTATACATACTTTATTTAAGTATGATACAATGTTTGTACAAAGGTGAATGTCATTTAGATGTACATGCAAAAAGCCCCTTAATATGCAGAGTATTTTGGATAAACTTAAACTGGCTTAAGATTAATAAAACAATAATTTTATACAGTCACTTGGAGTGTAAACAGAAATTTGGAAGTTACAATGAATACAGGAAAATTGAAGAAGGAACAGAAGTTCCTTATGTAAGGAGAAAGAGAAGCTGGAACTTCCCACAATTGTCGAAAGCTTTTGGAAAGCCTATGTATACTACATCTGTATTTTGTTTATCCTCTACAGCATCCAGGACCTTGTCATAGTGGTCCAGTAACTGAGACAGACAGGAGCGACCTGCTCTAAACCCGTGTTGTCCTGGGTTGTGTAATTGATGGGTATCTAGATGGTTGGCGATCTTGCTTCTTAGAACCCTCTCAAAGATTTTTATGATATGGGATGTTAGTGTTATTGATCTGTAGTTCTTTGCAATTGCTTTACTGCCACCTTTGTGGAGTTGGGCTATGTCTGTTGTTTTTAGTGTGTGTGGGATGACCCGTGTGTCCATGCTCCCTCTCCATAAAATGCTGAAGGCACGTGATAGGGGCTTCTTGCAGTTCTTGATGAACACGGAGTTCCATGAGTCTGGGTCTGGGGCAGAGTGCATGGGCATGTCATTAATTGCCTCTTCAAAGTCTTGTGGAGTTAGAATAATGAAGAATTGAGACACTTATGCAACACATGGGTTGCATAAGTGTCTCAATTCTTCAACTTGTCGGTTTTCAAAACCATTCATCACATCTGTCAGACACTGCAACATCATGGAATCTTGGTACAAAAACTTCAACGCTTGCCCAAACCTTTGGACGATGACCTACTTACATTAGTGGCAGGTCCCACTAAGATCCCGCCTCCTCCTGCTTCAACTCCTCTCACTGCAGTATATAAGCCATCTCTCTGGCCCTATGCTGCACTTACTACAAGAGTGATGGACTGAACACATCGAATCCAGGTTGAGGGACTGATTACCTCATACTTCTACTCTCCTTACCCATTTCTACTTTGTATTGGACTGATGAAGCCACTGTGTGGCAAAACGTTTCTCCAATAAAGATTCCCATGTGTTGCATAAGTGTCTCAATTCTTCAACTGGAGAGAGTTTACCTGGAGAGAGTTCCGGGGGTCAACGCCCCCGCGGCCCGGTCTGAGACCAGGCCTCCTGGTGGATCAGAGCCTGATCAACCAGGCTGTTGCTGCTGGCTGCACGCAAACCAAAACCATTCATCACAGTTAGAATAATATCCGAGATTTCTGGGATGTAGTAATAAAGATTATTATTGTTGTTATTATTACTATTACTTATTTATATCCCAACTTGGGCCGTCATAATCCTTCAACCCATCAACACCTGTCCTTGAACCATCATAACCCTTTAATCCAACAACGGTCCTTGTGTCATGTGGGTTTTCGATACGTGGATAGGGTAAGAATACTCACGTAGGCTGGTAGTACGTATAATATAACGGAAAGTATGGGAAAGCGCTAACAGCCGTCCTGCCTCTCTCTGCTCCCTAGCCTGACTGACCCATGAGTGCCTACGGGTGAGGATGTTTGAAATCCTGCTATGGTCAGCAGCAATATGAATACAGTCAATGATTCACACAGACGGTTGGTAGTGAGTCATCTACTGGTACACTGGTTACTGGTAACTGGTTACTAGGAACTGGTACTACTACTGAGACTTGGGCCGTCAAAATCCCTTCAACAACGGCCCTTGGGCCGTCATAACCCTTCAACAACGGTTTTTGAGCCGTCATAACCCTTCGACAACGATCCTTGGGCCGTCATAACCCTTTAGCAACGGTCCTTGGACCGTCATAACCTTTCAACCCATCAATAACGGTCCTTGGGCCGTCGTAACTCTTCTGCAACGCTCCTTGGACCGTCATAATCTTTCAACCCATCAACGATCCTTAGACCGTCATGACCTTTCAACCCATCAACAGCGGTCCTTGGACCGTCATAACTTTTCAACCCATCAACAACGGTCCTTGGGCCGTCATAACCTTTTAGTAACGGTCCTTAGACCGTCATAACCTTTCAATCCATCAACAACGGTCCTTGGACCGTCATAATTCTCCAACCCAGCAACGGCCCTTGGGCCGTCGTAATTCTTCAACTGAAGAATATCCAAGTATTCATATTTTGCCATATCAGAGCATTGATGCAGGCTAATAGGAAATTATTATTATTAAGGTTAGCCGGACTTGAGTCCTGGAGGTGAGAAATACACTCTGGAGAGGTGGAAATATGTTGCAGTTTTTAAACTAGTGTAGGCGCGTCTCTCGCAAGAAAGTGATGGAGTGAATGACGATAAAGGTATTTCTTCCTTTTCGGGTCTCCCTATCTTGGTGGGAAACGGCCGATGTGTTCATAAAATAAATATAATAAAGTAAATTATTATTATTACCCCCCATTCCCACAGCCGCAAGATGTTTTTCATGTGATGAATGGTTTTGAAAACTGACAAGTTGAAGAATTGAGAAAGTACTTTCTACAAGGCTGATGGACTGAACACATCGACTCCAGGCTGAGGGACTGATTACCTCAAACTACTCCTCTCCTTATACCTTCCTGATTTGTATTGGACTGATGAAGTCACTGTGTGGCGAAACGTTTCTTCAATAAAGATTCCCATATGTTGCATAAATGTTTTCCATCTTTACATAATAAGATCGAAAAAAATGATATATGAATTTGTATATATGGCTTATTGAATTATATTTGAGACAGTGCAGAATACTCTCAAAAAACTGATTTTTTTTAATCTAAAGAAATAAAAACGCAAAAAATATTGGTCGTAGTTGTGTTAGTCTTTATGAAGACAATTTATGTATGTGTACTCACCTATATGTGGCTGCAGGGATTGATTCACAGCTCCTGGCCCCGTATATGTGTACTCGCCATTTTATGTGGTTACATGGGTCGAGCACAGCTCTTGACCCCATGTACGTGCGTGTACTCATATGTGGTTATATGGGTCGAGCACAGCTCTTGACCCCATGTACGTGCGTGTACTCATATGTGGTTATATGGGTCGAGCACAGCTCTTGACCCCATGTACGTGTGTCTACTCATATGTGGTTATATGGGTCGAGCACAGCTCCTGGTCCCGTGTGTGTGTGTGTGTGTGTGTGTGTGCATAGTCACCTATATGTGGTTATATGGGTCGAACACAGCTCTTGGCCCCGTGTGTGTGTGTACAATATGTGGGGGTGTATACCTGGAGAAGGTACCAGGGGTCAACGCCCCCGCGGCCCGGTCTGTGGCCAGGCCTCGCGGTGCGCATATATATATATATATATATATATATATATATATATATATATATATTATATATATATATATATAATATATATATATATATATATATATATATATATACACTATTGTTTGTATTATCTTGTTCGCTAGTAATAGTTCTAGGATATACTGAGCTTATACGTACAAATCTGCCTGTATAGGAGACAATGTAAACTCTGTGTATACACACAGACTATATACATCTAATTATATATACATATATTATGGGTATTATTATAAAAATAATATTAATTTCATAGAAAATATGAGGGTGTAGTTGACTTGTTAAACACCAGCAACACCTTGAATTTGATAATAAGGAATAAAGTAAAAGTGCAGTGTATATACACAGGGTATATACATCTTATAATGTATATATTATATATATATTATCAAGACAGGAAGAGATATTTTACACAGATATAAAGTGTCTTTAAGGCGAGTACGACATGGTTTCCTGTGAGTGAGTGTGTGTGGTGCCAGACGTTGAATGAATGTTCAGTGTGAGGTAGGAGAGTGTAGTGGAGAGGCAGTAGTGTCTTCTTCCTCTACGTCTACCTCCACCCTCTAGCTCCTGGTCCCTGGATCCCTCAGTTCTGTAGTGAGCAGCGTCGAGTCATCACTGGCGGCTGCTGACACACTCGTAGTCATACAAGTCTTAGTTCTACCTTAATCTTCCACTTCCACTACATAACTATCATCTACAACCTTCCAAGACTGTCTTAGTAACCACAACTATATTATACATCCTCCATGGCTGCTAATGAACACTTAATTAACTGATAAAATACCTATTATGGTCGTGACATCCAGAGACTCCTCATAATATTCATCTCTAATACAATACCTGTATTATATTACGAGTGTTATATTACGTTATTATATTACGTTATTATATTACGAGTGTTATATTACGAGTGTTATATTACGTTATTATATTACGAGTGTTATATTACGTTATTATATTACGAGTGTTATATTACGTTATTATATTACGAGTGTTATATTACGTTATTATATTACGTTATTATATTACGAGTGTTATATTACGTTATTATATTACGAGTGTTATATTACGTTATTATATTACGAGTGTTATATTACGTTATTATATTACGAGTGTTATATTACGTTATTATATTACGTTATTATATTACGTATTATATTACGTTATTATATTATGTGTTATATTACGTTATTATATTACGAGTGTTATATTACGTTATTATATTACGAGTTATATTACGTTATTATATTACGAGTGTTATATTACGTTATTACATTACGTTATTACATTACGTTATTACATTACGTTATTACATTACGTTATTACATTACGTTATTACATTACGTTATTACATTACGTTATTACATTACGTTATTACATTACGTTATTACATTACGTTATTACATTACGTTATTACATTACGTTATTACATTACGTTATTACATTACGTTATTACATTACGTTATTACATTACGTTATTACATTACGTTATTACATTACGTGTTATATTACGTTATTACATTACGTGTTATATTACGTTATTACATTACGTGTTATATTACGTTATTACATTACGTGTTATATTACGTTATTACATTACGTGTTATATTACGTTATTACATTACGTGTTTATATTACGTTATTACATTACGTGTTATATTACGTTATTACATTACGTGTTATATTACGTTATTACATTACGTGTTATATTACGTTATTACATTACGTGTTATATTACGTTATTACATTACGTGTTATATTACGTTATTACATTAGGTGTTATATTACGAGTGTTATATTACGTTATTATATTACGTGTTATATTACGTTATTACATTACGTGTTATATTACGTTATTACATTACGTGTTATATTACGTTATTACATTACGTGTTATATTACGAGTGTTATATTAGGTGTTACTACACATTTACAAGTAACAAGTGATATTGTCCTTGGTGTTGATAATGTCAATATATGAACTTAGTGTTTCACGTACATGTTGATGCAGTAGTTAATATAAACTCAGTAACTTGGTCAATATTACTTTACGGTCCTTCTGAAAATAAACTTATTGTAAACTTATTTTGACGTTTTTGTTGGAACTTTGAAGTGTTAATTACCTTTAATAACATTGTTTCATCTTTACTGTTTTTTAAAAATTGATTTTTATATTAAAATTACGTGGAAAAAGTCTAAATGAAATATCCAGAGTGACTATTTCTTCAATATTATTAAACTCGATTTGTGAAGAAAAATTTAAAGTGTGACTGAGAAATTAGTCAATATTTGTACCTTATTCTTGCGTTTTAATGCAGAAAATTGGTAGTTTCAGTAGCGCTTACTGTTTTTTCCAGTTTTTCTAAAAATAAAAACTGTGCCTAAGATGATGTCATTAGTTATATAAACTATACAAGACTTTAAAAGTTTTTGCATTAATTTGCATACTGGTGCCTTAATATTAACTACACCAGAACAACTTTAATAATACATGTATGAGGCGCCAGTAATATATTGCTGTCTGTATACAGACAATTTGGTTATTAATATTACTGGGAAAGTTAACTTTGTGAAGCTTCTGCAGTACAACAATATATGATAGAATATAAAATATGGCCTTAAACTAGTAAAACATTAGTCTGTGGATATTATTACAACTGAAACTATAATCTGGTGTTTTTAAGTGCCAAAATCTGACTGTTTTAAACTATATAATTGTACATTATTTAGAGCAAATTCTGTGATGTAAGAAAATTGACACTCGACTTATTGAACAATAATCAACTTCCTCATTCCGTATTTTAAATAAATCGTATTAGTTACTGGAACCTCATTCTATGGGAAATTTGATCGTATTAACACTCGGAAGAATAGATATTTCCCGAGATACAGCAAATCTATCAGTCTTCTATAACTACAAGGATATTAGGTAAGTGGCCTTCTTATTTTAGTAATAATTTATTAGGACACAGATGAAAATAGGCACCCTGGCCAAATCTCCGGACAAACTACAAATATTAATGTTAAATTATGATGTGAAACATTTAACTGTAAGTACTTAGTGAAATTAGATGGAAGAGCTTCAGTCTTGTATATTGATTAGTGTAGTTTACAAATGTTAAGTTTGTGTTATGAGAGCAAATATTTACTTTGTTAGAGGCATTAACTGGGTGGCCAAGAAGTCTGATATGTGGGTCTCGGGTACACGAGGACACACCTGCAAGTTTTATATATAAAGTCAGTGATGCTAGGAAATACTTTTTTAGCATTAGGAATAGGAAAGACCTAGATAGGGAAGTGAGGCAGGATCCATACATAACTTTGTCTAAGAGGTGTAATAAGGTTCACGCAGCCAGGTGAACATGAACCCAGTAGTGACCCGCGGAGATGCGGTACCAGGAGCTGTGACTCTACCCCTGCAACCCCCAGATAAGGGAGTACAAATAGGTGAATAACTTTAGTCCTTAATCTTCTGATATTATATATGAACGATTCACCCCCATCTTATTAACGCCTGAGTGTGAAATTTTAAGGTTAAGTCTTGGACCACTAGATACTCTTACTGCAAATTACCAAACTGGTTAAACTCTCCTATACTCGTGCAGATTTGAACGTTTCCTGGTTATACTGCCAACTCCTTGCTAGCTAGCTAGCTAGCTAGCTAGGTTTAATTTTTGGAGTTGCCTGTGTTTTTATAGATATATAACCTACGCTGGCCTAACTTAAATTTAGTATTTATAAGCTTACAAAATTAAACTGACGTTTGGAACATCGTAAGATAATTAACCTAATAAATTAAGGATGTTTCTTAATGACTCGTGATGTTGATACTTTCATTAAACTTAAGCAGCTCAGTGAGTGCACAATCCATTCTTAGAAATTTAATAACGTCTTAAGTGAAAAAATCAAATTATTTCATTGTCAATAGCATTAGTGTTGTGCAAATTACATTAACTCTGGATCACTTGATTCTTTCCCATATTCCTCCCTAAAGGATAAGTTAACTAAATTCATGGAACTTGTATATATATATTTTTAATGTTGCATTATTACTAACCTAACAGCCTAAGCTTGCTCAAATTTACGTAAGATAAAATTACGTAATTTACCGGTAAGAATATCCATAAAATTAATTAGCACTTCGTTAAAGGGACATTTCTTCAGGTTAGACTGAAGGATAAATGTATGTGAGGCTTCATGAGTGTCGTATTTACTATACTTGGCGTGTCGCCAGTGTATTGAGGTGGTATTTAACCAAGAATGTGTGGGAGGGAAGTGACCACGCCCTCCAGCCCACTGGCTTTCCCGGGGAATGGAGACATTCTTCCTTGAAGGAAGAATGAGTCCTTTTCTTTTTTTTACCTTGGTACGTGGGGGAAGGGTGGCTATAACTACCCTTCCCCTAAGTGTCTGTTTAAGAACAAAGCAGTTTCCTAAAATTTAGCTTAAATAATGGGACATTTCTCCATTAGACAAATTAGTTTGTTGCAGAAATATGCATGGAAACCATCCACTGATGGTACATCTCCACCCTGTCTTCTCCTCGGGCAAATATCCAGTAGTTTCACCAGAATTTCTGGAAGCTTTCCCATCTTTCACTCACCCGAGAGCTTCCTTGTTTATACATTACAGTATTACAATACGTTGTATGTCTTGTGTTACATTACTAATACATTTTATTGTATTCATAAAACGTGCATTTATATTTTACTATTAAAACGTTACCTGACGTTTTAACAAATATCTGTTGTAAGCAAATTTAGGATAAGTCACTTGTATCTGTAAGTCCAAGCAAAATACAGATGCTGTTATACACTGACTGGCAAAACCTTTGGCGAGTTTGAGCAGTGGATAATTGCGCACAAAATGCGTCCTGAAGGAATAACAGGGAAGGCAGGCAGAACGCAATAGTAATATTAAACAATGAAATTAGGGACTAATAGTAAAAAAGGTGTCCTTCAAGGCACGGTACTCGCCCCATTTCAGTTCCTTATTCTCATTTCTGACAGACAATACTAGAATTTGTGTGAAGGTGGTATCCATATAAGACATAGCGAGCCTCCAAACTGATATAAACATATTGTTCCAGTGAGCTACTGATATGATCAGCGAGGATAAATTTCGATTACTATGTCACTGAAGAAATGGAAGAAATAAAAACAAGACAGCAAGACAAACTCGAACCACTCAATAGAACGTAAGTAAAATGTGAACGATCTAGGAGTGATAATGTCAGACGATTTCTCAATCAAGGAGCTAAAGAATATTATCGCAACTACAAAAAAAATTGATTGGATAACTAGAACCTTCAAAACAGGAAATGCAAGTGATGATAATCATCCGGTCACTCTAGCTGGAATATTGCTGTGTACTGACAGCCCTCTTGAAGGCCGGCGAAAATGCTGAGCTAGAGAATGTGCAGAGAACTTTCACATTTCATATAAATTCAGTTAAGCACCTAAATTATTGGGAGGGCGTAGTCTCAAGAAGTCTGCTAGTTAAAACGCAGGCCAGAAAGATGGATCATATTACTATACCGGGAAGATACTAGAGGGATTAGTCCTAAACCTGCACACAAAAATAACTACATATTAACACCAAAAGGCTTGGCAAACGGTGCAGGGAAAAAGTGTGGAGCGACGGGGAGTGAAGACTGTGTAAGACCACGACTCGATATCCATCCTTCATGCATAGCAAACCACTGTCTTGAAGACCAAATTCGACGGAGTCTTCAAAAACAGCCCCTGATCAGCCGAGTTGTGGTGCATGCATTAGACAGCGGGCACAAACAGCTTGATCGATGAGGCCAACAACCAGGAGGCCTAGTGAGGGACCGGACCGTGGGGGAAGGGGGGAGGGCCTTGTTCCTAGGCCTTTTGTCTATTCATATGCTCTTGAGCTGCCCTCTACAGAATTCAGAGGTATGGCCAACTACTACACCCGCCCCAGGATCGAACCCAGGTTTGAGAGCCGAAGGCGCAACCACTGAGGTACTAGCCACGAAAATAATTTGCCGAGTGCATTGCAAGGTAAAAATTTAGGGGACTGTAAGCTAATTATGTTTGGGTGTATTATTAAAAATCTTTCTATTTTTACCTGGATAATGGCCTGTACATAATTATATGACTGACGTCACGGGGCTAAGCCGAAATGCTGTCAGGCGATGTGCTGGAAATAAGTCAGTTTTGACTTTTGGTTATCCTTGGTAATTTACGTTATTATGTATGATAATTGTACTTAATGTGTCTGCACCTAAATACTTACTGGGATACTAAGTTTGCACTAAGTGTATGCACAGGTACACTATAAGTACAATTATCATAGTGTAAATTACGTAGGATAACCCAAAAAGTAAGTGTCAGTAACAGGAGCTCTCTCTCTCCGCGCGCGCCCCTCAAGGAAGGTTCCTTGATGTTGGTGAGGGGCTCTTGATTTAGGGAATTGAATCTGTGCTCCAGTTCCCCGAATTAAGCCTGAATGCCTTCCACATCCCCCCCAGGCGCTGTATAATCCTCCGGGTTTAGCGCTTCCCCCTTGATTATAATAATAATCTCTCTCGCGCGCGCGCACTACTTCCATGCTATCTCACGTTCTCAAGTGCTGTTATTATCTCGCATGAGCTCTCTAGCGATCTCTCCCCCTCGAGCGAGAAACGAATAGGCAAGTTTTATACACCTGCTGCCCCTCTTCACCTATCCAGGAATGTATACCTGGGTAATAACGTCATTAGACTGCTCTCTTAACAACAACCACAACAAAAATCAGTTGCCAGTAATAATAAAAATGGAACCGAGGAGCATTATCAGTAGAACTAAAAATAAGTAAACTTGAATAAGTAACTGAAGCTTAGCTCCTTATACCTAGCCCTCAACTCTTCCCCAATACCTCTGCTTTCTCACTACCCCTCCAGTCTTCCACTCTTCCCCTACTCACTTTCCCATTCCCTTCCCCCTCCCCACCACCACAATGTGGGCAGTAACCCACCTACACAACAAGTAGCAGTGACGTTAACGTCACTGGGAGGTATTACCTTACCTGGAGGTTATTCCGGGGATCAACGCTCCCGCGGCCCGGTCCATGACCAGGCCTCCCGGTGGATCAGGGCCTGATCAACCAGGCTGTTACTGCTGGCCGCACGCAGTCCAACGTACGAGCCACAGCCTGGCTGATCCGGCACTCACTTTAGGTATCTGTCCAGCTCTTTTGAAGGCAGCCAGGGGTTTATTGGTAATTCCCCTAATGCTTGATGGGAGGCTGTTGAACAGTCTTGGGGCCCCGGACACTTAGGGTGTTTTCTCTTAGTGTACCAATGGCGCCCCTACTGGGGGTATTTTGCATCGCCTGCCTGGTCTTTTACTTTCGTAGGGAGTGATTTGTGTGTGCAGATTCGGGACCATTCCTTCCAGGATTTTCCAAGTGTAGATTATGGTATCTCTCTCTCCTGCGTTCCAACGAGTACAAGTCAAGTGCTTCCAAGCGTTCCCAGTAGTTAAGGTGCTTGACAGAACTTATACGTGCAGTAAAGGATCTCTGTACACACACTAGATCTGCGATTTCACCTGCTTTGAATGGAGATGTTAATGTACAGCAGTATTCCAGCCTAAGAGAACAAGTGATTTGAAAAGGATCATCATTGGCTTGGCATCTCTTGTTCTGAACGTTCTCATTATCAATCCTATCATTTTCTTTGCACTTGTGATCGTGGCACTGTTGTGATCCTTGAAAGTGAGATCCTCAGACATTACTACTCCCAGGTCCCTTACATTATTTTTCCGCTCTATTATATGGCCAGAGTTTGTAGTATACTCTGTTCTAGTTATTATCCTCCAGTTTTCCATAACGAAGTACAATGTAGTTGGAATTTGTCCTCATTGAACATCATATTGTTTACCGTTGCCCATTGGAAAACTTTGTTTATATCTTCTTGGAGGTTAACCGCGTCCTCAGCAGATGACAGCCTCATGCAGATCCTAGTATCATCCGCAAAGGATGATACGGTGCTGTGGTGTATATCTGTCTGTCTGATATGAGGATAAGGAATAAGATGGGGGCGAGTACTGTGCCTTGTGGAACAGAGCTCTTCACTATGGCAGCCTCCGATTTAACTCTGACCACTACTTTGTGTTCGATTTGTTAGGAAGTTGAAGATCCATCTCCCCACTTTCCCAGTTATTCCTTTAGCACGTATTTTGTGCGCTATTACGCCATGATCGCATTTGTCAAACGCTTTTGCAAAGTCTGTGTATATTACATCTGCATTCTGATTTTCTTTCAGTGCATCCAAGGCCATATCATAACACGTGTGGGAAACTGAAGCGTGCTTAACATTTTGCTGTACTTCGGTCGGTACTATTAATGTTATTTGATGTCTTATGTAAACGGCAGCAACCATCCAGGGAAGTATTACCAGTTTTTTTTACGTGAAACCGAAGCCTGGTACATTTAATGTTCTGAGGAGTACTTTTTTCTCCTAAGAACAGTAAAGTCGACAGGTAAATCTTGTAAACTTTTACTTATATTCAATATACACTTGGCTTTACTTTTTTTTCTTACTCATTATTATTCCTGCAATATTTCTTTCTTTAACAATTATAGCAGGTCTGGTACGAGACGGGGCCGCGGGGGTGATGATCCCAGGTGTGGGCGATAGTCAATAAGGTTAGAGGCACATAAGTCCAGGCACTCTGCTTCAACCAGTGAAAGTAACAAAGCGTTTTTAACAAAATTTACGTAATTTGTGAAGGAAACGATAATTTTATCAGATGTGACGAGACCCATTTAACATGGTCGAGGCAACACAGCTGACTGGACCTGGAGAATGCCAGGTATTAACCAAGGACAGGAAAGTTGGTAAAAAAAATTTGAGCTATTATCAAGGCTTTAACTTGAAGGGACAACAGTACTATAAACAATACTATAAACTACAAAGAGTTCCCAGTACATTAATTCAGCCTGCATACAGTTGACATGGGTCCAAAAACTAATTCTATACCCATATTTAGTAGGAATTGAGTTATTTACATCTGATGTATCAACCTCTCTCAATAAGCGGTGCTATATAGCCCTTGTGGCTTAGCGCTTATTTTGATTATTATAATAATCTCAATAAGCGGTAAGAGTAATTTACAAGATGTAAATATCAAGATATGCAAAGTTGTCCAAGCAGGTGGCGGAGACGTGTGGAGGATGTAGAGGGTGATTATTGTAATTGTTCTTGATTGTTCTTGATGATTATCACAGTAAGTGTTGATTGTCACACGCACACCCCACCCCAAGCCCACACACCTCATGCCACACCTCAACCAAGCCCACACACCTCATGCCACACCTCAACCAAGCCCACACACCTCATGCCACACCTCAACCAAGCCCACACACCTCATGCCACACCTCAACCAAGCCCACACACCTCATGCCACACCTCAACCAAGCCCACACACCTCATGCCACAAACCCCCAACACCCTCAACCCAACGCCCACACACCGCCCCCCTCCCCGCCCCCCACCTCACCAACCCAAGCCCACACACCTCGTGCCACACCTCAACCAAGCCACACACCTCGTTTCCACACCTCAACCAAGCCCCCACATGGCCCCCCTCATGCCACACCTCAACCAAGCCCACAATTCTCCACGCCCACAGAGGCAAGCCTAGTAGAAAACCTCTGCGCATCCTCAGTACGAGTGGTGGAAAGATGGAGGCTTTATGGTAATTATTACCTATTCGTAATTGTGTATTTGTAGCTACAGGAGCAGAACTATCCTCGTGGCATCCATAGAAGAGGCAACAAGCCTTCAAGTTGGTATCAGTAAAGTGTTTTATTGTGCTACTGACAACACTGATGTTCAGTCAGGACAAATTTCAGTTTGTTACTGAAAAATTGAGGAAATAAACACAAGGTAAGAGTAAAACTGAAATCACTTAAGAGCTTTGGTCTAATGTGAAAGACCTGGGAGTAATTATGTCATCAAAGCGCACAACAATGCCATTATCACATCAAGGAAAATATAGGTTGGATAACTAGAACTCTCAAAACAGATGCCAAGATAATGATGACACTGTCACTCGTTTTCTCTACCTTGGAATATTGCTATGTACTAACAGCTCGGCTCCATTCAGGACAGGCGAAATTGCAGAACTAAAATGTATGGAAACCGTCACTGCTCTTATAAACTAAGTCAAACACTTAAATTACTGGGAGTGTTTGAAGTTCAAGAGCTCCTTAGCACGCAGGCGAGAAATATGCATGATAATCTACACCTGGAAAATCCTAGGACTGGTCCCCAATCTGCACACAGAAATCACTCCCAATGAAAGTAAAAGACTCGACATACTGTGGAAAACATGGATGCCGTGAGTACACTAAGAGGAAACAGTTAAGTGTCAGGGGCCCGAGACTGTTCAACAGCTTCCCAGCATACATAAAGGGGATCACCAATAGACCCCTAGCTGACCTAAAGTCAGCACCTGACAAGCCGGGCTGTGGTCCGTACGTTGGATTGCGTGCAGCCAGCAGTAACAGCCTGGTTGATCAGGCCCTGATCAACCGGGAGGCCTGGTCATGAACCGGGCTGCAGGGTCTTGACCTCCCAGAACACCATTCAGGTGGACAACAGGAATATACGTTGAAGCCTGCAGGATTTACCTGTCGTCTTGCATGTTCGTTAGACAGGATATCAGCATTCCTGCCAGAGTGCAAAACATTTGTCAAGCTTCAATTTCCGTCATTTACAGTTTGAAAGTACAGTACCTCCCTGGATAATTGCTGTCTGCCCAACTACTACCTTTATCTTTGACTTTTTCCACTTACCTGGAGGGTATTCCAGGGGTCAACGCCCCCGCGACCCAGTCCATGACTAGGTCTCACGGTGGATTAGGGCCTGATCAACCAGGCTGTTACTGCTGGCCACATGCAGTTCACGTACGAAGCACAGCCTGACTGATCGGTTACTGACTTTAGGCATCTGTCCAATTCCCTCTACATGAGACTTTCATATTTCTTAGCTGGAGAGTTTGATGTGTACAGTAAGTGGAATGAACAGGATGCTGTAAGGAAAACTCCAAACAGAAGGTACGATAGGGTCGCATTCTGGGGAAGTGTACCTAATGACCCCAGTGCAAATAAGCCACAGTTTTCGACTGTCTTGGGTTATCCTGTGTTAATAACTGTGGTACAACTGATCTCGAGAAAGTCTCGTTCATCGTCATTGCAGTTGCAGTAATCTTGTGTAAATGTTAGTTCAGTGAGTTGACGTGATTTGTGAGGGAGAAATGTGAGAGTGGGAGAGCCGGCGCCACTACGTCTACCTCCAGACTATCTCGTTTGTTAGTCACTATTATTACTATTACAATCATAATTAAGCGCTAAACCCTCTAGGGTCGTACAACGCTGTTGCTAGTCTGTAGCCTATGTAATTATTATATATAATTATAATCTTTATTTCTACACGTACATGTACAAGGTATACAGACCATAGCTGACATCAATGACATACTACTGTATAGAAAACCGCTTGTTATGCTGAGCATTTCCCGCAAATTTGGTAAATTTTGACCTCAGGATGCGATCCACACCAGTCCACTAACACCCAGGTACCTATTTTACTGCTAGGTGAACATCCTAATGTTTTCACCCGTACCGGGGATCGAACCACGGAGCTCAGTGTGCGCGCACTCGCTAAGTGCGCTACCAATCGAACTACGGAAAATTAAGGCACAACAGACGCCGCTTACTTTTTGTGGCCACTGTAATCTGTTTTTAGACTAAAACTAATTTAGTGTCGTGTAGCGTGTATATCGAGTCAGCACCAGGGAGGGGGGGGGGAAAGAGGAGGCAGAAGGAAAGAAAGAGGCACAATACCGTGACTGGAACAATACACAAATAACCCGCACAAACGTAGGAGAATGGAACTTATGACGTTTTACTAACTTGAACCATTAACTAGCCACGTCTGACTAGTTAATGCTCTTAGTCGGACCCAAACGTCATCTCATTTTCATATATACGGGTTATTTGTGGAGGATTAGGTATGTAGGAAAGCTGGAAGGGACGTAGGAGGGAATAGTGGAGAGGGAAGGAAACGAGGGATTAGAGGAATCGAGGGAGGGAGGGATAGTTTAAGGGAGGCAGAGGGAGAATTAAGTAACTTAAGGGTTAAGTCTAGTAAGTTTATAGGTAAATTTTTTTACATTAGATGACATAGTTCATAACTATGCTAAGAGACTCTCACCCAAGTTACTTCAGGTTAGGCTACTTAACAGTGACCTAAATTTACAAATATTTACACAAATTGAACAATCAATAATCGCATTACAAATATGGCAGGAATTATTAACCCCCGTGGTTATTAGCCCTCCAGGATTATTAGCCCTCTTGAGTTACATCAATAAAGTCGTCGTGTAAGCAGTGTGGGGCGGTGAGGTCTGTGACCCCGGAAGCATCAAACAGGTAGTTGTAGGATCACGTAAATAACGTCAGAAATTCAGTATTTTACTGTTTTGAATCCTTGTGACTTTGATAATCTTAGTTGATCAAATTGCTTCTTTCCTCCCTTCATCTATACTACTTCCCTCCTTAAGCTTGCCCGAGATGCCTCGCATAACCACGGGCTTTCAACATGCATTCCAGTGTCATCCATTATTGTATAAACATTCTATCATGTTGAAATAAACTTGTATTTCATAATGAGTCGGGCACATGTTGCTGGAGAGGCTTTCCCACTGACGAGAATCCGGGGAAGGCGCCGCTCATATCCCCCTTTCCCCCCAGAGCCGCTCTTTCTCCGGGGAAAGAGGGCGGTCCGGGGGGGTGGGAGAAAGGTGGCCGGGCTAAGGGAGGATTGTGTTACTTCACTGAGGGATAGGGGAGGTGGGGAAGGGTTTAGGAAAACCTCTCACTCGATAAGGGAGGTCTGCTGAGGGTGCGCTGAGGAGAAAGTGAAAGTTTTCTGTAGCCGCGTTTGTGATAGTTTGGGTATTTGTAGTGTGTGTATTACTGTGCCTATCTGAGTGTGGATTGTTCCAGGGCTCTGGTTGTGTGGGTGGAGAGCGAACAAGGAATGAAGTATAGACGTGATGACTCAAAATCTTAATAACACGATGGCAGACAGACCACGGAACGAGGAAAGGTTGAACTAGACGTGGTTCCCTTGCTGTCATCCTAGAAAGGTATCCCGCCAGTTCAGCCAATTCTGTGTTAAACACGAGCAAAAGAAATAGCGCAGTGCGGCATTAATTTGAAATGGTTAAATATGAACATTGAAGATTTGAAGCCAGTCAAAGAAATTTTCAAAGTTAACCCATGGAAACTATCGCAGTGACTTCAGTAAAATTGGAAAGTCGACACCCCCAGTGGTAATAAATCACTTTGATAATTGTACTTATGTGTACCAATGTTTAAATTACTTACCTACACAACCCAAGACCAGTTCCAACCTTCCACTAATTTGCTCCAGCTTTGAAAGTTTGTCAGTCGCAGAGATAAATATTCCATTATATACCAACACTGAAACTGCTCAGAAAATTTATTCTAAGGTTATCTACGAGGCATTAAAAAAATCATCGTATAGAAACCCGTATTTAAAATTTTCCGGTTTCTTCCATGAAATTGACAAATCGACACCTGCAGTCTATCTAATCAGTTCAAACCTTTGTCTAGGTGAGATACATCAGTGTTTAAGGAGTGGAAGTAAGCAAACTAGACAATATCCACCTGATACACACAATCCAACCATTCCAAATTAGTTAATTTGTATCTTAGTTTACATCTAATAAGTTTTATCTCGTCTTAACCATTGAGACGAGGCATAAATATTATTTCATGGAACAATATCATACTATTTTCAAATTAGAGATCAATAACATTTCCTAGCTGCTTCCATGTATAGCACACTAGTGATGAGTTTCAAGTCGATCAGAAGAGGCTTTCTCAAGGTATCGTACAGAATCAAATCGGGAACAGTTTATATCATTGAGCAGAAGGCATTTGTACATGACAATTGTTACATGAAGATTCCCCTAGTCACAGTGCACCACACATACAAGAAAACCTTGGATAAGGTGAACAGAAATGTTAACTTTCTTGTGATGGCTTAAATATGGAGAAGGTGGATGGAAAAAAGAAATGGAATATTTCGGGTGTGGAGGGAAGATGGTGGGTGTGGAGGTGGGAGGAAAGATCAATCCACACACTGCAATGCGCACTCCACTACACTCAGTGTACACTCAGCGTCTACATCACCTATATTCCCGAGGCTGGTGAAGGGCTCTTCATCCAAGGAATTGGCGTTGTCTTCCCCTTAGTTGGCTCAAGCCAAATTACTTCCTATTCTTCATGCGATGTATGACCCTTCATGAAGGGTTTAGCTCTTCCCATGAAGCTAAATAATACACGGTGTCATGCCTTTTTATTCTTCTCGATAATAACGTAATATAATACACCTATACTGAACCACTTGCAAGAAATGCTCTGCATAACCAGGGATTATCTGCATGCATACAAGTGTCACCTATTATGTATAAACATTATCATATGCAAATATACTTTGACTTGTTCCAGGAACTGGAGCAGGTCAAAGTATATTTAAAGATTGTATCTCGAAGTGTATACGCAGAGTAGCAGTGTATAAACAAAGGTATATGTATCATGTATGCAGTTTATTTAACACATATTGCGTATTAAGGTATCCTTGACTGGTGGTGTACAGGTTACATGTAGTCGTAATGACCCAGGCTTTAACAAACCACCCAATCCTCTTACACTGTTTTTCCATCACTATAATTAGTAGAATTATCGATAGGCTTTACATCTCACAACCAGCCAGTCTTCATGGAGCCTTGGTTTTATTTTTTAATATAATTTGTAAATTAATGTACTCTTAGCAAATACACTTTGAGAATAAATTGACAATGTAATTTTGAGATCACTAATACACACGAAGCTTTTTTTCTATATTAAATTGCAAATGTTACATAAATATGGAGAAACGATTATTGTACATTAAAATGTCGGTGCTCAGGATTCATGGTTTAATCTGTTGATCGTATTAATGAGGGCTTTTAGAGTCACTACAAGAGTCGAGGCATAAAGAACACAGTAGCCTCTATACATAGTGAGTGGTTACAAAGAACATACAGTAGCCTCTGTACATAGTGGTTACAAAGAACACACAGCATCTGTACATAGTGAGTGGTTACAAAGAACACACAGTAGCCTCTATACATAGTGAGTGGTTACAAAGAACATACAGTAGCCTCTGTACAGTGAGTGGTTACAAAGAACACACAGTAGCATCTGTACATAGTGAGTGGTTACAAAGAACACACAGTAGCATCTGTACATAGTGGTTACAAAGAACACACAGTACCCTCTGTACATAGTGAGTGGTTACAAAGAACACACAGTACCCTCTGTACATAGTGAGTGGTTACAAAGAACACACAGTACCCTCTGTACATAGTGAGTGGTTAAAGAACACAGTAGCATCTGTACATAGTGGTTACAAAGAACACACAGTAGCCTCTGTACATAGTGGTTACAAAGAACACACAGTAGCCTCTGTACATAGTGGTTACGAAGAACACACAGTAGCCTCTGTACATAGTGGTTACAAAGAACATACAGTAGCCTCTGTACATAGTGGTTACAAAACACACAGTAGCCTCTGTGCATAGTGAGTGGTTACGAAGAACACACAGTAGCCTCTGCACATAGTTTACCTGGAGAGAGTTCCAGGGGTCAACGCCCCCGCGGCCCGGTCTGTGATCAGGCCTCATGGTGGATCAGAGCCTGATCAACCAGGCTGTTACTGCTGGCTGCACGCAATCCAACCAACGTACGAGCCACAGCCCGGCTGGTCAGGTACCGACTTTAGGTGCTTGTCCAGTGCCTGCTTGAAGACAGCCAGGGGTCTATTGGTAATCCCCCTTATGTATGCTGGGAGGCAGTTGAATAGTCTCGGGTGGTTACAAAGAACACATTGTAGCCTCTGGACAGTGGTTACAAAGAACACACAGTAGCCTGTTAACATAGTGAGTGGTTATACCAGAGGCACAGCTTTAGTGCCTGATTTTGCTGATATAGTTAATGATACATTTGAGGCTCCCATGAGAGGCCTGGGGTACCTGAAGGACGTTTCGGGGGAGGGGGTGTCAATGAATTCGTGGCAAGCCACTGACAAGCCTGGTCCAAGGTTGGGCCACAGGAGTACGAAAATTTTGAAGCCTGTCAAACGTATATTAAAGATAAGAGTACTTATAACAAGTGGGTGAGTAAGTAATACCAGGAAACGTTCAAATGTGCACGAGCATCACTTGTGACGGTTACAAAGCATGGCTTGCTTCTGCAGTGTTTTAAAAATTGAGGTTGGAGAGTTGAAGGAGGAGGTCTTGCTTCTCCAGGAGGAGATTAGGAGGCTGAAGGTCCACCTCAATGGGTCTGGGAGAGAGTGTGAGGTGGCTGGAGTTGTGGGGAATGAGGCTTCAAGTGAGGTGCAGTCTGTCTCTCGCTGTGAGGAGGCTGTAGTGGGGGAGGTAGCAACGGCTACCAGCAGTGAGGTGCAGTCCAGCACCTGCTACAAGTGGCGAGTGGTTCACAGTAATGGAAGGCGCATCAGAGTAAGGAAAGTTAAGAGTGAAGATCTGAAGGTAGGAAATCGCTTCTCTGTTCTTCAGGATGAATGTACTTCAGTGGCCAGTGAAGGTAAGGGTACTACTGCCCCTGCTAATGGAGGTAAGCGCATTCTTGTGGTTGGTGACTCTCAGGTAAGATATATGGACCGTGCTTTTATGTAATAGGAATAAGAAGATGAGAGATAGAGTGTGCTTCCCTGGAGCTGGTTTTTGGGGACATTGTCAACAGGCTGGATAATATCATGTCAGGTAATGGGAACAAGCCCATTATCTGTCTCAGTGCTGGTGGAAATGATATTGGGAAGGGTAGGAGAGAAGAGCTGCTAGATAAGTACAGGTCAGCTATAGATTTCATTAAGTCTAAGGGAGGGATTCCCAATCATATGTAGCATCTTGCCTAGAAGGGGAGTAGGAAATGAATGGTTGTCTAGGGCAATTGGTGTAAATTGCTGGCTAGACAGATACTGCAAGGAACTTGCAATCCCATTCATTGACAACTGGAACACTTTTATGGCAAACATGATATGTATGCAAGGGATGGGGTACATCTCTCTGGGGCTGGGGTGGTAGCACTTGCAGACTCGATTGAGAAGGCCATTGGTGAAATGCCTATGATTTTAAAACTGATGGAAGATAGAGGTATGGGTGTGTGTGGGAAACAAGCAGGTTGCAACACTTGGGTTGGAAACAGTAAATGTATAAAAGGCATTCAGCATGAAGTTATAAATAAAGACAATAGATCAGGTCAGCAGACAAAGGGGGACAGCAGAGGGCAGCAAGGGACTAGCTCCTTAAGGTTTACTATACTAATAGCAGGAGTGTAAGAAATAAGATAGATGAGCTAAGATTAATTGCAAGTGCAGGAAACATAGATATTATTGCTATAACAGAGACCTGGCTCATCTGAAAGATAGAGAGATGCCCTCTGATGTCACATACAAGGCTATAAATTATTCCACACTGACAGGGTCAACAGGAAAGGTGGTGGAGTAGCGATGTATGTCAGAGACAATTTAAATTGTTGTGTTAGACAAATATTAAATTAGGAAGCGTCAGCCACTGAATCTGTTTGGTTACAGCTTCTCGAGGGCCGAGAAAAACTAATTTTGGGTGTGATTTACAGGGCCCCAAATCTTGATAGGGAGTGCAGTAAACTTCTATGGGACGAAATTCGGAAGGCATCTACATACGAAAATGTTGTGCTAATGGAGATTTCAACTATAGACAGATTGACTGGAGCAATTTGACAGGAAATTTAGAGTCAGGTGACTTTCTTGATACGATCCAGGATTGTTTTTTAAAACAGTTTGTGACAGAGCCAACTAGGGGAAATAACCTCCTTGACTTGGTTCTTGCCAGTAGGGAAACACTAATTAATAATCTTGAGGTTAATGATGAGCTTGGGGAAAGTGATCACAATCACTCAGTTTTAATATATCATGGAATTCCCTAATAATGGCAATCAAGTCTCCGTCCCTGACTTTCGCTTGGCTGATTTCATAGGACTGAAAAATTACTTAGGTGGGTGAACTGGAATGACCTGATAAGGGTCAGGTAGGTGGTGATGGTTGCCGATATGATGCTTTCAGGGCATAGTTCTAGTGCTCAGTCAAATATGTTCCAAATAGGGAAATCAGATCAACAAAAATGTATCTAAATGGATGAACAATAGATTAAAATATCTGATTGGTCAAAAGAGAGGCATATATAGGCAAATCAAAAGAGGAGAGGGCAATTGAGAAATCGTATATTCAGTTAAAGAAGAATAAAAAAGGGAATTAGAAAAGCAAAAAGAGATTATGAGGTTAAAGTTGCAGAGAATCGAAGACTAACCCAAAAGGATTCTTTCAGGTATACAGAAGTAAGTCAGGGACAAGATAGGCCCACTCAAAAGTTCCTCGGGTCAGCTCACTGACAGTGATAAGGAAATGTGTAGAATTTTTAACACATACTTCCTCTCAGTTTTACACAGGAGGATACCAGCGATATTCCAGTAATGATAAATTATGTAGAACAGGACGATAATAAACTGTGCACTATTGGGTCACAAGTGACATGGTCCTTAGGCAAATAGATAAATTAAACCCAACAAATCCCCAGGCCCTGATGAACTGTAGCAAGGGTTCTAAAGAATGTAAAGAGGAGCTTAGCACCCCTTTGGCTATCTTTTCAACATATCACTACAAACTGGCATGGTGCCAGATAAGTGGAAAATGGCAAATGTGATACCTATTTTCAAACCAGGTGACAGGTCCTTAGCTTCGAACTATAGACCAATAAGCCTAACCTCCATAGTGGGAAAATTTATGGAATCAATAATTGCCGAGGCAGTTCGTAGCCACCTTGAAAAACATAAATTAATCAACGAATCTCAGCATGGTTTTACAAAGGGGCGTTCCTGCCTTACGAATTTATTAACTTTTTTCACTAAGGTATTTGAGGAGGTTAGATCATGGTAATGAATATGATATTGTGTATATGGACTTCAGTAAGGCTTTTGACAGGGTCCCACATCAGAGGACTATTGAGGAAAATTAAAGCACATGGAATAGGAGGAGAAATTTTTTCCGGATAGAGGCATGGTTGACAAATAGGCAGCAGAGAGTTTGCATAAATGGGGAGAAATCAGAGTGGGGAAGTGTCACGAGCGGTGTTCCACAGGGGTCAGTGTTGGGCCCCCTGCTGTTCACATCTACATAAACGACATAGATGAGGGCATAAAGAGCGACATCGGCAAGTTTGCCGATGACACCAAAATAGGCCGTCGAATTCATTCTGACGAGGACATTCGAGCACTCCAGGAAGATTTGAATAGACTGATGCAGTGGTCGGAGAAGTGGCAGATGCAGTTTAATATAGACAAATGCAAAGTTCTAAATGTTGGACAGGACAATAACCATGCCACATATAAACTAAATAATGTAGATCTTAATATTACGGATTGCGAAAAAGATTTAGGAGTTCTGGTTAGCAGTAATCTGAAACCAAGACAACAGTGCATAAGGTTCGCAATAAAGCTAATAGAATCCTTGGCTTCATATCAAGAAGCATAAATAATAGGAGTCCTCAGGTTGTTCTTCAACTCTATACATCCTTGGTTAGGCCTCATTTAGATTATGCTGCACAGTTTGGTCACCGTATTACAGAATGGATATAAATTCTCTGGAAAATGTACAAAGGAGATGACAAAGTTGATCCCATGTATCAGAAACCTTCCCTATGAGGATAGACTAAGGGCCCTGAAACTGCACTCTCTAGAAAGACGAAGAATTAGGGGGGATATGATTGAGGTGTATAAATGGAAGACAGGAATAAATAAAGGGATGTAAATAGTGTGCTGAAAATATCTAGCCTAGACAGGACTCGCAGCAATGGTTTTAAGTTGGAAAAATTCAGATTCAGGAAGGATATAGGAAAGTACTGGTTTGGTAATAGAGTTGTGGATGAGTGGAACAAACTCCCAAGTACCGTTATAGAGGCCAGAACGTTGTGTAGCTTTAAAAATAGGTTGGATAAATACATGAGTGGATGTGGGTGGGTGTGAGTTAGACCTGATAGCTTGTGCTACCAGGTCGGTTGCCGTGTTCCTCCCTTAAGTCAATGTGACCTGACCTGACTAGGTTGGGTGCATTGGCTTAAGCCGGTAGGAGACTTGGACCTGCCTCGCATGGGCCAGTAGGCCTTCTGCAGTGTTCCTTCGTTCTTATGTTCTTATGTGACGGTGGTGGCTTGAGGACTGCACAACTGATATAGATAGTAGACATACGGATAGTGTTCAACGTAAATAATACTTGTATGAATAAAAGGCCAGGAAAACTTAAGTCTTACACAAATGTAAGAATAGAAGACAATACCGTGGCTGGAACATTCCACAACTAACCCAGACTAGAAGGAACTTAAGACAGTTGGGGCCGCCCGGGACCAAGTCTACTGTAGGCTAGAATTCGGTTTCTTCTTAAGACTGTGGGTTAGTTGACTTAAACTAGTAGAGAAGTACAACTAATTAATGAGCCACAAAAGCAGGAATATTTATTTAATAAAAGAATACCATAGATATAGACAGCTTGTCATCCAGCAGGAAGGTGGGACTAGCCTAGCAGCTGTAGCTCAGATTCACACGCAGGTTCTAGGTAATTAATGCTACGTAATTACATATATGTACGGACTGAATAATTGCCAAGTAGAGTAATAGAAGAATGTTGATGCCTCAGCATCACTGTATAGCAGCAACATTCAATGATTACGAAACAGCATTAGGCGCCGCACACAAGCTGCCTTAATCTGCAAAACTTATTGTTAGTTTTTATTTCCTCTCCTTAATTACTGATATAAATTAAAAACCTTACAGGAGCAAATATAAATCCTTGTGGCACCCCGCTTGCGACATTTTCCCGAAGACATTTTCTTGAATATTCACTAGTGTTTTAAACTTGTATATAATGCGCCTCACATACCATGCTTCACTTATAAATAAATAAATAACAAAAAGGCACAATACCGTGACTGGAACGATACACAAATAACCCGCACATAAAAGAGAGAAGCTTACGACGACGTTTCGGTCCGACTTGGACCATTGACAAAGTCACACTAACAGAGGTGGAGCAGGACGGCTATATATAGGCAGGAAGAGGTGGAGGTAGTAGTAGAAGTAGTAGTAGTAGTACAAGAATTGTATATACTACCGACAGGATGAAATGACACATGCACAACACCCGGAGAAACTGGTCGATCTCTTTCTGACAGACTTAGGGAGCACAAAAATAGTGTTAGGCTTGCCGACACTAACAATGCTCTTTTCTGTCACGTCAGAGATCATAGCCATCCTATTGACTGGTCTTCTGCTAAAACTGTCTTCCCTACTTCCAACTCGAACAGTCGCCGTTTAGTTGAATCCTCTCTTATACACAACTTTCCTTGTATGAACCTTAGCCCTGGCTTCGTCTCTGTAGATGCCTTCCTCTCCCACTACATTGTAAAATGCTCCAAACTTCAGAACACCCGTGACTTAACCTGAATCATTATTATTATTATTATTATTATTATTATTATTATTATTATTATTATTATTTCTTCTTCTTCTTCTTCTTCTTTTCCTCTGGGTTGTCTTTCTCTCTCCTGTCTCGTGTTTCTGTTCCTTCTTCATTTATTTTATTTCACCACTTCCCCTTTCAAGCACCTCGGTGCGCTTGCTCTCCCTCTGTGGGTTTCTAGCTCTCTTGCAGTGCTCCCCTTCCTTTGTATTTGACTGGCTCGTCTTCCTTATTTCCCACTTCTACCACTACTACTACCTCTTCTTCTTCTACTACATCTACTGATGAAATTAAGACACATGTGCCACTGGATGGCGAAACGTCTACGGTGGGGATGCCCGGGTGTTGTGCATGTGTCATTTCATCCTGTCGGTAGTATATACAATTCTTGTACTACTACTACTACTACTTCTACTACTACCTCCACCTCTTCCTGCCTATATATAGCCGTCCTGCTCCACCTCTGTTAGTGTGACTTTGTCAATGGTCCAAGTCGGACCGAAACGTTGTCGTAAGCTTCTCTTTTATGTGCGGGTTATTTGTGTATGCTTCACTTGTGTATATATAATATCAATGACTACCTATGTAAACAACTTATAAGTAAAGTATTCTTCCCACAGATGCTGTTGTGGTTTGACGATGTTGAGGACACGAGGATGCATCATGTAAATGTCAAAGATACGTGAGGCATGACTAGAACATCCTTGCTTGCTTCACCCTACACGTATCATTCGCTCCACCACACTGTTCCACGCACACACTACCGTCACTGCTACCCTGGCTGCAAGACTGTTCATTCTCCTTACCTCTCTCTCCACCACGATGACCCCAACCCCCACGCCGTCACCTCGATAAGCAGTCACTGAAGCACTCGTCCAGCGTTGTCATCAACTACCACTGAGGTGATCACTACCACAAGATCGTCCACTAAGGTGGTCACTACCACTAACTACCGCAAGGTCGTCCACTAAGCTCGTCACTACCATCACCACCATGGCTGCTGCTCATCAAATGGCTGCTAACCTCATCTTCCGGCTCATGCTTCCACTGGTTCTAGGCATCTGTAAGTATCAGTACCCTGTGCACTTTGTGTTTTTTTTATCATTGATTGTTTTGTGTGTTACACAGCCTCAACCATCAGCTCTGACCAATACCCAACAGCGTCACATTGGGGTTCAGGCTAAACAAGACTTGCAGCGTTTTAAAGTAAGTTTTTTATGTTAAATTTAAAATTTCAGTCTTCAAGTATGAGAGGTGTTGCTAGCATGTTGTGAATGTTAGTGTGTAGTTACTAGCATGTGAACGTTAGTGTGTAAAGTGTTGCTAGCATATTAGGGGGAGTTACCTGGAGCCGCTTCCGGAGGTCAGCGCCTGCGGTGCCCCATCCCACACCAGGCTTCCTGGTTGCTGGCCTTATCAATCAAGCTGTCTGGACTGCCCGCAGTCTAACGTATGCACCATAACCCGGCTGATCAGGAACTGTTTTGGTAGTTCAGTAAGTTTATTCAGGTATACACAAATACAGTTACATAGATTATCATGCATAGCAGAGAAATAGCGAAAATCGAACTAAAGCTAAAGGAATCTTACAAGAATCAAGAAACGCGGGAAGAACTAAAAGCCTTCAATGAAATTGAAAGAAACACAAAATATTTCTTTTCTAATGCCAAATCACAGTCGAGAACAACATCCAGTATTGGGTCCCTACTTATACGAGATGGGTCCTACACAGATGACAGCAAAGAAATGAGTGAACTACTCAAGTCCCAATATGACTCAGTTTTTAGCGAGCCGCTGACCAGACTGAGTCGAATACTTAAGTGAATTTTTAATAGACAGAATTTGGCACACTTGAACCTATCTGATATTACCATCACGCCAAATGACTTCGAAAAGGTGATAAATGACCCGCCCATGCACTGTTCCAGGCCCAGACTCGTGGAACTCCGTGTTCATCAAGAACTGCAAGAAGCTCCTATCATGTGTGTAACATCCTATAGAGAGAAAGCATGGACACTGGGGTCGTCCCACAGTTACTAACAACAACAGACATAGCTCAACTCTACAAAGGGGGGCAGTAAAGCAATAGCAAAGGACTACAGACCGATAATGCTAACGTCCCTGCGCTTAACATGGGTTTAGAGCAGGTCGCTCCTGTCTGTCCCAACTACTGGACCACTATGACAAGGTCCTGGATACTCTAGAAAACAAACAAAACACATATATAGTATACACAGACTTTGCAAAAGCCTTTGACAAGTGCGACCTTGGTGCAATAGCGCACAAAATGCGTGATAAAGGAATAACAGGAAAAGTTGGTAGGTGGATCTATAATTTCCTAACACATAGAACGCAGAGTAGTAGTAAACAGAATCAAGTCTGAGGCGGCTACGGTGAAAAGCTTTGTTCCACAAGGCACAGAACACACTCCCACAGCACTGTGCCTTCCTTTGCAGATGACACCCGAATTTGAATGACAGTGTCCTCCATTGAAGACACAGCAAGTCTCTAGGCAGACATCAACCAAATCTTTAAATGGGCTGCAGAAAACAATATGAAGTTCAGTGATGAGAAATTTCAATTACTCCGATATGGAAAACTTGAGGAAAAGATCTCACCTTCAAAGACCATAACATTGTATCAATCATATCTGCTAGAAAAATGACAGGATGGATAATGAGAACCTTCAAAACTAGGGATACCAAGCCCATGATGACACTCTTCAGGTCACTTGTTCTCTCTCCTGGAATATTGCTGCACACTAACACCACCTCTCAAGGCAGGTGAAATTGCTGACCTAGAAAGTGTACAGAGAACCTTCATTGCACACACAACTACGATAAAAAACCTCAATTACTGGGAACGCTTGAAGTTCCTTAACTTGTACTCCCTAGAACGCAGGCAGGACAGATACATGATTATATACACTTGGAAAATCCTAGAGGGATTAGTACCAAACTTGCACACGAAAATCACTCCCTATGAAAGCAAAAGACACTGCAGACGATGCAACATCCCCCTAGTGAAAAGCAGGGGTACCACTAGCACGAAGAGGGACAACACAATAAATGTCAGGGGACCAAGACTGTTCAACTGCCTCCCAGCATACATAAGGGGGATTACCAATAGACCCCTGGCTGTCTTCAAGAAGGCACTGGAGAGGTACTTAGTACCTGACCAGCCGGGCTGTGGTTCGTACGTCGGGTTGCGTGTAGCCAACATTAACAGCCTGGTTGATCAGGCCCAGATCCACCATAGGCCTGGTCACAGACCGGGCCGCGGGGGCGTTGACCCCCGAAACCCCCTCCAGGTATGTGTAGAGAACCTAGGATAACCCCAAAAAAAGTCAGTGACTCATTTCCATTGGGATTCTTGTAACACCTTATTATACTATAAAGGAGATAATATCTTGTTATACTATAAGAGAGATATACGTACTAGGAATAAGGTAAAATGAGTATATTTACATGTGTTAGCTAAAAAAAATAATCATTCTCCTCCCTTTCTGTCGCTACATTCATTAAGTACCTTTTGGTTCTCTTCTTGAACTGGTTTATGCTGTGACTGGCTTTGACATGTGCGGGCAGTCTGTTCCATGTCTTTATTGCTGTATAATAAAAGGTGTTTGAAGCCTGGCCACTGACTGTGGCTACTACAAAGTTGTGTTCTCTCCCCCTAGTACTATGATTGCTTTGGTTACCAACCTTGACAAAACTGGCAGCAAGATATTCTGGACACTGTGAGCAATTTTTATAAATTTGACTTGACTTCAGTGGTTATACTCTGTCTTCAACATTCAGCATATCCAATTGTTGTAAGTCATTCTGGCCTACGTGCTCTCTTGGACCCTGGCCTACGTGCTCTCTTGGACCCTGGCCTACATGCTCTCTTGGACCCTGGCCTACGTGCTCTCTTGGACCCTGGCCTACGTGCTCTTTTGGGAAACCCTGGCCTACATGCTCTCTTGGACCTGGCCTACATGCTCTCTTGGACCCTGGCCTACATGCTCTGTTGGACCCTGGCCTACATGCTCTCTTGGACCCAGGCCTACATGCTCTCTTGGACCTGGCCTACATGCTCTCTGGACCCTGCCTACATGCTCTCTTGGACCCTGGCCTACATGCTCTCTTGGACCCTGGCCTACATGCTCTCTTGGACCCTGGCCTACATGCTCTCTTGGACCCTGGCCTACATGCTCTGTTGGACCCTGGCCTACATGCTCTGTTGGACCCTGGCCTACATGCTCTGTTGGACCCTGGCCTACATGCTCTGTTGGACCCTGGCCTACATGCTCTCTTGGACCCTGGCCTACATGCTCTCTTGGACCCTGGCCTACATGCTCTCTTGGACCCTGGCCTACATGCTCTCTTGGACCCTGGCCTACATGCTCTCTTGGACCCTGGCCTACATGCTCTCTTGGACCCTGGCCTACATGCTCTCTTGGACCCTGACCTACATGCTCTCTTGGACCCTGGCCTACATGCTCTGTTGGACCCTGGCCTACATGCTCTGTTGGACCCTGGCCTACATGCTCTGTTGGACCCTGGCCTACATGCTCTGTTGGACCCTGGCCTACATGCTCTGTTGGACCCTGGCCTACATGCTCTCTTGGACCCTGGCCTACATGCTCTCTTGGACCCTGGCCTACATGCTCTCTTGGACCCTGGCCTACATGCTCTCTTGGACCCTGGCCTACATGCTCTCTTGGACCCTGGCCTACATGCTCTCTTGGACCCTGGCCTACATGCTCTCTTGGACTCTGGCCTACATGCTCTCTTGGACTCTGGCCTACATGCTCTCTTGGACCGTGGCCTACATGCTCTCTTGGACCGTGGCCTACATGCTCTCTTGGACCGTGGCCTACATGCTCTCTTGGACCCTGGCCTACATGCTCTCTTGGACCCTGGCCTACATGCTCTCTTGGACCCTGGCCTACATGCTCTCTTGGACCCTGACCTACATGCTCTCTTGGACCCTGGCCTACATGCTCTCTTGGACCCTGGCCTACATGCTCTCTTGGACCCTGGCCTTCATGCTCTCTTGGACCCTGGCCTACATGCTCTCTTGGACCCTGGCCTACATGCTCTCTTGGACCCTGGCCTACATGCTCTCTTGGACCCTGGCCTACATGCTCTCTTGCACCCTGGCCTACATGCTCTCTTGGACCCTGACCTACATACTCTCTTGGACCCTGGCCTACATGCTCTCTTGGACCCTGGCCTACATGCTCTCTTGGACCCTGACCTACATGCTCTCTTGGACCCTGGCCTACATGCTCTCTTGGACCCTGACCTACATGCTCTTTTGGACCCTGGCCTTCATGCTCTCTTTGACCCTGGCCTACATGCTCTCTTGGGCCCTGGTCTACATGCTCTCTTGGACCCTGACCTACATGCTCTCTTGGACCCTGGCCTTCATGCTCTCTTTGACCCTGGCCTACATGCTCTCTTTGACCCTGGCCTACATGCTCTCTTGGGCCCTGGCCTACATGCTCTCTTGGACCATGGCCTACGTGCTCTCTTGGACCCTGGCCTACGTGCTCTCTTGGACCCTGGCCTACGTGCTCTCTTGGACCCTGGCCTACGTGCTCTCTTGGACCCTGGCCTACGTGCTCTCTTGGACCCTGGCCTACATGCTCTCTTGGACCCTGGCCTACGTGCTCTCTTGGACCCTGGCCTACGTGCTCTCTTGGACCCTGGCCTACATGCTCTCTTGGACCCTGGCCTACGTGCTCTCTTGGACCCTGGCCTACGTGCTCTGTTGGACCCTGGCCTACATGCTCTCTTGGACCCTGGCCTACATGCTCTCTTGGACCCTGGCCTACATGCTCTCTTGGACCCTGACCTACATGCTCTCTTGGACCCTGGCCTACGTGCTCTCTTGGGCCCTGGCCTACATGCTCTCTTGGACCCTGGCCTACATGCTCTCTTGGGCCCTGGCCTACATGCTCTGTTGGACCCTGGCCTACATGCTCTCTTGGACCCTGGCCTACATGCTCTCTTGGACCCTGACCTACATGCTCTCTTGGACCCTGGCCTACATGCTCTCTTGGACCCTGACCTACATGCTCTCTTGGACCCTGGCCTTCATGCTCTCTTTGACCCTGGCCTACATGCTCTCTTGGGCCCTGGTCTACATGCTCTCTTGGGCCCTGGTCTACATGCTCTCTTGGACCCTGGCCTACATGCTCTCTTGGGCCCTGGCCTACATGCTCTTGGACCCAGGCCTACATGCTCTTGGACCCTGGCCTACATGCTCTTGGACCCTGGCCTACATGCTCTTGGACCCAGGCCTACATGCTCTTGGACCCAGGCCTACATGCTCTTAGACCCAGGCCTACATGCTCTTGGACCCAGGCCTACATGCTCTTGGACCCAGGCCTACATGCTCTTGGACCCAGGTCCAGGATGAATCTTAGTTTTGTTCTGGTTGATTTGCAGTTTTTTTTTTTTTTTGTCAAGGCAGAGTACCATGACATTGTACAAGGGTTAGACCGTCCTGCGAGCCTCAGCAGGTAGACACTGTACTTGTCTGTAGAGGAACTTCAGTCTGGCATTCGCTCTTTACTACACTGTTCCCTATCAGTTCTGACATGCATGGGTCAAAGGGGATTCCCAGATATTACACTGAGGAAACTGAAGTGATGGGTTTGTTTCGTGCCAGAGAGTATGGCTTCCGTCTTCCCGAGGTGTAATGATAGTTTGTTGTCTACTAACCAATTGTTGCAGGATTCCAGTTCCAGTGTTTTTACATTAGCCATATCTTGTGAGTTTTTACCTGACACTATCAGAGCACTGTCATCCACATACAGCAGGAGTTTGCACTTGACACTGATGGGCATGTTGTTAATATAACAGAAATAATAAAGGACCCAGAATAATACCTTGGTAATGTAATGAGTGGATATACCTACCTACATACCTGGAGGGTGTTCCAGGAGTCAACGTCCCCGTGGCCTGGTTCCTGACCGGGCCTCACGGTGGATCAGGGCCTGATCAACCAGGTTGTTACTGTTGGCCACACGATATCCAATGCACGAACCACACCCCGGCTGGTCGGCACTGACTTCAGGTATCTGTTTAGTTCCGTCTTGCAGATAGGGGTCTGTTGGTAATCCCCTTTATGTATAATGGGAGGCTGTTAAACAGTCTTGGGCCCCTGACACTAGTTTTCAGTGTGTACTCGCGGCATCCTTACTTTTCACTAGATATATGTTGCAGCGTCTGTCGAGTCTTTGGCTTTCATAGGGAGTGATTTCTGTGTATAGATTTAGGACCCGTCCCTCTAAAATTTTCCAAGTGTAAATAATTATGCGTCTTTCTCGCCTGCCCTCCAAGGAGTACAGGGTGGTGAATATAGGTGGTGTCTTCAGTGGGTGGTGGTCATACGTGGTGTTTCCAGTGGGTGGTGGTGCATATTGGGGTCAAGTGAGGTGGGATGGGCGACCTTCTATGCAGATTAATGGCAGTGGTTAAGGTAGTGCCACACCCACACCACTGATAACACCCCATACTACCACGCCCACTACCACGTCCACCCCCCTCCCCCTCCCCCTCATCCCTCTGGGGTGCACTCTAACCTTCCCTTCCCTCTCAGGGGACTAGATATTAACCTTCTTGTCCTAGTTCCCTCTACTACCAGGTAGTGGCGGTGTAATCAACCAGGTAGTGGCGGTGTAGTCAACCAGGTAGTGGCGGTGTAGTCAACCAGGTAGTGGCGGTGTAATCAACCAGGTAGTGGCGGTGTAGTCAACCAGGTAGTGGCGGTGTAATCAACCAGGTAGTGGCGGTGTAGTCAACCAGGTAGTGGCAGTGTAGTCAACCAGGTAGTGGCAGTGTAGTCAACCAGGTAGTGGCGGTGTAGTCAACCAGGTAGTGGCGGTGTAGTCAACCAGGTAGTGGCGGTGTAGTCAACCAGGTAGTGGCGGTGTAGTCAACCAGGTAGTGGCGGTGTAGTCAACCAGGTAGTGGCGGTGTAGTCAACCAGGTAGTGGCGGTGTAGTCAACCAGGTACCTGGGAATACTTATGAAAGATATCAGAGGACTTGTAAATAAGTCGACAGTTCTGGCTGAGAGAATTTCTATCTAGATTAACAAGTATCATTTGTTTAGACTAGTCGAGGATAGTACACGAGGTAGTACATCTTACTCTGCAACAGTTGTGCTTGCAGGTGGTCGAGCTATAGCTCCTCACCCCATAACTCGGCTGTGGTGTCATATACTAAGTAATTGAATAATTTTTTTTTATTATCACACTGGCCGATTCCCACCAAGGCAGGGTGGCCCGAAAAAGAAAAACTTTCACCATCATTCACTCCATCACTGTCTTGCCAGAAGGGTGCTTTACACTACAGTTTTTAAACTGCAACATTAACACCCCTCCTTCAGAGTGCAGGCACTGTACTTCCCATCTCCAGGACTCAAGTCCGGCCTGCCGGTTTCCCTGAACCCCTTCATAAATGTTACTTTGCTCACACTCCAACAGCACGTCAAGTATTACAAACCATTTGTCTCCATTCACTCCTATCAAACACGCTCACGCATACCTGCTGGAAGTCCAAGCCCCTCGCACACAAAACCTCCTTTACCCCCTCTCTCCAACCTTTCCTAGGCCGACCCCTACCCCGCCTTCCTTCCACTACAGACTGATACTCTTGAAGTCATTCTGTTTCGCTCCATTCTCTCTACATGTCCGAACCACCTCAACAACCCTTCCTCAGCCCTCTGGACAACAGTTTTGGTAATCCCGCACCTCCTCCTAACTTCCAAACTACGAATTCTCTGCATTATATTCACACCACACACTGCCCTCAGACATGACATCTCCACTGCCTCCAGCCTTCTCCTCGCTGCAACATTCATCACCCATGCTTCACACCCATATAAGAGCGTTGGTAAAACTATACTCTCATACATTCCCCTCTTTGCCTCCAAGGACAAAGTTCTTTGTCTCCACAGACTCCTAAGTGCACCACTCACTCTTTTTCCCTCATCAATTCTATGATTCACCTCATCTTTCATAGACCCATCTGCTGACACGTCCACTCCCAAATATCTGAATACATTCACCTCCTCCATACTCTCTCCCTCCAATCTGATATTCAATCTTTCATCACCTAATCTTTTTGTTATCCTCATAACCTTACTCTTTCCTGTATTCACCTTTAATTTTCTTCTTTTGCACACCCTACCAAATTCATCCACCAATCTCTGCAACTTCTCTTCAGAATCTCCAAGAGCACAGTGTCATCAGCAAAGAGCAGCTGTGACAACTCCCACTTTGTGTGTGATTCTTTATCTTTTAACTCCACGCCTCTTGCCAAGACCCTCGCATTTACTTCTCTTACAACCCATCTATAAATTATTAAACAACCACGGTGACATCAACCATCCTTGTCTAAGGCCTACTTTTACTGGGAAATAATTTCCCTCTTTCCTACATACTCTAACTTGAGCCTCACTATCCTCGTAAAAACTCTTCACTGCTTTCAGTAACCTACCTCCTATACCATACACTTGCAACATCTGCCACATTGCCCCCCCTAATTGAATAATGTTACATTTAAAATTATTTGACTTTTTTTTCTATAGTGGGTGTGAGGGCGCGCGCGCGCGCACACATATTTAGAACATTGTGCAGAATTTAAGTCAAATTGGTCTGCTGCTGTCCATGTCCCGTGGTCTGGTGGGTGACACACTCGCCTCAGTGTCCGTCTACCTGCAGGGTATTCCGGGGATCAACGCCCCCGCGGCCCGGTCCATGACCAAGCCTTCTGGTTGATCAGGGCCTGATCAGCTAGGTTGTTACTACTATCCGCAAGTAGTCCAACGTCTGAACCACAGCCCGGCTAATCCGGCACTGACTTTAGGTATCTGTCTAGCTCCGTGGTTCAGTCTCCGGCACAGGTGGAAACATTGGGCATGTTTCCTTATACCTGCTGTCCCCGTTCACCTAGCAGGTAAACAGGTACCTGGGTGTTAGTCGACAGGTGTGGATGGCATCCTGGGGGACAAAATTGGAGGACCACAATGGAAATATGACAGTCCTAGATGACGCACTGACTTGGGTAATTTTAACCCTCCGGAGTTAAAAACCCCGACGAAATATTATGTTGTACTAGATATAACAACATGGTGGATCAGTTATGGTCAATATAGCACATGTTGTAACATGTCTATATTTATTGTCTTTGAGTTTTGTCCGGGAGGAAGGGGGGGTCGAGGCGCCGCTCCTTGATCTGTTCTTTCAACATTAGTCAGTATTTATGTGGAGGGCTGTCAGCACCAGTATGTGGAGGGCTGTCAACGCCAGTATGTGGAGGGCTGTCAGCGCCAGTATGTGGAGGGCTGTCAGCACCAGTATGTGGAGGGCTGTCCCGCACCAGTATGTGGAGGGCTGTCAGCACCAGTATGTGGAGGGCTGTCACGCCAGTATGTGGAGGGCTGTCAGCACCAGTATGTGGAGGGCTGTCAGCACCAGTATGTGGAGGGCTGTCAGCACCAGTATGTGGAGGGCTGTCAGCGCCAGTATGTGGAGGGCTGTCAACGCCAGTATGTGGAGGGCTGTCAGCACCAGTATGTGGAGGGCTGTCAGCACCAGTATGTGGAGGGCTGTCAGCACCAGTATGTGGAGGGCTGTCAACTGCAGTATGTGGAGGGCTGTCAACGCCAGTATGTGGAGGGCTGTCAACGCCAGAATATGGAGGGCTGTCAGCACCAGTATGTGGAGGGCTGTCAGCACCAGTATGTGGAGGGCTGTCAACGGCAGTATGTGGAGGGCTGTCAACGGCAGTATGTGGAGGGCTGTCAACGGCAGTATGTGGAGGACTGTCATCGCCAGTATGTGGAGGGCTGTCAACGCCAGTATGTGGAGGACTGTCAACGCCAGTATGTGGAGGGCTGTCAACGCCAGTATGTGGAGGACTGTCAACGCCAGTATTTGGAGGGCTGTCAACGCCAGTATGTGGAGGACTGTCAACGCATACATGAGGCCGGGCAGACATCTTAATGTTTATATTGGCTGGTGAATTATTTTTGTACCGTCTCAACTCTCATCACTGGGTCATTGACACTGGCACTGTGCCAAAAGCAAAAGTAACAGCAGCAGCAATAGCAACAGCCAGCAGATGCACCAACAGCCACCAATAATGGCCAGCAGCAGCCGCCGCCGCCGCCGCCGCCGTCGTCGCCGTCGTCGCCGTCGTCGCCGTCGTCACTACCACAAGAGATGCCAAGCTAATTATGACACTCTTCAAGTCACCTGTTCTCTCTGGGTTACAATATTGCTGTGTACTAACAGCTCTTCCTTTAAGCAGGAGAAACTGCACAACTGGAAAATGTACAGAGAACATTCACAGTTGGTATAAACTCAGGTCAAGCTCCTACATTACTGGGAATGCTTGTAGTCCCCACAACTGTACTCCTTAGAAAGTAAGCGAAAAGATGCATGATAATCTACACAGAAAGATCACGAAGGGATTGGTTCCAAATCTCCGCACTGAAACCACTACTTATAAACACAAGCTCGAGAAACTGTCCAACAAATCTGAAGAACACGGGATCAATAAGTACAGAGAACTCAATAAGTGTGAAGGGACCACCACTATTCAACACCCCCTTCATGCATAATGATGATTACCCACAGATCCCTGGCTGTCATCGGTTTCTGATTAGCCGGGCTGTGGTGTGCGCGTTGGGCTTCAGTCACCAACAGCCTAATAGATCAAACCAGCAGCAGGAGGCATGGTCTGGAACCTGGCTGGGGATGGTGGAGTGGTGTCCTTAAGAGATTACAGGCAACCTACAGGAAGTCAGGAACTATCCTTGAAACTGTCCTTCCGTGCGTTCATCCGTGCAACTATTCATTCGTGTCACTATGGTTGTGTGCGTTCATCTGTGCCACTGTAGTTCCGTAGAATAGCACTTGGTTTAGTGGGACACACCAGAGATTTATAACTGACAATATTGCCACCAGTTGTCTTCTTACCCCAGATGTCTGTGACACTCGCTGGATGTCTGTGGCATTTATACAGTATGTCTGAGAGAGACTTCCTAAATGTCTGTGACAGACTTGTCTGTCTCTCCTCCTTTGTTTCTCCTTTAGATTTAATTGTTACGTCTCTCGCATCTATGTTACGTCTGTATCTCTTCTATGCTATTCCTGGTCTTGTCTTATGCTGGGAGTTGTTAGGTCTTTAGCTCAGTCTTGGATTCTCTGTTTGTGGTCTCCTGGCTTTGCTATTCTAGGCTGAACTCCGTGTCTGGTCTTCTTTCTCTCGTATATGCTTATAGCTTTGCACGTGTTGGGGAGGTACTACCCTCCTGTCATGAGTAAAACGAAAGCTTATTAAACCTTTTGCACTCTGTCATGATTGTTGGTCATAACTAAGACTTTCCCAATGTTAGTATGACGGCCATGTTCTTGTATCAGTGTCTTCATGTCACGTGCTCCACTTCCGGCCTGACTAAAAATGTCAGAGGTTGATATTTGTGGATGAGGAGGAGGGGGGAGGGGGAGGAAGATTAGGAGGGAGATGAGAATTATGAGGGGTAGGGAGAGGGAGAGGACAAGCCCAGAGAAAGGGTGGGTATAAAAGACAACAGGAAGGTGTAAGGGGTTGGGGGTTGTGTGTGGGTGAGGTAGAGGAGGGTTGGGGGGGAAGAGTGGCACTAAAGAGGTGTGTCTGAGGGAACATAGAGGTGGACAAGCCTCCTTCTACATAGGTCATTACATCGGTGATGGCACCGTTGTCTGTTCTATTGGCACACTCCTTCAAGGCAAGCGCGTGCCTTCATGCTGGTGAAAGGCTCTTCATCCTAGGAGTAGGAGCTACTCTCCTCTTCCTCTCATCAAACTTAATAACCTCCCATTCCCCAGGCGTTGTATGATCCCTACGGGTCACGCTTCTCAATTAGCTTTTATCTGTTACTCTCTTCCCTCCCTACCTTCTATTAACCAAGTCTCCCTACAACTCTTCCCTCTCCCTTAATGGTAATCAAGGACCCCAGTGGAAATGGAATTAAGTCACTTTGTCTGAATTTCTTAAGGTTATCCTGGAGGGTAATTTACACTGTATGATAATTGTACTAATGTGTACCTGTGCCTAAGTAAACTTACCCCTCCCTTCCTGCCACAATCCCCCCCTCCCTGCCACAATCCCCCCCTCCCTGCCACAGTTCCCCCTCCCTCTCCCCCTCCCTGTCACAATCCCTCCCTCCCTTCCTGCCACAATCCCCCCTCCTTGCCACAATCCCCCCTCCCCTGCCACAGTCCCCCTCCCTCTCCCCCTCCCTGTCACAATCCCTCCCTCCCTTCCTGTCACAATCCCTCCCTTCCTATCACAATCCCTCCCTTCCCTGCTTGCCTTCAGAGTTGGTATAGTCAGTTTAGGGTCCAAACCTTTCCACCAAGTTGAGGGGCCAGGATGTGGGAGGGATGGGGGGGGGGTAACTTGCCTAACCATCCTTGACCCTCCTTTCCTTACCTTGACGACCTCGTCAATGTTTCCACCTTGCTCCCACTTCCTTCCTTCCCTCTCTCCCACTTTCCTCCTCTCTTCCCTCCTCTTCTCCTCACCTCTCTCAAATCAACCCTCCCACAATTCTGTTGCATCCACACTCGTTAGATAAATGAAATAAACCAGGAGGAGGAGAAGGAAGAGGGGGAAGATGACCGTCGCAATGCAACATACTCAATTCTTCAATATTAGTCATCACTTGTTTTTTAAATTTCAGTATTTGTGGCATGACTGGGTGTAGATTGAGGGGAGTGGACACCCTCCTTCCCATCCCTGGACATCTGCTTGTCGAAAATGCTCACTGAAGAACTTTGCTGAAGACATTGAAGAACAAACAAAATGTTGTCCCACTGAAAACTTGCTCTGCAACACGTCTTTTCGTCACTAATTGTCTACAGGACGTTATTTGGATAAAATTTCTTAATCTGAGATGAGCTTTGTTGCATCCGGGAAGAATTTGTATGGTTTAGGCAGGTTTTCTTTGTAGGTGTTTTTCCCTGGCGTGAGTGAGTGTAACTGGCTTGTTAACCCGCACCATCAGTATATTAATGGAGTGAGAGCAAGGCTGTTGCTCCACCATGTTTACATTGGTAAACATTTCCGCTTCATTAACCCAGGTCAGGCCTTAACACCGGTCACGGTCAGCAGGGGTCAAACTATGTACCTGGCTACTGGTTACCTGCGTGTTGTAAGAAGTCTTGCTACCTGGTAAACTGTTGTCAAGACTTACCGTCCCGTAATAAAAAGGACGCAGTATCAATTTTAGACTTGTCGAACCAGTGGAACAAGTCGTCTTACACCTGCTACGCATGTCCACCTAGCAGAACACGGGTCCTTACCTGAGGAAGGACTTAGCATTTAGAGGAAATAAGCCATTCTGCTTGCCTCTCTTTAGTTAACTTAAATAACTATGACACCGTGGTTAATTACCCTCTAGCTACTTAAATATTAGAAACTGGTTTACATAAGACTTCAGCAGGCTCTTTCAGTACCCATGGTGGTTTCCCAGCACCGTACCTCTTATGGTATCTTGGCTTCAATGCTTCAGCACTTCCTCTTTTGTATAGCTGCTTAGAGCAGTCACTATACATAATAAATGCCCTGTTATCTTTAATTATTTTACGTTGTCATAGTTACGTTTGGCCAGTTTAATATCTTACATAATCAGTAACCTAACACCTTCCGCTTTTCCAACTCATTCCACAATGGCATGATTCCACTTTTTACCACCCTGAGACTGTCTTTCCTGTGTGGTTGTACTGAGATTGTTGACAAGGGTCGAGTTGCAGCACCTGTGTAGGTGTTGGGTGGTAGTCCTTCCTGCCTCACGCCCCAGTAGGTTCTCCAGTTGTAACCTGACATTACTTAAGACACGCATTTATATTAACCTTAAGCTCCGCTGCTTACTGTCTGACGCGCGCGCTACCTTCCCTACTTGCTTCTGCTCCCCCCCCCTGCCCTTCCCCTCTCATGTCCAACTTATCTCGTCCCGTTTCTGCACCTCTTATTCCTTCTCTTTTATTTCGGTCTCTTCCCCTGTCGTTTCTCATGGCCCCAGTAATTGGGTAGTTGCATGATTTTCCTTGTGGTAACGAGATCACACCCTTGTTGCACCTCCCAGGATGGTCTCCACCCTTGTTGCACCTCCCAGGATGGTCTCCACCCTTGTTGCACCTCCCAGGATGGTCTCCACCCTGGTTGCACCTCCCAGGATGGTCTCCACCCTTGTTGCACCTCCCAGGATGGTCTCCACCCTTGTTGCACCTCCCAGGATGGTCTCCACCCTTGTTGCACCTCCCAGGATGGTCTCCACCCTTGTTGCACCTCCCAGGATGGTCTCCACCCTTGTTGCACCTCCCAGGATGGTCTCCACCCTTGTTGCACCTCCCAGGATGGTCTCCACCCTTGTTGCACCTCCCAGGATGGTCTCCACCCTTGTTGCACCTCCCAGGATGGTCTCCGCCCTTGTTGCACCTCCCAGGATGGTCTCCGCCCTTGTTGCACCTCCCAGGATGGTCTCCGCCCTTGTTGCACCTCCCAGGATGGTCTCCGCCCTTGTTGCACCTCCCAGGATGGTCTCCGCCCTTGTTGCACCTCCCAGAATGGTCTCCACCCTTGTTGCACCTCCCAGGATGGTCTCCACCCTTGTTGCACCTCCCAGGATGGTCTCCACCCTTGTTGCACCTCCCAGGATGGTTTCCACCCTTGTTGCACCTCCCAGGATGGTTTCCACCCTTGTTGCACCTCCCAGGATGGTCTCCGCCCTTGTTGCACCTCCCAGGATGGTCTCCACCCTTGTTGCACCTCCCAGGATGGTCTCCACCCTTGTTGCACCTCCCAGGATGGTCTCCACCCTTGTTGCACCTCCCAGGATGGTCTCCACCCTTGTTGCACCTCCCAGGATGGTCTCCACCCTTGTTGCACCTCCCAGGATGGTCTCCACCCTTGTTGCACCTCCCAGGATGGTCTCCACCCTTGTTGCACCTCCCAGGATGGTCTCCACCCTTGTTGCACCTCCCAGGATGGTCTCCACCCTTGTTGCACCTCCCAGGATGGTCTCCACCCTGGTTGCACCTCCCAGGATGGTCTCCACCCTGGTTGCACCTCCCAGGATGGTCTCCACCCTGGTTGCACCTCCCAGGATGGTCTCCACCCTGGTTGCACCTCCCAGGATGGTCTCCACCCTGGTTGCACCTCCCAGGATGGTCTCCACCCTGGTTGCACCTCCCAGGATGGTCTCCACCCTGGTTGCACCTCCCAGGATGGTCTCCACCCTGGTTGCACCTCCCAGGATGGTCTCCACCCTGGTTGCACCTCCCAGGATGGTCTCCACCCTGGTTGCACCTCCCAGGATGGTCTCCACCCTGGTTGCACCTCCCAGGATGGTCTCCACCCTGGTTGCACCTCCCAGGATGGTCTCCACCCTGGTTGCACCTCCCAGGATGGTCTCCACCCTGGTTGCACCTCCCAGGATGGTCCTCCACCCTGTTGCACCTCCCAGGATGGTCTCCACCCTGGTTGCACCTCCCAGGATGGTCTCCACCCTGGTTGCACCTCCCAGGATGGTCTCCACCCTGGTTGCACCTCCCAGGATGGTCTCCACCCTGGTTGCACCTCCCAGGATGGTCTCCACCCTGGTTGCACCTCCCAGGATGGTCTCCACCCTGGTTGCACCTCCCAGGATGGTCTCCACCCTGGTTGCACCTCCCAGGATGGTCTCCACCCTGGTTGCACCTCCCAGGATGGTCTCCACCCTGGTTGCACCTCCCAGGATGGTCTCCACCCTAGTTGCACCTTCCAGGATGGTCTCCACCCTGGTTGCACCTTCCAGGATGGTCTCCACCCTGGTTGCACCTTCCAGGATGGTCTCCACCCTGGTTGCACCTCCCTGGATGGTCTATACCCTGGTTGCACCTCCCAGGATGGTCTCCATCCTTGTTCACCCTAGATGAGCGTGAGCAGTAGGTGTAAGAACACTCCATCCCCCAGGTATCTATTTACTGTTGGGTGAACATGAGCAACCAGTGTATGCAGACTTGTACTTCTCGCCGTGTATGGGTATTAAACCCAATTCGTTTCAGTTGGAAGCCGAACAATGCCACCCTGTGACACTTAATATACACGAGTGGTAGGGCGGATAGGGTGAGGGAATGAGGGAGGAAGAGAGGGGTCAGGAGGAGGAGGAGGAAAAAAAAGGAGAGAGGTTGATAGTTTTAGGTGGAGGGAAGGAAGATGGTGATGGTCAGTTAAGGGACCCATCACTGAGGCCCGAGAGTAATGTTCCCTTCTAATGAGGCACACCGGGAGGAGAAAGAGAGAGGAGGAGCAATGGGGGGTTGGGGATCTGATGGGTGGGTGGGCGGGTAACACCAGTATGGGGCAAAGTCACGCTTCTTCACTGTTCCATAAATTAATACAAAAGTCCCTGTTATTACTCCACATTTGCAAAATTTATGCACCGATTGACCTAGTAGCTTATTCACTACGTATTGACCATAATTTAGCCTAGCCTGGTCTAGCCTAGCGTAACTAGCGTAGCCTGAATAACATTGTAAAATGAACTGTTGATTGTTATGTACCTGTGTCAGTTGTGTAGAAATACTCAGTATGTTATGTTTTGAATTGTTGTTGAAAGCACTCCTGTACTTGTGTGACTCATATGAGGACTGTGAGGATAAATTCTACATCCAGTATATCATCATCCACGTGGGCGTGGATAGGCGGGCGTGGTGAGTTGATCAATAGCTGACCCTAGTGACTCCACCCTGATAGCCAGGTACATCTCACCCATCCCCCTATACTCCTGCCCATCACCCTAACCCATAACCACTACCACCCCCATGACCACCACCTCTACCCCCAAAATTACCACTACTACCCCCAAAATTACCACTACTACCCCCAAAATTACCACTACTACCCCCAAAATTACCACTACTACCCCCAAAATTACCACTACTACCCCCAAAATTACCACTACTACCCCCAAAATTACCACTACTACACCCAAAATTACCACTACTACCCCCAAAATTACCACTACTACCCCCAAAATTACCACTATTACCCCAAAATTACCACTGTTACCCCAAAATTACCACTACTACCCCCAAAATTACCACTATTACCCCCAAAATCACCACTATTACCCCCAAAATCACCACTGCTGGGAATTAACCGATGAGTGTCATAAAACACCTCGAGAATGGGAAGGAATCATTGGATTCAAAGCCCTTGACGTCCTGCTGAGAGAGTAAGGGTTCTTGTTCCATACTCAGTGGTAGTACATTTCTTTTCTGCTGTAAAGATTCGATTTTTCACCTATATAATTACACACCTTGTATACATCATCTAGGCCCTAGATTCTAGGGGGTATAGGTAGAAAAAAATACGAATTTGAAAATGACGCTCTTCCATCTACTAGTAAGGCGAGTCATTAAAGGCTGCATGTAACCTTTTTACTGCCAGTCAAGAATAATCACTTAAAAATAAAGCAACTCGTCTGTATAAATACCGAGAAGCATATGCCTCTGTGTATTATGTACAGTATATAATGCAGGTTGTATTATATTATAAACCTTGGTAATAAATACCGACAAGTTGGTTTAGAACGTTTCGGTCCTGGGACCTTGATCACTTCAGTGATCAAGAAGTGATTCAGAAGTGATCAAGGTCCCAGGACCGAAACGTTTTCTAATAAATATGTCAGTGTTTGCTTACGTGTCTTTCTAAACCAGGTTCTATTATACTGTACTAGTAACAGGTGTTTGTTCTTCCCACAGGTGCTGTGCTAAGGTTCAGTTTAATGTCTTTGTCGTACCTACTGCTGCTGATGGCTATACCATTACTTCCAGCACCTACCTTCCACACCATGCGAGGTACGTTTTGTACTTACCAATATGCACTTGCAGCAAAAGTGTGCTTGTAGTGACCCGTCTGTGTGTAAAGTGACTGGTATAGCTGATAGGGTGTAGTAACTCTACTTGAACGACCCCCCCCCCCATATCGTTCTTCCACTGTGAAAAGTAGCCCAGGTTATTGTTCAACAAGTGGTAGAACTGCTAGCAAACTTGCAACATGTCTCTGGTGTCTCGTTAAGTCTGTTTAGTCCTAGTTGGAAATGTTAATATTGACGAATGTTTATACATTTATTTTACTAGTAGTTTACTACTACTACTATTAGTGTTTGCTACTAGTAGTATTCGCGTATGTTACTAGTAGTGTTTGCATTACTAGTAGTGTTTGCGTTTACTAGTATTTATTAGTAGTGTTTGTCAGTAGTGTTTATGGTTATGTATTTGTTAGCAGTAATATTTGTGATTGCAGGTCACACTGGCAGATACCTGAAAGCTGTGTTAGGTATCAGTATTGTTAACTTCCTGCTTCAGTTAATCTTCCAGATCGTCCTTCTCTCCCTCCCTCCCTACGGATACTTTCTCCCTCAGTGTAAGTAACCTCAAGTCTGTTGTCACCACTCACTTACTCTCCCTCCCAATAACTACTTCCCTTAGTGTAAGTATCTGCATACTAATGGATAAATTAACCAGTGGAAGTAATACTTTCTCTGATAATGGACGAGTTAGAGCCCCGGTGAGGACTAAGTCTTGGGCGTCTACACTTCATATTTCACTAAATTCAGCATAAACTATAGTACGTATATGTATGCTATGTACGTATATAATTTTTTTTTTTTTTTGACTTTCCAGTGTCAGTACTAGAATATTGTTATATTTTCAAATTTTAATAATTCCAGGATATTTACTCGTGCTGTATTCCATTTTCATTTATATTTTATAAGTTATATTTAATGTATAATGTAATACAATTTTATTTAGGTATATATACCGTAATTTTGTATTTTCGTTGTATATACTTTTATAATTTACATCTTTGTGTTAGTGTAAATCATTATAATAGAATAATAAATTTATTTCTCTTCCACAATGTAATGTAGTTTGTATGCAATAATATATATAATTTGACTTAAGAGTTAGACTTTGAGCCATACTGCCTTGGCTATAATATTGTACATGGAAGTCACTTAAACTTTTTTGGGCTTATCCTTGGTAACTTAACCTATGTATGATAATTGTATTTATGTGTACCTGTGACTAAACTTACATGGAAATCAAGGTATAAGGTTTGTCAGGAAACAGAATAAATGTTTCCTGATGCGGGTCTTAGTCACATGATGACCTACAGCTGGAGCTTTTGGTCATCTGACTGAGGACTTCCGATGGCTTACCTGTTCACCTCTTTAAAAATCATGGTTATAACCATTTGTTGTGTACTTGGAAATCAAGGCTAAGGATTGTTCTGGGGGTTTCTCAGGTGAGTTCCTGGAGAAGGTGCTCCGTCACCTGGGTTTTGTGAGACTGGATGGTGTAAGTGAGGTAGATGGTACCCGCTGGTTGTTGCCTGAGTGTGTCCTGCTGGTGTTCTCTCCTGGGGTGTATGTGGCCTGTCTCAAGCTTACTGCCCACACCAACTCTGATCTACACCTGCCCACCCACGCCACACCTGATAATAATAAGAATCTGGGCCTCCGCCTCCTGAATGCTGTGGGTGAGTCCCCAGCCAACCTTTATTATGTCGTCTTCAACCTTTAATCTATCTCGGCATGACTCAAGAAATCGTAATGACACGATTGCAAACAAACCATACCCCCGGCCGGGATTGAACCCGCGGTCATAGTCTCAAAACTCCAGCCCGTCGCGTTAGCCACTAGACCAGCTAGCCACAATAAGATTCATCCAACTAGGTATATTTCTACACCATAGGAAGGTTAGCACAGGCACCTCTAGTGGCTAACGCGACGGGCTGGAGTTTTGAGACTCTATGACCGCGGGTTCAATCCCGGCCGGGGGTATGGTTTAATCTATCTCGGCTTATTTCAAACCTTGGACCTCTTACGTATACTACCATTTTCCTAGAATGCTTCTCAAAAACTTTGAAAACTACAAAATACTGAAAGAACACAACACAAGAACACTAAAACCACTGAACGGGTGGGATTTGAACCCCATGGCAAACGAGTCTTAAAATTCCAGGCGTGTGTAAGCCACTGGGCCAGCTGGTATATTTGTATAATTGGATGAATCTTACTAGAACCAGCTGGCAGAATGGCTTATTCACTGGCCTTGAATTTGACTCTTGTGCTATTGGTTCACACCCCACCCGTTCCATGGTGTTTGTAATCATGTTATTACGATTTCATGAGTGGAACCCAGCAAATTCAAGGGGAGGAATGAGACGCATGTGCAGCACTTGGGTATCTTTATTATTTAATGCCATGGCAGCTCATGGCATTGGGGAAAAAGTGCTGTCATGGATCGAGTCATGGCTCATCAATAGGAAGCAGAGAGTATGCTTAAATGGAGTTAAATCCGAGTGGGGGATCTGTAACAAGTGGCATTCCACAGGGATCAGTCTTGGGGCCCATTGTTGTTTATAATATATATCAATGACCTTGATGAGGGAGTTACTAGTGATATGAGCAAATTCGCCGATGACAGATAGGTAGGATAATGGATTCAAACGTAGATGTCGCGGAACTTCAGGAGGATTTAGACACTCAATACCTGGTCAGAAAAGTGGTAGATGCAGTTCAATGTAGATAAATGCAAGGTTCTGAAGCTCGAGAGTGTCCATAACCCTAGTACTTATAAATTAAATGACATAGAACTTAACCATACAGATTGCAAAAAGGATTTGGGAGTTATGGTAAGCAGCAACCTTAAACCAAGACAGCAATGCCTAAGCGTACGTAACAAAGCAAACAGATTACTTGGATTTATATCTAGAAATGTAAGTAACAGAAGTCCAGCGGTTATTTTACATCTTTATACATCATTAGTAAGGCCTCACCTAGATTATGCAGCTCAGTTCTGGTCTCCATGTTACAGAATGGATATAAATTCGCTAGAAAACATCCAGCGTAGAATGACCAAATTAATACATAGCTTTAGAAATCTAACGTACGAAGAATGATTGAAGACTTAAACTACATTCACTTGTAAGATGAAGAATGAGGGGATACATGATCGAAGCATATAAGTGGAAGATGGGTATTTACAAAGGGGATATAAATAAGGTTTTTAGGATATCACTTCAAGAAAGAACCCGCAATAATGGATTCAAATTAGATAAGTTTAGATTTCGAAAGGATATAGGAAAGTATTGGTTTGGAAATAGGGTAGTTGATGAGTGGAACAGTCTGCCTAGTAGGGTTATTCAAGCTAAAACATTGGGTAGTTTCAAATTTAGGTTGGATAAATACACGAGTGAGAGGGGATGGATTTGAGTGGGACTTGCACGTGAGTAAATAGGGTTGTTAAAGCTTATTGCTTGGGTAGCATTTATTCTGTTAGTAGGCTAGATTTGTGAAGGACCTGCCAAGTATGGGCCAACAGGCCTGCTGCAGTGTTCCTCCTTATGTTGATGAATGCAACAATCTGCCTAGTATGGTTACTGAGTCTAAAACCTTGGGTAGTTTCAAATTTGTGTTGGCTAATTACATGAGTAAGAGGGGTTGGATGTGGGTGGGACTTGCATATGAGTAAATAGAATTATCAAAGCTCATTGCTTGGATAGCATTGAAAATTGAGTTGGGCAAATATTCTGTTAGTTGGGATGGATTGTGAAGGACCTGCCTAGTATGGGCAAACAGGCCTGCTGCAGTGTATTATTATTAGTAGTACATATGTATTATAATAATTATTCTTATTATTATTAATTTAGGGAAGTGGAGCACAGATCCAATTCCCTTGATCAAGAGCCCCTCACCAAAGAACCTCACCTTGAGGGGGAAATTCGCATCCTGAAATTTCGTTTGTATCCAGAAGCAAAAAGTCGATCGGGTGACTGTTTGTATCCTGAAAAATTCGCATGGTGGAAAATTCGTAAGCTGAGGTTCTACTGTATACTAAAGTGATGCACATGTGTCTTATCCATCTATTTGATGTTTCTGTATATCATTAATGTAGAAAATGTAAGGAAATTTTCCCATATCTTAACCTGGAATCCCACATGGTTACTTGCGACACCTTGCTAACTAACATAACGTATTTTGCAGCTTATTAGACGCATGTTTTTTTCCGTAAAAATGTCTCCAAAAACCACCCTGCGTCATATAAACTGAAGGTCAGTGATGGGAGCTGTAAGTTTGGGGATTTGGGTGGGCTGTAGGTCTCCCAGTTACATCTGATGACGAGCCATTTAAACTAAAACAAGTCTTATAAGCCACGAAATATGGTAAGTACAGCAGACAGTACCAAGACTACCGTCAGGTACATAAGTACTTCACATAATACACTTTTAAATGTTAAACAGTGTATTTTACCTTATTTCTGCATATGTGTCATTAAAGGAAGAATTACAAATGAATAGTTTGCTGGAGCTGAGATTACTAAGCAGTTATTTTCATTATGTAATGAAGGATTACCATGAAGGTTATTGGGATGCGTGAGATTTGTGGCATGGAGAATATTGCTCTGACATGCCATACCTCATGGTGTTGACATGTCAGGTCACTCACCCTTGTCCTGGTAAATGTACACAGTGCATATATTTATTAAAGGTAGTTGAATTTTACACTATTTTAGCACTTATATAGCATGTCTGTCTCACTTAAGTGATGGAATCTCAAGCCTTCTCCACTTCTTAGACTGAATAACTCATAGGTTTAACACTATATATAAATATGCAGTTTTGTGTACTCGCATATAGCTGTGTACAAGCATGTGTATGTGTATTCAAGGTACGTACATGGCCATGGCAATGACTGGAGGAGCTTCTGTGATGGTTCCTTCTGTCACCTCTGCTGTGTACTTCGTTGTCTTCATGGCCAGTGCCACCTACTGGAGCCTTAACAACTCTCTGGGACGACGTTTTGGGTAGGTTACAATCTTGCTTGTGAATGATGAATACAGCTCTGTAGTGTCTTGAATTTTGTTTCCAAAAAATAAAAGGTGTTTATTTAATTCCAGGATTATATATCTTTGTACACTTTTTAGAAAGCTCCATGTTATGCAAAACATTTCAGCCAGGTGACAGAAGATAGCCTTATTTCTTGGTAATACAGTAGACTCTCATATTACATGGATTTATTTGGCTATTGAAAAATTGCAGCATAATTTTATACAACACTTAATAAAATTAACACAGTTAGGTTTACGGGAGGGGAAAAAATTTGGAGAATTTCCCGTGGGATATTTCCCTAGCTCAGGCCGCTGCCTGGCTGTGGGTGAGACCACTGTCTCCGTGGGACTGCACCGGCTTCAAGGCAGCAAAGGATAGCTTCACCTTGCTCCTTTGTGGTAATGCATTAGGCAATTTAAAGTGAAAACCCATGGTTATTTACCACACTAAGAATCCTTGTGCTTTGGAAGTTGTAGATAAAAACACCTAGCCAGTAATTCGGATGTCAAACCAGTTGGCATGAATGACAGGAAAAATTTATTGACCAGTTTAAGCATCACTTTATTCCTGAAGTCAAGTTTTACATGCACAGCAGGAACCTTGCATTCAAGGCTCTCTTCATTCTTGATAATTCCTGTACTCATCCAGAAGCTTTGCTGGACGTGACCCCACATGTAAAAGTTGTATTTTTACCTCTAAATACAACATCTTTAATACAACCACTGGATCAAGGAGTTAAGTCATTTAAGTGTAACTACACAAGAAAAGTGATGAAAAAATTAGTTGCATCAATGGACTCTAACTCCAACCTGGCAGTACTAAGCCTCTGGAATAATGTATAATGTACTGCAGGGTAAAAGAAGCCAGAGATCCATTACAGAATTTATGCACATCAATACAACCACTGACTTTAGTACCAGAACCTCAACCATCCACTTCTGCTGACAACCCACAACCATCCACCTCAGCCTACTAGGGCCACACCATGCATCTCCACTCTTCACAATCACTGACATACACCAGTAACCACAGTTTAATGTAAATAATATTTCTGTTGCATTTGTGGTCTTGAGAAACAAAAACATTACCATTTTTTGTAAGATGTGCATGTCTAAAAAAAAAAAAAATTGTAAGGCTTTTGGGGGTCCCAGGAATGTAACCCTGTTTTTTCCATAAGTTCTTCAGTTTATATAACAGACTTATTTAACACGGCATTTTCAAGAACATAAGTACTGTGTAATATGAGGGTCTTGTGTGTGTGTGTATATATATATATATATAATTTATTTATTTATTTTTTTTTATTTATTTGGAGAAGAAAGAATTCTTCCTCCATAAGCCATGTATGTCATAAGAGGTGACTAAAATACCAGGAGCAAAGGACTAGTAACCCCTTCTCTTGTATAAATTACTAAATTTGAAAATAAAAACCTTCGTTTTTTCTTTTTAGGTCACCCTGCCTTGGTGAGATATGGCCTGTGTGTTATAAAAATATATATATACATATATTTTAGTGACGATGTGTTTATGGGAGATAAACTGTGTAGTAAGATTTTCAAGAGGATAAGCCACATTGTTTGGCTTTTTTGTGTTTTGAGCACAATGGTACACTCTGGGAATGAAGAAAAGATACAGGTGCAGAGGAAGCCTCTGTTGTGGCAAAATCTCTGTTTAGAGCTTAAACAAATCAGTGACTTTATAAAGCTCTGTAAAGTGAAATGTTCTCGAGAGAAAAGCCTGATTTACACCTGTTTATTCTTCACTAACTTGGGCTTTTTTTTTTTAGAAGAGTGTGAGTTTAGATAATGGTGATAGTGTTGTGTGCAGCAGGTATATTTCTAGGTGCTGAGATGCATCTAGTGTTATATTCACCAGGTATGTGTGTCGAGGGGTAATGATACTGGCTGGAGTACACTTAGTGTGTCTGTACATCTACCAGGCTCAGTGGCTCCAGGAATACATCCCTCCAGACTCACTCTGTGCAAGGTAAATCTCCACACAAACTATCCATCAACTGGAGCTACTGTCCCCTTCCTTGGATCACATCTGATTAACTCTTCATTTTTTTTTGTGTGTAGCTCGTAGCACCTATTTTGAGTCAGTATCAGGGATCAACACCCTGGCATCCAGGTCCCAGACCAGCATGCACCTGGTTGAACACATTTTCTAACACATGTGCAACACTTGCGTATCTTTATTTTAGAAACGTTTTGCCACACAGTAGCTTCATCAGTCCAGGCTGAGGGACTGATTGCCTCAGTCCCTTTCTGATCTCCACTATTCTTTTGTGTTTAGACTGATGAAGCCCCCTTGTGACAAAATGTTTCCAAAATAGATACCCAAGTGTTGCACATGTCTAATTTATCAACTTGTTGATTCACTGAACATTGATTTAAACACATTTTCAAACATTTACTTATGGCCTAGGGCTTTTGACCAGAGTCATTGTTTTTAAAATTAATGAGGTGCCTGTAGGAACCTCAGGAGTCTCTCTTGATATTTGTTTAATTATACAGTATTTTTAACTGATGTTGGATGTTTTAACTTGTATATTAGCATTTATCTCCATGGGGAAGTGGAACAGAATTCTTCCTCTGTAAGCCGTGCGTGTCGTAAGAGGCAACTAAAATGCCAGGAGCAAGGGGCTAGTAACCCCTTCTCCTGTATAATATTACTAAATTTAAAAGGAGAAACTTTCATTTTTCCTTTTTGGTCACCCCACCTCAGTGGGATATGGCTGGTACGTTGAAAGAAAGATGATTAGCATTTATTTGTGTGTTTAATTTGTGTTAGTAGTTTTTATTATTTTGTCTTTGTTCTTCAGATTTCAAAACTACCTACATACCCTCCCCTTCCTTGGATCAAAACTAAATACTTTTCACTTCCCAGATGTATGACTGCTAAGAGTTTAACACTTCTCATAAATGTAATACGTAATTTGTGCTGGTCAGGGTGTTCGGTTGACTGCTGTGGTGGGTACAGAGTGTCGGGACCCAAGATCAGCACCTCTCACCACCACAGAGTGGTCCAGGTTCCTCAACCCCATCCTCCTCCTCGTTCTCTATTATGTCCTCGCTTTTGAGTCCCAGTTCCTCCTCTCTAACAAGGTAAGAGATTTATTTCTCTATTTTACGAGTGATAGTTAAGTGCTTTGGAATAAAGGAAAATGCTGGTAACATTGAACTTGGTGAGTAGGTTAATTATATATGTGGTGTACATACACGATGTTGGTGTGTGTTTGTGAAGGGGACGTTTACCTTGGTGTTAACATAGTTAATGGCAAAGTTAGTGTTATGTGGCGCTCTTGGCTACCATCACAAGGATGATCACCGCCACTTTGTTTGTCCTCTGCTGCTGTCTCCATGTTGACAGTGGCTCAGGTGTCGCTATACATCACTGCTTTATCACGCCCGCCTCACAACACCACTATACTGCTCTCCCTTATTATGTTACCCCTACCCTCCCAATGCTACCTCTGCCCTCCCTCATTACACTACCCTACCCTCCCTAGTCATGTTACTTATGCCCATACCACCTGCTTCCCTTTACCCTTGTCCCTCCCCTTCTCTTTCCTCCTGCAGGCTGCCCTGCTCTCCCCGGTGGGATCCAGTGTTCGCTACCTTATCCGGCGTAGCACCATCAGGAGTCGCTCTATGAAGTCTGGCAGATCCTCAGCTTTAGAAATGCGGAGTGGCCGAGCCTCCCGCCGCCGCATTCCCCATGATGCACAAGTAACCAGCCTCGTCTTGTGTCAGCTTCATCTTGTCAGTCTTGTCTCATGTCAGCCATCCTTAGACATGATCACTCTGGCTAAACACTTCTCCTGACTACTGTGTAGAGAACTTAAGGCCACTTTCTGGCCACTGCACGACAGCCTTCCTCTGGCCATGTCTCTCTATAGCCACTAGATTACAGGGGCATTTGACTACCAATGTCTGCATTAGAATTTAGATTGTGATGCCCCATTGTATAGCAGTGGCAGTCTTCCTTGCATACCCATGATACATAATGCCCCATTACACAGAGGCACCCATCCTTACCTTCATTTGACAAATGATATCTCCTTTTACTACATACCTATGATACAGTGCCCCCTTACACAGCACCTTTCCTTACCTATATACCTATGTGCCCCTTATACAGTGGTACCCTTCCTTTCATACCCTTGGCATGTGATGCTCCCTTAGAGCTGTGGCACCCTTCCTCCTCACCTACATACCCATTACTGTATGTCTCTCTCATCATAGCATTTACTAGGACCTCAGTATTTTGGGTCATCCACATGGGTTTATTGCTTCATGAAATACATCAACAATGTTATTTATATCTTAATTGTTTTTATATTGGTATAATCTTGTACCAGCACTGCCTTGCCTTCACTGTCTCCCACCTTGATGAGTTCAGTAACAATGTATACACAGTATATACACATACAGTGGTACCCCGAGTTTTGTACAGCTCCCAACTCAAACAATTATGTAAGTGTATTATTGTAAGTGCTTTTGTAAGTGTATTTTTGGGGGTCTGAAACAGACTTAATCTAATTTACATTATTCCTTATGGGAACAAATTCGTTCAGTAATGGCACTCGAACAGGCTTCTGGAACCATTATGGCCGAAACTCTGGGTACCACTGTATTTTATGAACAGGAGGGCCCATTTGTACAGCTCTCAGGTGGCAAGTGGAAAAAACTCATAACATGTTTATGCTGTCTTATAACATAAAAAAAGATTAAAATAAATACACAGTACATACAATACTTGCCTTAAAATATGGTGCCAGTTCCTTTTTCCTTATGCAACTGTTGTGTGAAAAAGATGGAAAAGCAATAAAAGCACTGATCATAATGAACAATGGCTTGATTGGAAGCCAACAAAAACATTGAACACTGAAAAGAGGCGCTGTATATGCAGGGCCCTCCTGTAGTAATCCCTTGACATTTTGGACTTTGATACAATGGACATTTAAGATAATGGGCAAAATCCACCGGGTAAATTGTATTGTTCCTTTAATGGTTATTTTTTAGTGTTTATTGCAATATAACTATATATTGTGTGTGCAGTACTAGTTTTTATTTTTTTTTTTTAATTTAATGGACATTCGGACTTGGCTTTTCATTAGTGCATTATATTGAGTGTTTATAGCATACCTTGCACTTACAATCTACTTGGTTCTGGAAGCACTCTTGTAAGTTAGTTATTTCACATAGGCATAATGCTATAAACTGAGGCTACATACCTGGGAATCACTTGCAGACCCTAAATATAATTTTTTTCAGCAGGGCACATGCTGGGAGTTACCTGTATTGATTCATTATGACAATCAAATTAACATTGACAAAATCACACTTAAATGAGTACTGTGCATTTTGGCATCACATTGAGGCCCAAGTTAGTAGGCTGTGTGAAAGTTTGAAATATGCATTACTCTTTTGCTACTCTATTATCATCTTCATGTGGGTTGGTTTATACCACTAACTGGGGATTTTACTCCTGGAGTTTACCTGGAGAGAGTTCCGGGGGTCAACGCCCCCGCGGCCCGGTCTGTGACCAGGCCTCTACTATAGATCTCTCCTTATAACTTTATTACTCGAGACAGTGGAAATGTAAATGCTTATTTCCAGTAAATACAGTATGTATACATATACAGTTATAAGAATCAGTTACATGTTACACAGTTTAACAGGAAAGTTCCTGGTCATGCAGAGCATTTCATGCAGCCTTAAAACTAACTAAAACCTACGGACTTTTTTTTTTATATAGCACACTAGTTTAACATTAGTGAAAGCTAATGCTAAAACAGTGAAATTTTGGTTGTAACATATGCGTAGATTTATGAAAGATTTGATCAGGATGAACAGGTCGCAGTTGATGTATTTGACTATAAAATAGTTAATTCTGAAGAATTTACTGATAACTAAAGTGGTGCTTTTGGCACTTTCTGGTGGGAAGTCACAAATTTTAGGGTCTTTTATTTATACAAAGTTTCTTGACAGGTCGAGTCTAATAAACAGTATTTCAAAGAGATACTTGTTTCTAGTATTGTCTGTGTTATAGTGTAACTCTCCGGGAAGAGTTGATGTGCTGGGTTGATATATTTAGTGTCCTGTATATGTAATATGCACAGCGGTAGATGTGAATGTTTTAAATATAGAGTAAATTTAAAGTTTTGAAGAGTAGAGATGTGTGTTGTCTGGTACCAGCTTGAGTGATTATTCTAATAGCTAATTTTTGTTGGGTAATGAGTTTTAGATGATTAACCCTTAAACGGTCCAAACAGATCGACGCTCAAATTCGTAGTGCTCCAACAATAGATCTACTTTTTTTTACATATTTTCAAATATAACAAAAAAAAAATGTAGGAAAGTTTTTTTACACTTTTTCAAATGTAAAAAAAAAAAGATCTAAATTTTTTTTACATACTTTCAGATGTTGAAAAAACGTATATATACGTTTGGACCATTTAAGGGTTAACTGTTGTAGATCTGCAAGCATACATACTGTACCAGAAGTGAGGAGGGAATAGATAAGATGGTATAGCCTGAGTACTGTGTTTTATACATACTATATTTTTGAAATGTTGACAGGTTTTGGAAATTTTCTATAGTTGTTGAATCTGAGGTTGTTGGCAAGGTATATATCAAATAATTTTCCCCTCATCTAGTCTTTGAGGGAAATATTTGTTTTCAAGAGAAATTGACAAGTTAGTGTTATATTCATGTTAAAATAGTAGGTTAACTGTATATTCATACAAGGAAGAAGCTCATAGTTATGCATATTATTTTAGTTTCTGTAAAGGAAAGTCATTTAATATCTTCCATCAGCAGTGGAACCTCGGTTTTCATATGCCCTAGTTTGTATGTAACACTATAGTTATTCTCTATAAAATGTATTTTTTGTTAATATTTTTGGGTGTCTGAAATTGAGTAATTGGATTTACAATATTTCTTATGGGAAATATTAACAAAAAATACATTTTACAGAGAATAACTATAGTTTTACATACAACCTAGGACATACAAAAACCAAGGATTCACTGTATTCTGATGTAAACAAGTATGTAACTGTTAGCAGTACTTTGAGAAGTCTTCTGTATTTTATATTCTGCTTTTGTTTCTTTAAGATGCATATTTTATTTCTTTGAGATGCATATTTTATTTCTTTGCATAAGTCATAGATCATTCAACTTGCACAAAAGGATCTTGGCTCAATCCTAAGGGGGTCCAAGATGTATAGGCAAGTCTCCTTACACTTGTTGCCTGTTAACCTAGCAGCAAGTATATACCTGGATATTAGTTAACTATTGTGAGTTGTATCGTGGACGAGACAACATACACGAGCAAGTTTCCTTGTACGTGCTGCCCATGTTTGCTTAGGAGTAAATAGGTACCAGTGTGTTAATGGACTGAGTGGGTAGCACCCTGGGGAAGAGAACATAAGGACCCCAATGGAAATAAACTACACTACTTAGTTTGGCTATACTTTTTTATATAATACACACACACAAACACACATGCACAAAATCAGCAGATTTTTAGCCATTTTCTATCAAATTAACACACTTCTTTTTGATATTGGTATGTAATGATGCCCTTACCGGTGTTATTGTCATCGATTTTATTTTCTATCTTGACTTTTCCTTCACTTGTACAAATGCTGCCCCCATGCTCTACATTATCTTCTACTATTTATAGTACTAAGATGACTACTATATGTTTTTGCATATACTGAAAATATAATCATGTCTAGTGGCTCTGAGGCTTCCCTGATGGAACACTTTTCTACTGCATTCTTAGTTGTCTTACTAGTTTGTTAGTCATTAGTTGTGTATTGCTGTAGGTGCGTGTTTGTACTTGTCCTGCTGTAGTGGTGGTGTCTGCTCCTTAAGATCTTGTGTTCTCGAGCACCCCTGCTGTGTGTAATCAACACCTTCATATTTGTTGCATGAATGTTGTAAAAAAAAAAATTCTATGGCACCTCATATTTTGCAGTCTATTGGTAGCCATGTTTTCTCTTGATTACTCTCGTGTTTCAGTGCTTATTCTTCTGAAAATACCTATTAAAGATTATTGTGATTGTAGTATTTTAGTATTGCCTAACTGATGTATTGTCATGAGTTTCCTCAGTTTTGAGATCATTGCATGTTAGCTAGTGGTTGGTGAGGGACAGTTGCATGACTAACCAACCAATTAAATGCATTAGGTAATTGAAAGTCCCATAGCCAGACCTTGATAATTTGGGGGTCACCTGTTTGTGACATGACTTCACCTTTTCTAGATATATTAAATGAGATTAAGAGTTAGTTTCTAGAGTGAGATGGAAATTAGAACAAGTACAGTAATAACAATTACTGCTTATATAAATAACTTTGAATTTGAAACAAACCATAATGTGCACATCTCATTTTGAAATTAAGCACTCTTCCTTCAGCATATGTATAGTGCTTATGTTTATAGAGTTAACTAAAGAAAAGGCATTTCTTATTTGCAAAAGATAAAAGAATTTTTTTGTTTTCATCTAATGTATAGAATTTAAATTGTGTGCCTATTTGTCTCTTCATCTGTTTTTTTTATTCAGACATCTGAAACTAACCTAATAATGGATAGCAAACTCCATTTACCCTGAAAAAGGTAATAGCAGATTGGGGGGAGACTTTTTACAGCAGACTGTAGAGAGAGACTTTTCCTCTGCTGCTGCTACTCGCCCCTCTTAAAAAAAAAAAAAAAAAAAAAAAAAAAAAAATGAGCCTGTTGATGTTTTAACTTAATAATTATCCATGGTATATTCCAGTCTTACAAACTTTGTAATAAAGGTCATCCAGGTAATGTTAATGTGAACAGCTGCCTACCTTGTTAGACAGTGCTCTTGCCTCACACAGTGTGTCCAGGGTTCAATCCCCAGCCGGGTAGAAGCATTGGGCATGTTTCCTTACACCTGCTGTCCCTGTTCACCCAGCAGTAGGTAGGTGTTAGTTGACTAGTGAGTCGCATCCTGGGGGACAAGATTGAAGGACCTCACTGGCAATAAGTCCTTTATGAAGCACTGACTTTCTTGGGTTATCATGGGGTGGATAACCCTAGAGGCTAAAAATCCAAACAAATCTTAATCTTGAGATGAGTGGTGCTGTGAAACAGATGCACATGGTTGAAGAAGATGAATACAGTAATCCTGTGCAACAGATTCTTTGAGCTGAGTAGTGAAGATGAATTATGCTGTGAAGTAAACATGAATGATTCTTTGAAATAGATATGCATAAGGTTTGGTTTCAGTACCTAATCTATGGTACCCTGACAATGATGAGTCCTAACACTAGCAGGCAAAAATTCAGTTTGTATTACTGTACTTAATCTACAAGTGAAACAATATTAATTCATTTTTACTACAGTAGATTAGCCAGTTGTTGGTTGTAGCGAATGTGTTGACTGTAGCAGCCAAACAAACCAGCAACACCTTCCAGGAAAATGACATAGATATACTGCAACTTGTATTAAGTGTTTTGATAGCTACTTTTCTTATTTTCCTCAAGTTGTAGTAGGTATAATATCTGGCATCTTTTATGATGGATAGCTCCTACTTTTTATGAAATACCGTATTATATTTTAGCACAAGGTAGTAGTAGTAGTGGTAGTTAGGTGATTGTGTTCCTCATGCTGATCAGGAGGGCGTGTTGGGCATCATGGGCATGGGAATGGGACGGGATTCAGATACAGGCTGGGATACTTCGTTTGCCTCGGCCCGCAGCCGCAATGCCTCAGTTCGTGACTCTGCCCGAAGCAACACCTCCATGATGAGTAACAACACCTCGGCTCGCAGCATCAGGTCATCTGGTGTTAACGGTTCCCTGCCTTCCAAACTAAGTCCCCGTCCCTTCCAGGTACTGTGTATAGTAACCTAAAGCAAGTCCCCACCCTTTCCAGGTGCAGTATTTGAGACCTCCAAACTGTCCCTGTCCCTTCCAGGTACTGTACATGAGAACATTAGAACCTTAATTTATCACTGGTACTTAGTGTGCATAAAGGTTAACATACACATTCCAAACTAATGTACAATAGTTCAGTCAGACGACTCAAAATTTGCTCGCCCAAAAATCCCTGTACCCTTGTCACTCAATTCTATGTAGAACCTCCATGAAATCATTCGGTAGAAATGAACTACTATAATGCTGTAACTGATTATAGTTTTGCTTCAGGAAATAGGTACTGAACATAAGTTTCCTTAAGTATTACTTACGTGCCCTCAAGGTATGTAGACAACTTCAGTTCTAGCTTCCACCTTTCCAGGTGCTGCATGTGGCTTTCCTGCATAAATTTTGACATTACAAATACTGTAGTGTATTTCTTTAGGTGTATGAAGTTCAGCATTTGCAGCCGTGAATCTTCCAGGTATTGTAAGTATGAAGTTTCCTCAGCAAAACTTGACATCCATCATGTAATTATGAGGTTCCTTTGTAAATTTGGTGTCATTCTCTGTAACATTATGGGGTTACTTGTTTAAATGTTTATTTTAGCCCAGATCTTGTACACTTCCACATTTTAGCTGTATGACCCATATGGGTTTAGTGCTTTTATAATATAATTTGTTAATAATGTATTAATAGTAATATAATCATTTTTATAAGCTTCCATAACTAATATCTACATTTGCATAAGTACAATATTCTTGGTCTTTGAGTATTGACATTTTGTCCTTGTGTCTGGCTTCATGCGAGTCATGTCTGTGAGGTGAGCTGAGCTGTGTACTGGTCACTGTTTTACATTATTAAGTTGCACTTTGTCTTGTCTGAAAGGCCCAAGCATAATCAGGAATTGATACTCTAAAGAGGTTTTTTTTGTGCTGAAATGCATTTGTAACGTTGGATGTTTGATTTGTTTTATGTATAAAGGAGGGGTGTTAATGTTGCAGTTTAAAAACTGTAGTGTAAAGCACCCTTCTGGCAAGACAGTGATGGAGTGAATGATGGTGAAAGTTTTTCTTTTTCGGGCCACCCTGCCTTGGTGGGAATCGGCCGGTGTGATAATAAAAAAATAATAAAAAAATAAAGCTTTGTGGGTGTTATGCTCAGTCTAATTTTTCCTGGAGGTTATTGTGCAAGTTTCAGAGCTATGTACAGTGTCTAATTTATGTAAAGGATGTACTGAACTGAATTAAAACTGAAAATGTGTGCAAAACAAATGTTCTGTCTTTGCAATAATGTTTTAGATTAGTGAATTAATTTGCCATTTTGTGAAGTCCAGAAAACTCTCATAGATAGACGATAATAGGTAAAAATAAGGTTATATATAGTATTTATATTCTTTGGTTTCTATTTCAGGATTTTCCATGTTTTTATACTTAATTTCTGTCTGCTTTTCTTGCAAGAACATGAACCAACATGCTTATCTGCTAACACAGTCTGCACTCTGTGTCCTGTGGGACTCCTCCTTGTATATTTTATAAATACAGTGATTTAAATAATTTGTCTCATAATATAAAAGACATTGCATGTACCAGGCAAACTCAGCATCTTAAATGTGATATAAAACACCTTTAAAAATCCATTTATATGTATAAATAATAAAAATTTGAAAAGCATTGAAACAAAAATACATGCATTTTTTTTTTATTTCATGTGCATAATGGATGTTTTTGAGGAATTGTTTACCTGAGCTTGGATGTTCAGTCCCTTAAGAAGGGAAGGGCTGCTTTGATGCTGATGGTCTCTCCAGCCAAGGGACTGAAGTTATCATCTCCTTCCTTGGATTACTCGCTGATTACATGGGTGCTGTATGGCCCCTCATATGGATTTAGCCCCTTCACCTGAATTTATTAATCAGATGTTAAGTTTGCCCTAACTGGCCTCTAGCCCTTGTATATTCTCCATCCATCAGTTTGCAGGCATACATATATACAGTATCCCTGTTATTCATAATGGCAAAACATATCTTGACTACATTCTCCTCTCTTTCTCTCTTTCTCTCTCTCTCTTTCTCTCTCTCTTTCTCTTTCTTTCTCTTTCCTCTTTCTCTTCTCTTCTCTCTCTCTTTCTCTTTCTCTTCTCTCTCTTCTCTTTCTCTCTCTTTCTCTCTCTCTCTCTTCTCTTCTCTCTTTCTCTCTCTTTCTCTTCTCTCTCTTTCTCTCTCTCTCTCTTCTCTCTCTCTCTCTCTCTCTCTCTCTCTCTCTCTCTCTCTCTCTCTCTCTCTCTCTCTCTTTCTCTCTCTCTTTTTCTCTTTCTCTCTCTTTTCTCTTTTCTCTTTCTCTTTCTCTCTCTCTTTTCTCTTTCTCTCTCTTCTCTTCTCTCTCTTCTCTTTCTCTTTCTCTTTTCTCTCTCTCTCTTTCTCTTTCTCTCTTTCTTTCTCTCTTTCTCTTTCCTTTTCTTCTCTCTTCTTTCTCTTTCTTTCTCTTTCTCTTTCTCTCTTTTTCTCTCTTTTTCTCTCTTTTCTTTTCTCTTTTTTCTCTTTTCTCTTTCTTTTTTCTCTCTTTTTTCTCTTCTTTCTCTCTTTTTTTCTTTTTTTCTCTTTTTTCTTTCTTTTTCTTCTTTCTTTCTTTTTTCTCTTTTTTTCTCTTTTCTCTTTTTTCTCTTTTTCTCTTTTTTTCTCTTTTTTTCTCTTTTTTTTTTTCTCTTTTTCTCTTTTTTTCTCTTTTTTCTCTTTTTTTTCTTTTCTTCTTTTTCTCTTTTTTTCTCTTTCTTTTTTCTCTTTTTTTCTTTTTTTTCTCTTTTTCTTTTTTCTCTTTTTTTCTTTTTTTTTCTCTTTTTTTCTCTTTTTTTTCTTTTTTTTTTTTTCTCTTTTTTTCTTTTTTCTCTTTTTTTCTCTTTTTTTCTTTTTTTTTTTTCTTTTTTTTTTCTCTTTTTTTTTTTTTTCTTTTTTTTTCTTTTTTCTTCTTTTTCTTTTTTTTTTTTCTCTCTTTTTTCTTTTTCTTTTTTTCTCTTTTTTTCTCTTTTTTCTTTTTTTCTCTTTTTTCTCTTTTTTCTCTTTTTTTCTCTTTTTTTTCTCTTTTTTTCTCTTTTTTTCTCTTTTTTCCTCTTTTTTCTCTCTTTTTCTCTTTTTCTTCTTTTTTTCTTTTTTTCTCTTTTTTCTTTCTCTTTTTTCTCTTTTTTTCTCTTTTTTCTCTTTTTTTCCTTTTTCTCCCTTTTTTCTCTTTTTCTCTTTTTCCTTTCTCTTTTTCTCTTTTTTTCTCTTTTTTTCTCTTTTTTCTCTTCTTTCTCTTTTTTTTCTCTTTTTTTTTCTCTTTTTTCTCTTTTTTCTCTTTTTTCTCTTTTTTTTCTTTTTTTCCTCTTTTTTCTCTTTTTTTCTCTTTTTTTTTTCTCTTTTTTTCTCTTTTTCTTTTTTTCCTCTCTCCTTTTTTCTTTTCTTTCTCTTTTTTCTCTTTCCTTCTTTTTCTCTCTTTTCTCTTTCTTTTTCTCTTTTTTTTCTCTTTTTTTCTCTTTTTTCTTTTTTCTTTCTCTTTCTTTCTCTTTTTTTTCTCTTTTTTCTCTTTCTCTTTCTTTTTTTTTTCTCTCTTTTTCTCTTTCTCTTTTTCTTTCTCTCTCTCACACTCCAAATAATAATTCTTCCTTTGCATCTGTCACAATTTGAGGTGCTGTACAACTCCTACAGGTATATTTCCTCCTCGTGAATATGCATACAGTATATCACACTTCAAAACTTGCAGGTTGTGGAAAAGACTGAGAAAACTGAGAAGCTCCTCCCCAGTTCACCAGCAACACAACTGGAGAGTGCAGATGGAAGTGGAGAAGTTGTTGGAGATAATGGTGGAGGTGTTGGTGTTAGGGAGGAGGAAGGAAGCGAGGACGACAACCCGCTGCAGCGACTTATAGCGCCACTTATCAGTGTGTTTCAGCTAGTCATTCGGTCTTCATATATAGCCACCAACATTGTTATGATGGTCAGTTGTACTTTGTATAACCCTCTGGTAGAAAATGTCTAACAAATAAATTTGAATCTCGTGTTGTAATTTTTTTTTAACACATTGGAAGTTTCCCACTGAGTCAGGGTGACCCAAAAAGGAAAGAAAAAATCATCACTCTCGACATCACTACGTGATAGGATGACCCAAAAAATTAAACATATTTTCCATTTCATGTTTCTGTAAAGATACGTTTGTAATACTCATTTCGCTGAGAAAAATCATTACTTTTTTTCCTGATATTAATTATACTCATTCCTGTTCTTTTGTATGGAAGTGTTCAGCTCATACAGCTCAATCTTGTACCCCCAGCTTAAGTTTCTCATACCTCCAGGGGGTACACGTATCCATGGTTAAAAACCTATACCTTGCTAGAAGGTGAAGGTCTGTATTTCATTATTTTCAAACCATCTACTCTTCAGTCTTATATAGGCTTCTGTGCTACCCATTCAGATATTATATCTGATTTTTTTTTATTAATTTAATGACTAGTTGCCACTAAGAACTTCGTTTAGATAAAATCACGTAGGATCTTTGTGAGCTTTGAAAGCAGTGTTTTAAAGCTGTATAAGGTAATTGTGTATAGTGCTTTGGTTATCATATGCAATGTGTAAAGCAGTCCTTTGGTTATCATATGCAATGTGTAAAGCAGTCCTTTGGTTATCATATGCAATGTGTAAAGCAGTCCTTTGGTTATCATATGCAATGTGTAAAGCAGTCCTTTTGTACTTTCACTGGGTAGAAAAAGTTTTAAAAAAGGCATGCACTTCAAGCACATAAATAACAAATACTTATGGTATACTGTCTAAAAGGAAAGTGGCTTTTGTATACATGGATGAGGAGATGATGAGAAGCTATTGATATATATATTAGGCCAAAATTAATAAAATAATAGTTTCTACTTGGTATCCTCTCCTGAAATGTGTGGATCAGATAGAAAAGGTACAGAAAGCTATGAGATGAAAGATGTAAAAAAAAAAAGTGAGTTAAGGAGGAACAAGAGGTAAGACAGCAACATGTACGTACAGTTATAAAAGGAGTGAAGGAGTATTTTAGTATATTTAACAGGGATAACAAGAGGCCACAAATATAAATTAAAAAAAACTGGAGTTGGCAGGATTCTGGGAAATTTTAACTTTCATGTAGACTGATGGAACAATGGAAGACACTGAAATATGAGCTAGTAAATTCTATTACCATTGGAACATTAATATGTTCATTATACAAGAATCTTCACCTGTAGCTACATACAGGTGATTACAGTAATTGTAGTCATATAAAACATGAATGGAGGAAGGATTGATTAATTTCCATCTAGTCTAGTATATGGTGATGGCTTCAGTTTATTAACCTTGAAGTAATAACCCAAGATAATTTGCTAAAACCCTGAACAATAATATGAACTTTATTTTTGAATAGGCATGGAGTATAACGTACCACAGCTGGCTGACATTTGTGCTGCTTTTGTGGGCATGTGTACTGTGGATGATTCCCAACCAGCGTGCTGCTATGCTGCGATGTTCCCCATTTCTAGTTGTCTATGCTGAGGTAAGTAACCCATTGTACATGAATGGTATAAAATACTGACAAGATGAATTAAGATGCATGGCAACATCTGTGTATCACAGATGTTGCATGTCTTAATTCTTCAAGTAACCCATTTCACTTTATCAGTAAAGTAGAATATTGCTATTTTTTGAAATACAATATGCATGGTATATTTGGTATATACTGTTTTTTTTTTTTATCTAAAGTAGGTTTACCTTTGTGGATTACTTATTATTGTATATGTGGAAACACTAAACCTACAAGGATCATTCAACATTGGGACATAGGAGATAATCTGGTTAAATTTCATGAAAGGAAGGGTAGCTCTAGTTCCTATGATCAAGAGCCCTTTATTGATGTATGAAGATGTTTTAATAGGGTACTCTGAGCACACTATGGTATTTAGTGTATGGAATGTATGTTTTCACTCTGGTTAAGTTGGAATGAAATGAAACATGAAGATAATACTGTGCTCAGAAATAAGAGGCAAGGATTTTTTTTTTTTAACACTGACTCGACCAATTCCAACAAAGGGTGGGTGACCATAAAAGCTGAAACACATTCATCATTCATTCAGCAATAGTCATGCCAGAAGTGCAATATTATGATGATTCAAATTGCCCTCTAAATTGCAACATTCCTCGAGAGTACAGCCATTGTATTGTGCTTCTCACCTCAGACTTGAATCCACCTAACTTGTTTCCCTGAATCATTTAATGAATATTTTTTGTCACACTAGCTGTCTCCCACTGAGGTAGGGTGACCCAAAAAAGAAATGCTTTCTCCACCATTGACTCTTACCACTGTCTTGCCAGAGGTGTGTAGATACTATGGTTCAGATGCCCCTCTAAACTGCAGATATCCCCACCCCTCCTTTAGAGTGCAGGTACTGTACCTCCCACCTCCAGGACTCAAGTCCTGGAGGTGGGAGGTTTCTCTAAATCCCATACATATATAATGAAAATATAACAAAGTACATTATCTTCATTGTTCAGTATCTACTGGTATGTCTAATTATTTTTATAAATATTTTGATTGTTATTGTTACAGTTGCTGCTGGTTCTTCAGTATATATATTGCATGGACCTGACAGATGATGAGCTACCTAGTCAGGTGGAAGCTGTTAATCTAGGTCAGATTGGTCTGGTCAAGTATCCTTACTTACCCTGCAAGCCTCTGCTTGTCAAGGTCAGTATATTGCATGTTCCTGTATTAATTCTTTAGAATCTTAATCGAATGACTTCTTTAGTATTAACTAGAGAAGTCATTCGATTAAGATTCTAAAGAATTTTAATTTGTTTATTTTAACTTGGCATAATTTTTTTTGTGTTAGTGTGATTGGTTTTTATTTTTTCCTTATTCTTATTACCTCCTCTTCCTGCCTATATATACCCGTCCTGCTCCAATTCTGGTTAGTGTGACTTTGTAAATGGTCCAAGTCGGACCGAAACGTCGTTGTAAGCTCCTCTCTTCTATGTGCGGGTTATTTGTGTATACTCCTCCAAATAATTGTAGAATTTCTGCCAAACTTAAATTTTCTTTGTTACTGGTATGTATGTATTTGGAAATATGTTCAATATCATTCCTGATTAACCTCTTGTTTCCAGTATATTATGGGAGTTATAAAAAATGAACTCTACAGGAGGGCTCGCTTTATGGCAGTTCTCTAATACAGACATTTCAAATTCTTCTTTTATCTTTCAACAAACTGGCTGTATCCCACTGAAGCAGGGTGGCCCAAAAAGAAAAACAAAAATACATTTCAAATTATGACCAAAAATTCATATGGCTCCCTGTGTCACACTGTTTGTCCTCCATAAGCTCTGTATCTGTTGTCTGGAAACTCCAAAATTTCAAGGGTTTTAAAATTATTTCGTATTATATATATACTCTGTACTTGTGTACCTGCACCTAAATAAACTTACTGTGCTGGCTTGCAGGTACACATTAAAATCACTAAGAGTGTCTCACTAGTGCTGAAGGCACAATAAGCTAATAACAATAATCAGTCAGGGGCACTTTAAATGTCGTATATTACGTTAATATAGACTTTCATTAATCCATCTGATTTTTTTTTCAAAATTATTTAAGAAACGCGCTTCATATCATATAAACATAATACGTGTACATTCAACCATAGTAGAACAAATTGACATAAATATGACCTGTGGTTGCCAGGCAGCTTGTAGTGGTAGTAGTAGTGATGGCAAGAATTTGTTTTCTCTAGTTCAACACCAGAGAAGATATGTACACTAGAGTATTAGTGGGGGGGGGGAGGGCTGTAGAAAAATATTCCTTTCATATGCCTTCACTTGTAACTTCACTTGCTCTTAAAATGGTATTGCACGAGAATGGAAGTGTTGCTGTTATTTATTCTACTGCACCAATGTGAAGACAACTTGTACACAGTGTAAGATGTTTGTATTGTAGGGGAAAAAAGGTAAAAAAAAACGTGTATAATGTGAAATGAACGTGTATGAACACAGTGAACAAATCTTTAATACTCATTCATCTGATTGCTCTGTTTGTTCACATTCTGTTTACATTCTCCATGTCTTTTCATTCCACAACTGAAGACTCTCTTCTGATATTTATCAGTATGGAAATAATGTGTAGACACAGTTACTGGGTAAATGTACAAATGCATGTTGCTGTTAAGAGTTTTGGTTAGCAACAAGTAGTGCAAACTTCATTACAATTCATTATTCTTTGGCAAGAATAGTAGTAGTAGTAATGTAGCAGTTGTATTCAATAAGGAATATGTAAAAAACTTGGAAATATGGGTGAGGAAGCTCATATAATGTTGTGTATCCTAGAAAACTTGTCAAGGATTGTCCTTGAGAAACATGAACTACAGTATGTACTTCACAGATTTACAAATGATTCATTACTAGGTGCTGTATACAACCATGTTCTGGATTACATTACGTCAGTATGTGCAAGAGGTGATTGAAGTCACCAAGCGTGAGATGTCCACTGCCGCAGCTTTGCAACCATTCACTGTTGCAGTCAGCACCACCACCACTGGCCAGCCTGTCACTACACTAGTCTCTTCTGCACATGGTGAGGATAAACTATTAATGGTTCTGGGGTTAATTGTCCTCATTTGGTCTTACACCAGGCCTCCTAATTTGAAAGTAAAGATTTGAGTAATAAGAGCTAGTAAAAACAGGAAAGTTGAGTGTATATATACTGAATGTAACTAGAAGCTTGTATGATAGCTCTCAACTTACATGTTCAGGATTTTCACAAACTGACACACAGTTGTTCTTATGACCACCATTTCCATACCTTAGCAGTCTTTCAGATGCATCCTACTTAATATCTTTAACTCCTTCCCAATAAAGTCTAATAAATTCAGCTTCACTCATTGCTAGAACATCCAGCAGTCTCTAGTGACAAATCACCAAATTGAATAATATAAAGTTTAACTTCATATAAGCACTTTTGTATTTCTCCAGCTGCTGCTCATCTTTTTATAATTGCCTTGAGTATTTATAGTATTAATGATTATTCACTGTTACATAAATTTTTCCAAACAGATGACTCGAATGCATCACCATTAATGCAGCGATTAGGGCAGTGGGTACGAAGTCTCTTGGTGAAATTTTGGATTTGGGTTGTTGCTATTATGCTTTTTGTCTTTGGTATCCAAGGCTCTGAGGTTGTGATTTTCAGGATCATGTATATGGTCCTGTTCCTTATTTTCACCATCACCTTTCAAGTAAGTATAGAAGCATTTAATATAGTTGCATGCAAAATAAATGTTAATGCAATAATTACACAAATGCATATGGCACATTCATGGTGTATTCATTGGATGCATCTCTACAGCTGTCGTATTCTGCCTGGCGGAACTTCCTATATGGGTTCTGGCTGACGGTCATCATTTACCAGATGTTCGTGTTGGTACTCACCTACACATACCAGTTTGACAACTTCCCTGAGTATTGGCAGAACTATACTGGCATCCCTATCCAACTGCAGAATGACATGGGTCTTGAGGTATGATGGGATACAACAAAACTATAAATTATAATTGTGTATTTCTGAGAAAACTGATAATATTCATTTGTTTTGTGATTACCTATTTATAGATGTTCCAGCATCAGTATTTAATCTATAGTGTATATTTTTTATAATTGTGAAACAAGCCACAGAACGAGTGGGGTTTGAATCCATGGTGAGAGAGCCGTAAAACTCCAGGCTAGTGTGTAAGCCACTGACCTGGAGTTTTAGGGCTACTCACCACAAGTTCAACCCTTACCCCCCCCCCTCCTTCCATGGTTTGTTTGCAATGGTGTCATTACAGTTTTGCGAGTCATAATGTCTTGTGGTTGTAGCATTACCTATTGTATCCCATTCCATTGTTCTAGTTTTGCTTGTTAACAGAAAACAAAATATTGTCATTTTAGTACTGCTTTTTTTCTGTGGGTTCTTGTTCTGTTAAGAAATCTTCATTTTTTTATTTATCTTGTATGTGGTTCTAAGTCTCTTCTTTTTCTGTTGACCATTTTCATCTATTTATTGTTCTAACCTGTATATTTTAGCTGTGAATCATTCTCGCTGAGGTAGGGTGACTTGAAAAATAAGAAACACTTTCATCATCATCACTCCATCACTGGATTCATGTAAATATTGGCATGTGCAGGTGTCCTCTGATCACACCATGAACCATAATGCATCTAGTTTGTCTTAACTTGGTAAATCATTTGTATTAGCAGTGAATTGAGGAAATCTGCATGGAGCCAGAAACTGTTAAAAAAAAAGTGGGTGAATCTAGGCGTCTTTATTTTTTTGTCCGTAGGTTTACGACACTGGCCGGCTCTTCATCAAGCTGATGACTCCTACCTTCTTTGTGATCGTCACCATCATCCAGGTTCACTATTTCCACAAGGACTTCCTTGAGCTCTCTGATATTGAGAAAATGCAAGTCATATTCATTTTGCTCACTATACCATAGTAGATAATGACATGTTTAGATATTTTGTAACTATTTCATATTAGCTTATTAGATGTATCATGTAAAATGTTACTTATTGTATATTAGAATTTTAAGTTTTATTTTTGAACACCAGCCATCTCCCACAGAGGCAGTGTGACATGAAAAAGAAGAAACAAAAGTTTTCTCCACTTCCCCATAGAGTTTGACTTTACATGTATATAAATTACTATCCTATATTATTTTGCTAAGAAATAGCCAAAATAGTTTATGAAATATATACTTTATTGTATTCAAAGAAGTTGTATATTTTACATTTGGACTGATTCACTATGGACCCCCAATGGAAATAAGTCACTTTTTTTTTTTTTTGGGGGGGGGGGGGGGGGGGTGTTCTACCTATATTTTTTCCCCCCAACAAGTTGGCCATCTCCCACCGAGGCAGGGTGACCAAAAAAGAAAGAAAATCCCCAAAAAGAAAATACTTTCATCATTCAACACTTTCACCTCACTCACAAAATCACTGTCTTTGCAGAGGTACCCAGATACAACAGTTTAGAAGCATATAAAACATACCCCTCCAAACTATATTGCAAACCCCTCCTTTAAAGTGCAGGCATTGTACATCCTATTTCCAGTACTCAAGTCCGGCTATATAAAAAAAAAAGGTTTCCCTGAATTCCTTAACTAAATATTTCCCTGCTCACACTTCAACAGCTCGTCAGGTCCTAAAAACCATTCGTCTCCATTCACTCCTATCTAACATGCTCACACACGCTTGCTGGAAGTCCAAGCCCCTCGCTCATGAAACCTCCTTACCCCCTCCCTCCAACTTTTTTGAGGACGACCCTTCCCCTACAGATTTATACGCTTTCCAAGTTATACTACTTTGATCCATTCTCTCAAAATGACCAAACCACCTCAACAACCCCTCTTCAACCCTCTGACTAATACTTTTAGTAACTTCACACCTCCTAATTTCCACACTCCAAATTCTCTGCATAATATTTACACCACACATTGCCCTTAGACAGGACATCTTCACTGCCTCCAGCCGCCTCCTCGCTGCAGCATTTGCAACCCAAACGTCACACCCCCATAAGAGTGTTGGTACCACTATACTTTCGTACATTCCCTTCTTTGCCTCCATGGATAACTTTTTTTTTTTTGTCTCCACATATACCTCAACACGCCACTCGCCTTTTTTTTCATCAGTTCTATGGTTAACCTCATCCTTCATAAACCCATCCGCTGACTAGCCAGCTCCCAAATATCTAAATACATTCACTTCTTCCATACTCTCTCTCTCCAATGTGATATCCAATTTTTCTTCATCTAAATCATTTGATACCCTCATCACCTTACTCTATGTTCACTTTCAACTTTCTACCTTTACACACCCTCCCAAAGTCGTCCACTAGCCTTTGCAACTTTTCTTTAGAATCTCCCATGAAGACAGTATCATCAGCAAAAAGTAACTGTGTCAACTCCTATTTTGTATTTGATTCCCCATAATTTAATCCCACCCCTCTCCCCAACACCCTAGTATTTACTTCTTTTACAACCCCCATCTATAAATATATTGAACAACCATGGTGACATAACACATCCCTATCTAAGACCTACTTTTACCGGGAAGTAATCTCCCTCTCTTCTACACACCCTAACCTGAGCCTCGCTATTCTCATAAAAACTCTTTACAGCATTTAGTAACATATTACCTATTCCATATACTTGCAACATCTGCCACATTGCTCCCCTATCCACTCTAAATCCATAAATGCAATAAAAACTTCCCTACCTTTATCTAAATACTGTTCACATATATGCTTCAGTGTAAACACTTGATCTACACATCCCCTACCCACTCTAAAACCTCCTTGCTCATCTGCAATCCTACTCTCTCTTACCTCTAATTCTTTCAATAGTAACCCTACCATACACTTTTTCTGGTATACTCAGTAAACTTCTTTCAACGTACCAGCTGTATTCCACTGAGATGGGGTGGCCCAAAAGAAAAAACTAAAGTTTCTCCTTTTTAAATTTAGTAATATATACAGGAGAAGGGGTTGCTAGCCCCTTGCTCCCGGCGTTTTAGTCGCCTCTTACAACATGCATGGCTTACGGAGGAAGAATTCTGTTCCACTTCCCCATGGAGATAAGAGGAAATAAACAAGAACAAGAATTAGAAAGAAAATAGAAGAAAACCCAGAGGGGTGTGTATATATATGCTTGTACACGTATGAGTAGTGTGACCTAAGTGTAAGTAGAAGTAGCAAGACGTACCTGTAATCTTGCATATTTATGAGACAGACGAAAGACACCAGCAATCCTACCATCATGTAAAACAATTACAGGCTTTCGTTTTACACTCACTTGGCAGGATGGTAGTACCTCCCTGGGTGGTTGCTGTCTACCAACCTACTACCTATACTTAGTAAACTTATTCCTCTATAATTTTTACAATCTCTTTTGTCCCCCTTCCCTTTATATAAAGGAACTATACATGCTCTCTGACAATCCCTAGGTACCTTCCCCTCTTTCATACATTTATTAAACAAAAATACCAACCACTCCAACACTGTATCCTCCCCTGCTTTTAACATTTCTGTCATGATCCCATCAGTTCCATCTGCTTTACCCCCTTTCATTCTATATAATGCCTTACGCACCTCCCCCACACTCGCATCCTGCTCTTCTTCACTCCTAAAAGATGTTGCATCTCCCTGTCCACCTCCTATAACCACAAACTTCTGCCCCACATTTTAAAACTATTCCAACCTTCTTCAACCCCCCATCTACTGATACTTGTACTAGCCCACCTTTGTGCCAATAGTTACTTATATCTCACCCTAACATCCTCCTCCCTTAGTTTATACACCTTCACCTCTCTCTTACCTGCTGTTGCCATTTTCCTTTTGTCTCGTCTACCTCTTACTCTAACTGTAGCTACAACTAAATAATGATCCGATATATCAGTTGCTCCTCTATAAACATGTATATCCTGAAGCCTACCCATCAACCTTTCATCCACCAATACATTATCTAACAAACTACTTTCATTATGTGCTATATCATACCTTGTATATGTACTTATTTATCCTCTTTTTCATAAAATGTACATTACTTATTACCAAACCTCTTTCTACACACGGCTCAATAAAAGGCTCGCCATTTTCATTTACCCCTGGCACCCCAAATTTACCTACTACTCCCTCCACAACATTTTTACCCACTTTAGCATTGAGATCCCCAACCACAAGTACTCTCACTTGGTTCAAAACTCCCCACGCACTCGCTCAACATTTCCCAAAATCTTTCTCTCTCCTCTACACTTCACTCTTCTCCAGGTGCATAAACACTTACTATAACCCACATATTATATGATAATTTATGTAACTGTATTTGTGTACCTGAATAAACTTAATTATTGTCAATATGGAAGGAATGTGAGTGTGCTTTATTTTTAATTTCAAGAAAGCCTTCGCTACCTTTTGTAAAGTACATACTTGTTTAGCTAGGAAAGGAATATTGTTGTTGGTCAATACTTCAACAGCAATTGTTACCGTTCTTTGAATTTTTCTTTTTCAGACAAGATCAGCCAGTCATTACCGAGACAGGAAAACAAGAGGCCAAGGTAGCTGCTCCCAGCTGTCCCAATCTTTTAGATTCTTGTACTCTTGATGATATCAAAGGTGAGTCTCTTATAGTTCACCACTTTTCAAGATGGAAAATGTTTTATAAAAAAAAATCTTTGAAATTGTATAGTCTTTTTTTTCTTTATAGCCATTCCCACTATTGTTTTTATCATTCTTATTTGTGTGTCAGTTTTGGGTTTTCTACCAACTTTTTCTGGTGTAACCCAGTACCTTTTACTTTCTCTTTTCAAAATGGTTTCCTTCTGCTTCCTGTGTTGTCCTCACTGGTATCCTCATTCCCTGATGTACAGTACTTTTAAGTGTAATATGTGGTAGTTATGAAGTGGAATAACTTATTTTGGGATGTATGATTTCAGCCATGTTGGAATACCATGGATTAAAGATACTGGCTCAAATACAGGACACCATGGCTGCGGCTATGGAATTGGGATGGCGCTTCCTTGAACTACATTTGATGAAGATCGTCCTCGGTTCTGTTATAATGCTTGCTTGTTATGATGTTAGTATCTGTCTTGACAGTTTTGTTAAACAGTTAGCAGAGATAGGTGATGAAAATTTTTGGTCACTGCTTTTCCACTTGCTATCAGATATCTCAGGAGAAATTTTGTTCTGTTTTTAACTGTATTGTTTTTCTTTCTGGTTGATACTGTGATGGGTAATATTTCAAAATTGTTATTCAGCAGATAAAAATTACATAATCTCAATTTTTTTGTTGTTGAGGCGATATCTTGACAGTTTTGCAGCATATACATTTTTTTTCAATGCACCAGTTGTATCCTACAAAGACAGGGTGATGTATACAAGATATGGACCAATGTTTTATACATGTTTTATTCTCAGGTTTGTGCTCTTCACTGGGCCTTCGCTCTGCTGGCCACAATAGCAGTGCCTTGCCCAGAGAAGATTCAGATTGCCATTTGTCGCACCTGCGTTGTCTTATCATCCCTCCTCCTTATTGTCAGGATGATATATCAGATAGATTATATAGATCCTGAAGGATGGGCTGCTAACTGTTCGGTAAGTTCTAATGTATGATTTTATCTATTACGTGTAATGTAAATATGAAGTTTCAGATGTAAAAAGTCCTGTACACAAAATGTCACGCTACTCATTGTTCAGATGTGCTATTAGGCTTTGTCATTAATTTCTATTGAATGTAGTATTTAAATAATTTTAACATTAAAAGTTTGTTAGAATGATACATCTTTGACATGAAATGTAAACTGTGTTTAATATTAGTGTAGATACAATTTTGATGCCTTACTGCAATTTGTCAGCTGTATGATAACTTGACGTGGACACCTTATCCCCTGAATGAGACTGCGAATAATGCTGTGTGGCTTGGCCTTAGCAAGGCTCCCAATCTACCAAAGTATCTTAAGGGCTACATAGGTAAGCTACAACAGTAATATTTACCCTTCCTTCCCACGCACACTAGTGGAATATAGAACAAAGTTATTTGAACATATATTCTAGTATCTTCATACCTCTGGCAAGACAGTGATGGAGTGAGTGATAAGTGTTTTTTGTTGTTGTAACTCTGCCTAGGTAGGAAATAGCTGATGTGTTAAAAAAAAAATTCAGGAGGGCATTGCTTTACAGAATTTCGCCAATGAAGCGGTTTTCAGATATACCCATTCTTCATTTATTCAGACTTAATACAATAAATATAAAATCCCTGTATCCGTGGGGGATATGTTCTGAGACCTACCGTGGAGACCTGACACTGTGGATAGTAGTGAACCCTATACAGTGGAACCTCAGTAGTATATGACCCGCTCCCTACTCGAACAAAGCTCAGCACTCGACCAAGCAAATACGACCTGCCAGAACTTCACTGTAAACTACAGTGGACCCCCGCATAACGATTACCTCCGAATGCGACCAGTTATGTAAGTGTATTTATGTGAGTGCGTTTGTACGTGTATGTTTGGGGGTCTGAAATGGACTAATCTACTTCACAATATTCCTTATGGGAATAAATTCGGTCAGTACTGGCACCTGAACATACTTATAGAGTGAAAAAATATCGTTAACCGGGGGTCCACTGTATTTCGTGTTTCTTTGCGTTTTTTGGTGTTTTTTGTATTTGTATAAATAAATCGCCATGGGGCCTACAAAGATCAGCGATAACAGCCAACCAAACAGAAAATTGGTTGGGAAAAACTTGTTTGATACTCAAACGGAGCAGCACTCGAACAGCCTTCTGGAATGAATTAGTCGCATACAAAGGTTCCACTGTATATGTTGTTTTTCGTTTGTGCCTATGATAAAGTTTGATACTTTGCAATCACTTGAGAATTAGCACTTCAAGGCTTCTCTTAGGCTTTAAAGAACTGCTAGCATTACTACTATTGCACATTAGGGTCATTATTAAGCAAAATTAAGGATTATTTTTGGGCCATGGTAAATTGTGGGTAACTGATACCTCAGAAAACAGATCCATGGATATGGAGTTTCTGCTGTGTTCTCCACTCCTTATAAGCTAAGGACAAAAATATTTTAAGGTAAGTAATGTGTGTGCTGTATATGCATTTTTTAGGCCTATCTCTTGCTCACTTAATATGATAGTGTAACCATGTTATTAGGCCTTTATATGCATTTTCAAGTAAAAAAGTTTTACTTTATGTTGATTCTCACTTTACAGCAGTAACCTGGAACCTAACCTGCTGTATTATAAGTAGGCCTGCATGTGCAGCAGTAACCCGGAACCTAACCTGCTGTATTATAAGTAGGCCTGCATGTGCAGCAGTAACCCGGAACCTAACCTGCTGTATTATAAGTAGGCCTGCATGTGCAGCAGTAACCCAGAACCTAATCTGCTGTATTATAAGTAGGCCTGCATGTGCAGCAGTATCCCGGAACCTAACCTGCTGTATTATAAGTAGGCCCGCATGTGCAGCAGTAACCCAGAACCTAATCTGCTGTATTATAAATAGGCCTGCATGTGCAGCAGTAACCCAGAACCTAACCTGCTGTATTATAAATAGGCCCGCATGTGCAGCAGTAACCCAGAACCTAATCTGCTGTATTATAAATAGGCCCGCATGTGCAGCAGTACCAGAACACCTGGAAAAGCCTACAATACCTGCTGTATTATAAGTTGGATCTGCTTGTGCATAATACTCCATGAAACTGGACAACCAGTACTAGCAGAGATACAAGAAAATATTTTAAGTATGGGGCAGTGATAAGTAAATTGAGCTAGACAAGGACATTTCTGAGCCCATGTTCTCTCTCTGGAGAGAGTTCCGGGGGTCATGCCCCTGGCCCGGTCTGTGACCAGGCCTCATGGTGGATCAGGGCCTGATCAACCAAGTTGTTACTGCTGGCTGTATGCAGTCCAACGTACGAGCCCCAGCCCAGCTGATCAGGTACCGACTTTAATTTAAAACTGTCATAAATTTAATAAAGATGGGGCACTACGAGCATAGCTTACTCGTGTAATTGCAAGTACAGCCTCTCCTCACTTAGCGATGTACTCGTTTTCTGACCACTCACTACGACCAGCTCTCCAACCAGTATGCAAACCTAAATAATGAATATTAGAGCTGATTTCCTCTATTCTGTTTATTACAGTATACAATACACTACGATATAAACATTTAAAAATATATACTAGAAATGTTATAACTGGTGCAGAGGTGACATTAAAAAAATTTCTAAAAATGGTTGAGACAAACCCACTATCATTATAGTATGCTCCTTACTTAACCCTTAAACTGTCCAAACGTAGATCTACGTTTTTTCAACATTTGAAAGTATGTAAAAAAAGTAGATTTTTTTTTTTTTTTTTTTTTTTATTTAATTTTTTTTTTTTTTTTTTTTTTAATTTGAAAATATGTAAAAGGAACGTAGATCTACTTTTGGAGCACTACACATGTAAACGTAGATCTGCTTGGACAGTTTAAGGGTTAATGACCTATTTGCTTACCGACCTACTCTTAGGAACAGAACCCCATCTTAAAGTGAGGAGAGGCTGTACTACTTTCTTTGTACAAGTATTTGCATTGTTTTGGAATATAACAAATTTATTCCTGTCTTGGGTTGTCTTGTGCAGGCATCATTGTTGTGATAACAGTACAGGCTGTAGTTGTCATCAGGCAAGAGTACCAGCGTAAACTAACAGGACTCCCACCACCTCCACCTGGAGTTCTCTTCCCAAATATCACCAGAGCAGTGGCTGATGATGGTATCCCTGAGTGTACAAAGTTCCTCCTGAACTATGGTTTCTATAAGTTTGGTGTTGAGGTAAGGGCTTTTTTTTTAAATAGTGTACTAATTATTTTTTCCTGATAAATTTCTAAATGAAATGATTAAATTATTTCTTTGAATGTGCCCAACTACTCACTGTGGACACCCTAACTACACATTTATTTAGGGCAGCAAAATAATTTTTTATATACTCAGGTGTGCCTTATGAGCCTGGTGGCTGTGATTGGTACTCGCCTGGATGTTTATTCCCTCATCTATGCTGGGTGGCTCTGCTACTTTTACAATCGAGAAAGGAAAGACATCGCACGTGTTTGGAAAGCCTTTGTCATTTTTATTACTGTGCTGATACCCCTTCAGTATCTTATGTGTGTTGGCATCCCACCTGGTATTTGTACAGGTGAGTAATCAACTGCGTCATTTAAGGTTATATGGCATTGTGCATCTTTTATACCTTGTCGGCTGGAGTTGTGCACTTCAGTCTTGCCTATTAAGCATCTTTGCCAAAAAATACATTATACTGTTTCTCTATTAATTACCAGAATGAAGATAGTGGTTCACTTGCTTAGTGAAATCTTTATAAAAGTGCCTGATGATCCTGGTTATAATTGTGAGCCAGCAGGGTGCTACCAACAGTAATCGACAAGGAAGTCTGGTCTCAGACAAAGCCGATAGTAAAAAAAATATGCAGTAAGATTTAAGATTACTGGTTACTTTCTCAACATTTAAATGCCAAGTATGGATTGTGTACTGTGTATTACAAAGAAATTGTTCTCCCCAGTTTTTTACTCTGCAGTTGGAGCTGCTTGGGTGTTTATAAATTTGATTTTCTTAATAGGAAGAGCACATGTCAGTATGCACTACAGTTCTTGTGCAATAAAAATTATTAATTGCTTATACTAAGTATAACACACTTTTATATTTCACCCATATAAAAATTAACACTACTCTCAAGTTCAGTGGCAGGGTGTAATGGGCATTTCTTAATATCATTATGGGTCTGTGGGTGATAAATATATTATTTTGCGATACTGTGGAACCCCGGTTTTCATCTGGTCCGGTTATCGTGCAATTCACTTTTTGACCACTTTTTTCGGCGAAATTTTCCCCATTTTTGTACATCCACTCAGAAATCGTCCATACCAGATGCGGCCGCTCATACATTCATGACTCCTCAGAGGAGGAAGAAGAGAGAGGGGAGAATGTGCCTTCAGCAATTAAGGACATTCGTGCAAAGTGGAGCGAGGTGCAAAATTTTGTGGAGAAATATCACCATAAAGCTGTTGCAAGCCATGTCAGCAACATGTTCAATGACAATGCTGTGTCCCATTTTAGGCAAATCTTAGAGACGCCAAAAACGGGCCTCTCTGGACAGAATTTTTGTGTGACAGGGGTCCAGTGACTCAAGCTGGTCCTAGTGCCAGTAAAAGACAAAGAAGGGAAGTAACCCCGGATAGGGCTTTGATACCAGAAGTCCTTATGGAGGGGGATTCCCCTTCCAAACAATAAACTCTTTCCTCTCCCCTCTTCACCATCTTCCATACTGCAACAAGTCTTCAGTTAAGGTAAAACTGATTTAATTGTTGATTTATCAATTAAAATTAGTGCTTTATATTTATTTTTAAACCTAGGTAGTAGGTTGGTAGACAGCAACCACCCAGGGAGGTACTACCGTCCTGCCAAGTGAGTGTACAACGAAAGCCTGTAATTGTTTTACATGATAGTGGGATTGCTGGTGTCTTTTGTCTGTCTCATAAACATGCAAGATTTCAGGTATGTCTTGCTACTTCTACTTGCATTTAGGTCACACTACACATACATGTTTTTTTTTTTTTTTTTTTTTTTTCCCCCCAACAAGTCGGCCGTCTCCCACCGAGGTAGGGTGACCCAAAAAAAAAAGAAAGAAAATCCCCAAAAAGAAAATACTTTCATCATCATTCAACACTTTCACCACACTCGCACATTATCACTGTTTTTGCAGAGGTGCTCAGAATACAACAGTCTAGAAGCATACACACATAAAGATACACAACATATCCCTCCAAACTGCCAATATCCCAAACCCCTCCTTGAAAGTGCAGGCATTGTACTTCCCATTTCCAGGACTCAAGTCCGACTATATGAAAATAACCGGTTTCCCTGAATCCCTTCACTAAATATTACCCTGCTCACACTCCAACAGATCGTCAGGTCCCAAGTACCATTCGTCTCCATTCACTCCTATCTAACACGCTCACGCACGCTTGCTGGAAGTCCAAGCCCCTTACCCACAAAACCTCCTTTACCCCCTCTCTCCAACCCTTTCGAGGACGACCCCTACCCCGCCTTCCTTCCCCTATAGATTTATATGCTTTCCATGTCATTCTACTTTGATCCATTCTCTCTAAATGACCAAACCACCTCAACAACCCCTCTTCTGCCCTCTGACTAATACTTTTATTAACTCCACACCTTCTCCTAATTTCCACACTCCGAATTTTCTGCATAATATTTACACCACACATTGCCCTTAAACAGGACATCTCCACTGCCTCCAACCGTCTCCTCGCTGCTGCATTTACCACCCAAGCTTCACACCCATATAAGAGTGTTGGTACTACTATACTTTCATACATTCCCTTCTTTGCCTCCATAGATAACGTTTTTTGACTCAAAAAAAATACATGTACAAGCATATATATACACACACACACCCCTCTGGGTTTTCTTCTATTTTCTTTCTAGTTCTTGTTCTTGTTTATTTCCTCTTACCTCCATGGGGAAGTGGAACAGAATTCTTCCTCCGTAAGCCATGCGTGTTGTAAGAGGCGACTAAAATGCCGGGAGCAGGGGGCTAGTAACCCCCTTCTCCTGTATATATTACTAAATTTAAAAGGAGAAACTTTAGTTTTTTCCCTTGGGCCACCCCACCTCGGTGGGATACGGCTGGTACGTTGAAAGAAAGAAAGATTTATTTTTCATTGTTTTCTGTATGTAAAACTATAGTTATTCTCTATAAAAATAATTTTTTTAATATTTTTGGGTGTCTGGAACTGATTAATTGGATTTACGTTATTTCTTATGGGAAATATTACTTCAGTTTTCGTACAAATTGGTTTTCTGCCGACCTTCTGGATTGGATTAAAGATGAAAGCTGGGTTTCCACTTTACCAGTTAGCTGGACTTGAGTCCTGGAGATGGGAAATACAATGACAATGCCTGCACTTGAAAGGAGGAGTTGGGGATATTGGCTGTTTGGAGTGACGTCGAAACTCTTGTATCTGGGCATCTCTGCATAGATAGTGATTGTGTGAATAATGGTGAAAGTGTTGAATGATGGTGAAAGTTTTTTTTTTTTTTAATCGTCCTGCCTCAGGAGGTGGCCAGCATGTTAAAAAAAAAAAAAAAATTTAATGTATGAAATACCTGGCTATGCCTCAGGCTCTAGAAGCCATAAGGTATCAAATATAGATACAAAATAATAGTTAAAGAAAAACCTTTCTTCCTCTCACTCCCCAGACACTGTATGACCTGTATGGGTTTAGCTTTTCCACGAATATACAATAATAATAACAATAACAATGCCTGCACTTTAAAGGAGGGGTTTGGGATATTGGCAGTTTGGAGGGATATGTTGTGTATCTCTATACGTATATGCTTCTAAACTGTTATATTCTGAGCACCTCTGCAAAAGCAGTGATAATGTGTGAGTGTGGTGAAAGTGTTGAATGATGATGAAAGTATTTTCTTTTTGGGGATTTTCTTTTTTGAGTCACCCTGCCTCGGTGGGAGACGACCGACTTGTTGAAAAAAAAAAAAAATAATAATAATAGGTAGTAGGTTAGACAGCAACTGCCTAGAGATGTACTACCGTCCTGCCAAGTGAGTGTAAAACGAAAGCCTGTAATTGTTTTGCATGATGGTAAGATTGCTGGTCTCTCTATTTCTGTCTCAAACTTGCAAGATTTCAGGTACGTCTTGCTACTTCTACTTACACTTAGGTCGCACTACACATACATGTACAAGCATATATATACACACTCCTCTGGGTTTTCTTCTATTTTCTTACTAGTTCTTGTTTATTTCCTCTTATCTCCATGGGGAAGTGAAGCGGAATTCTTCTCCTGTAAGTCATGTGTGTCGTACAAGGTGACTAAAATGCCAGGAGCAATGGGCTAGTAACTGCTTCTCCTGTATACATTACTAAAGTTTAAGAGAAACTTTTGTTTTTCTTTTTTGGGCCACCCTGCTTCAGTAAGATGTGTCCGGTTTGTTGAAAGAAGAATAATAATAAATAATAATTAATAATAATACACCTACCATCCGACTTACGACCTGCTCGACTTACGACCATGTTTTTTGTGCCAAATTTCTGGGAAATAAACTACTATTTGTGTTGTACACATTGTGTATCCTAAACCTTACAGTATAAAATACAGTACTAACAACATAAAAAGTAAAGTAAAACATGAAATACGAAAATAAAACAAAATAAAGTCATTACAAAAATGTTTTGTTGATATTCCGTAGTAAAGTTCGACTTACGACCATTTCAACTTACTACTGGTTTCTCGGAACCGAACTCGGTCGTAAGTCGGATGGTAGGTGTAATAATAATAATTCTCTTCAGACTACCCATGGGCTGGTGTGATGGACCCGGAGCTACGAGAGTGGCTCTTTTTTCCTGACTTTGTGAAGCCACCAGAGTCCTACAAGATTGTCAGTAAGTTGTTCATTGGGGTTAATTTACTTTGATATAGATTTCTTTAGTACAGTGGACCCCCGCATAACGATTACCTCCGAATGCGACCAATTATGTAAGTGTATTTATGTAAGTGCGTTTGTACGTGTATGTTTGGGGGTCTGAAATGGACTAATCTACTTCACAATATTTCTTAGGGGAACAAATTCGGTCAGTACTGGCACCTGAACATACTTCTGGAGTGAAAAAATATCGTTAACCGGGGGTCCACTGTATTTTAATATTTAATCATGTACAGCTGTATTGACTAATAATAATCTCTAAAAGTAATAAACCTATGGAAGTACCTTTATAATTAAATTAATTTCAATCTGTATTTGGTGTGAATGGAAAAGTGGTATATTCCTGGCCAGGTGTTCAGATTATTTCTTCATATTATACTATTGTTCATAGTATACTACTACCCTTATTATTATTCCATGATTTTGAGATTATTTAATTAAGATTTGTTCATGCCTGTGTAATTATTATATTTTATTTGGTCTTTTTTTAAAATATTAACACGTATTATCTTTTTACAGCTGATTTCTGCCTGCTGATATTTGCTGTGTGTCAGCAGCATGTCTTTGATATAGAATTTGCAGATGGTGCCGAATCTTTTGAAGGTGGCAGCAATCGTGAGATTGTACATGAAGATCCAGCTTCCCTGGTCAACCCCATTCCTGACTTTGTTACTTACTCCAGGTGGGCTATGCCGCTCTCCATTGAAGGTTATTTTACCTAAAGTTGGCTTTTAAGCTATTGCGTATAAATTTTGTACATAATGTATTATGCAATTTAACCACAAGGGTAAGAGGATGACTTGCTCAGTACACCTTTTGCATTGCAAAATAGCACTTCATCAGGAACAATTTGGTATGGAAATTGAAATGCAAGTTAGCCCAAGCAGGTGTGTGTGTTGACATGTCTTGGCTAGGACAGGAAGGAGGGAGAGAAGAAAGAGGGAGAGGGGAGAAGAAAGAGGGAGAGGGGAGAAAGAGAGGGGGAGGGGGAAAGAAAGGGGAGGGGGAGAGAAACAGAGGGGGAGGGAGGAGAGAAGGGGGGAAAGGAGCGCGCACCCTGTTGGCCTCCACAGTTTAACCAACCGTTAACCCATAGGTGCCAGAGGCTTAAAGAATTATTTTAAGAATAGCATAAAAAACTGATAAGCTCATGAGCATGGTAGTAAATAGAAGATTATATAGTACCTAATAACATGTCAAAAATAAAAATAAGGCCATAGAATGTTAAGTGAAAGCTGCCTTGAGCAAATTGTCCTCTCCTACTCTGTGGTTAATTTGAATTATTAATTATTCTTTTGTGATTGTTGCATACTGTATTGTGTGTAATTACTGTACTTGAGGGAACAAGACAGAGTGGATAGAGAATGGCTTTTGAGATGTAGGACAAGGGAGAGGGGAGAACATAAGTACGTAGCAGCTTAAGATGCAGAATTGCTAGTGACATTAGAAAGTGCTTTTTTAAGTCTTGGTTAGTAAATGAAACAGGGTGGATGTGGTAGAGGCAGTGTACACTGTAGTAGGTATAAAAACTTGGTGCTATGACTACTCTTGCACTCCCAGCTAAGTATGTCTGTTATGGCATCATACGAGACATTTGGTTACATCAGCAGGTTTCAATGCTTAATCTTAGATATATTGTACAGTCATGTTATATTATGATAAATATTAGTCAGAAAAGTTTTGTAAATATGTTAGATCTGGTGACATGTTTGATAATAGCTTCTGAAGTTAATAAAGTAGGAGGACCGGACCTGTAATCTTTGAACTTGTGGATTATTTGATAAAATATGGAGAGATGATTCAAGCCTGACAAGATGGTCATATTTGAGAGCAATGTATGGTGCGAATGTTGTGCAGAGAATTAGGAACAGAAATTAGAAGTATGTTTGAGACTTCCAAGAGTATAATACAAAGGGCAGAGGAATGATAGTAAATGTATTTCCTTTTTTTGGGGTCACTCTGCCTTGGTGGGAGATGTCCAGTGTGGTAAAAAAAAAATTATAGCATATTTGATTCCTGTGTATTGCACTTGTTTGTACTGTGTGTGGAAAGTAATTTACAATAAGTTATCTTGTGTGTGCATTAAGCAGATTGAACTGCCAGAACAGAATGAACATTTTCAGATGAAACTATTTTTATCCTAGGGAAATTTTTAAAGTACAGATTTCCTTGAAATAATTAGTTTACACTTAAATCACTAAGTATACAGCAGTTAAATAATTATAGTACAATTTTATTTCTGTGTCTAAACATAAACATCAATTGATTTTGAGAGTAGAATTTTTTATAATGTAGGCAGTGGTTACTTTTTCTCCACCACTGGTTATAAAAATGATAGGTTGGTCATGTGCTACTCTCTCTCAGGCTGATCATGTAATGCTGATAATACTTCACAATTCCTTGTTTTAGGAAGACTGGTGGTAAGAAGTAAGTACAACTTAAAATTGTTTCCTTAATGCTCAGTTGGTTTGTCAGAATTGCATCATGTCTACTATAAATTTTTGTAAGTGTTTTTGCATGTCTTGGTGTGAGACTTACCAAGGCAGAGCAACATTAATCACTGGTCGCAAATATTTTAATACTGTACCTGAAAGTGTAACCTTAACCACAGCATAAGCATGATGAATGATAGTTATATAAGACTGTATCCTGTAGTGGGAAGTAATATAAATCTTAAGTTATGGAATTACTGTGATCATAACCTTGTAATGTAATACAGTACATGATATCAGTGGTTCCCAACCTGGGAGATTAAGTTATTCCAAGTGGTCCTTGAAGCATTAGAGTAAGCATTGCTCCTCCAGTTAATGCTTGATTTCCTATATAATCCACCAGTCTTTACCCTCACAAATCATGTGGGGTCTGCATAAATGTTTGAAGCTAAATAAGAGTTCTTAAGTTTGGGAAGGTAGGGAGCCACTGCTCCTCTATCCTCAGTAGGAGGAATTAATTTTTAACTGTGAGCGTGTGCAAAATAGTCCCCTTCCCTGCAGTGATTGCATCAAATTTTAGTTTGAGTTATTGATCATAAAGCCTATTGAGTAGTATATATTGCATAATGATAAACATCACTAGAGTGAGTGTGCCCTAATTCTTTGCTGTTGACAGCATAGAATGCTGTTAATTCCTGTTATGCCCACTGCAGACTGAATATCATTGATATGCAAGACATTACCACTATACAATTCTTGCATGGCAAACTAAGTATACTCACATCATTTCCCAAATGTTATTTTCTTTTGTTTTGCTATTGTTCACTTATGCTGCACCTTATTCTTCTACTTATTTGTCACCATTAGACATCTTTCACTTTGTTTCAAACATTGCTGTTTTATCCTTGGTGCTCTACCCTTGGTGCTCTATGCACCCCCCTCGTCCCCCAAGCTGTGCAGTTAGTTATTTGTTAACTATGCCATAAGAATTAAGGAGGAAAAGATTGTATATTGCAGGTAACCTCTGTTATAGCAGTAATAACCATTTCCTTTGAATATGTTTTTGTCTCCTTACTGTCATGCTCCATTATTTACCATAAGAATTAAGTTTGATGAAATGCAATATTTTCTTCTTAACATATTCCTCTGCATCATCAACTTGCATATTATGATGAAGTGAAACAATTTTTACACTTATCTTGCACGTGAGAATGATTTGTTAGGTGTCTATACCTCCATTCACTCCCACAAAAAACTTTTTGGCACATCTGCAATAAATTTTCGTTTTAAGAAGAAACTGGATCACTGCTGCTACCAAGTGCCAGATCAACTAGGCTCTGATGGATGTGTGGTCCAGTAGGCTGACAGTTGCAACAGCCTGGTTGAAAAGGCAATCAACTTAAAATCCTGGCCTCAGATGGGCCTGCGAGAGTAGAAAACGCTTCGTCATTTATGGGTATATCACTGGTATACTTGATCTATTATCTGTTTAAAATGCCTTGTTTAGTCATGGGATTTTTGCACGTACAGTGGAAACGTATATAAAACTATGTAATGTCATGGAAAATTGGCTTTATTGCATCATGCATTTACATCAAGCCAGATGGCTGATGTAAATGCCAAATATAGTAACATTATTTTCATCACTTAGTAATAACAATGTCTTAATTGTTCAGTAAACTAATTCTACCACTAATTCTAACACTAAACAAGACTTTGAAGGGTAATTTCATATACGAGTGACAAGAAATAATGCAGTTATTTTGAATAAATGTTTAGTGTTTTCACATAACATCAATAATTTCCAGTTATGTTGGCTTCATCCCATAATAATAATGTTCAGAAGTACAAGATTTTCAAAAATTACTTTTTATAATTTAATTTGTTTTCAACACGCATAATATAGTCTAGTGTAGCTATTGTTTGTCATAATAGGTGCAGTGGTGAGTTGCATGTAAAGTATCACACGTTCCCTAAAGTAATAATAAACTAAATTGAAGGTTAAAGTTATGAGAGGAGAGAAGACAGGTGTGGTTGTAACATCATCAAAACTCTGTGGGGGGAAAAATCTTGTAAACATTAGAGAACAAAGTCACAATACCATGATTGGAGCAATACACAAGTAACCTGCACATAAGAAAAAGGGACTTATGATGTTTTGGGCCATCTTGGACCATTAATTAGTCACGCACTAACACACAGGGGTAAGGGAGCCAGGACATATATGACAGGACGGCAGGGACAGGACAGAGAGAGGAGGAAGAAAGAAGGAAGTGGAGATAGTAGTGGTAGAGGTAATGCTGGTAGTAGTAGTAGTAGTAGAGGTAATACTGATGGTGGTGGTGGTAGTAGGGGTAGAGGTAATGCTGGTGGTGGTAGTAGGTAAGGGTATGCTGGGGGTAGTAGGGTAGAGGTAATGCTGTGGTGTGTAGTAACAGTGAAATTAGGGGAAGTAGTGTGTTCAGCCATTTTATATTTGGGTAACACCTGTACTATTTTAGTGTATTAACCTAGTAACCTCCAGACAATGTACAGTGTGTTGCTATTAAATCCCCAGCTTTGTGGGGCAAAAATTTGAGGTTGTCATTATTTTATAATTATCTCATAAAGAACCTAACATTTACATAAATAACTGTAAAACACTACGGTGTCAACAAATTTAAAATCATAATGTCTAGTTGTGCTGGTTCAAATATTTTAAATCTCCATATATTTTAAATTTATCCATAAGAATTCTGAAATATTTTTAAATAAATAAGTCGTACAAACCACTTTGCAAACCTAAAGTTGTCCTAAACATTTATTACTTGTGGAGGCAGGTGGTTTCTGGGACATGACGAGCTGTTGGAGTGTGAGCAAGGCAACATTTTGTGAAGGGATTCAGGGAAACCAGTTAGCCAGACTTGAGTCCTGGAGGTGGGAAGTACAGTGCCTGCACTTTAAAGGAGGGGTGGCACCTCTGGCAAGACAGTGATAGTGAATGGTGGTGAAGTTTTTTTTTTTTTTTTTTGGGGGGGGGGGGGCCTTGCCCTACCTTAGTTGAAGACGGGCATTATGATAAAATATTATTACTTCTATTGTTACTATTATCATTATTATCAGTTACTATTATGATGATGTAGATAGTGGTATATATTAAGTGCATCACTCCCTGCAGGAACTATTTGGACATGGTGAAGGTGGTGGTCTTCTTTACATCATACTGGATCACTCTGGCTGTTATGTTCCTTGGAGGTACCAACCGTGTGACACTCTTTGCCATGGGCTATGTCCTAGGAGCCTTCATATTCTTGTGGCAGGGCAACGAGTTCTATCTTCGACCTTTTCCTACTATTCTCAGGCTGTGAGTAGTAGTGGTATATACAAAAACCTGTATAATTTTTTAATCAGTGGAAAGCCCTGAACAAATGGCCAAAATTTCCACTGAGTGAGTTGCCATATGACAAGCTTTCTTTTAGGAGAAATTTTGACAGGTCTCTTGGCAAACTACATAATGCTTTGAAATAGTTAGTGTTATAATATTTGTAAAAGGTGCCTTTTAGGAATCATATTTTGCATGCATGAGGGTGTCTTGTGTATCTTACAATAAACTTGTGTACTGCTGCCTGTTAAAAGTACAATATTCAAAGTTCATTTAAATACGGTGGTAGAAAAGATTAAAAGTTTATGGTCTATTAACCCGTTCAGGGTCCGTCCCGTAGATCTACGGCTTTACGTTTCCAAACCGTAGATCTACGTCATGAGCTCAGCTCCCTCTGATAAACTGTGAGTGGTACATTTGGGCCTAGATATGAGAGAATACATCTATGTGGTATGTGTGCACCACATAAAACAAATCCTGCAGCACACTGTGTATAATGAGAGAAAAAAAAACTGAGACCATGATTTTCGATTAAAACAGCAACTTTGCATTTGCGATTTGTATTTGCGATTTCTTGGTCTCATTTGATAGAATGGAAGACATATTACAGGAGTAGAGATGATTTTGAATGGTTTTAGCACTGGAAATGGCTTGAAACTGAGCTCAAAGTAGCGGAAATGTTAAATTTTTGCCTATGTTCAAAAGTAAACAAATGACCTCGCACGTCTAATACACGCCAGCTGGTGGGTCTAATATACATTCACAAATGTGGTGATGATATTTATGCAATTATTACAATATTGCATAACAGTAAATCTTCTATTTTTTTGTGTGAATAAAAATTCATTGCGAATAAAAAATCAAAATGGAATTTATTTGTAAAGCCTCAAAATGTAACTAATGAACAGAGGAAATGTTAGTTTAGTGCCAGGAATACCTACATTGTTTATTCTGGACCCTATTTTGAAATTGGAATATTTTGAACTTTGTGTTAAATTGGCCAAATTACCAATTTCCAATCACTTTATTTTGTAGTTGAAACAGTTGACTTGGGGATTTCTTGTGCTCAGTCGATAGAATGGAAGTAATACTAGTGAAATAGCTAAGAATTTGGTGGACTGGAATAGTGTAATTAGCCTAAAATGGGAGTCAAAGTCGGCAAAATCGCCGATTCGTGAGTATCGCTGACACATCAAAATTCGTGAGAGCATAATTTCGTCAATTTTTCATCAAATTTCATACTTTTTGTTTTATTATCTTCACAAAAAGATTCTCTACCATTTCATAAGAAAAAATAACATTTTTTTTTTAAATTCTTGGACACTGGGGCACCACTTCAGATTTTGGCCTTGGACCCTGAAGCGGTTAATGCAGTTCATTTAGAAATACTATCTGTATTTGACTTGTATTATAAAATACAAATTTATTTCTTAGGTGAGGACTTGAAAATATTAAGGTTGTGGTGAATAAAAAGGGGTTTGTAATAATTTCCTCTTCAGTGAGAAGGCAACATGGGTATATTTGTTTTTTAAATTGTGAAATTCTTTTAGTAGGAACAATCATAAACCATATCACTAATATCAACTTGTTCACTTTCTACAGGTGGAATTATTTGCTTGGGTACAATGTAGGTGTGATCGTAGTGAAGACATTATTGCAGCTGCTGGGATGTGTGTTCCTAGCACCACTCTCCATCAACGTTTGCTGGCTGGTTCAGCTCTTTGGTATAGCTTGTGTCAAGAAATTTGGAGATGATTCTGATGAAAAAATTGTGGCAGGTGAATTGTAGTACAAAAATATTTCATTATGCTGTAGTACAGTACAGATTTTGTTTAATTTCTTTGATAAGTTTTATTTGACTTAAAAAATGTGGCATGAAAATTCCGAGACCTTGCCTTGTTCATTAGATTAATTAGCTTGGATGTGTTTAAAGTGTTTTTTGTGTTCATATTGTAACATATCTGGCTGGTGTCATCTTTTCTTTACTATACACATGCCTAACTAAACATAATGTGCTTACTCCTTGCCAGTTTAGTTTAGGCCCAAGGAAAATGCAGCTAATGATGTAATCATAAATATTTGACAATGTATGTATGGTTGACCACAATATTGTTCTTCACAGGACATCCTAATGACTTAGAGCACATTTACAACTGCTTTCTATTCTGCTTATGTAACAGACTTGAAAATGTAGCCTTTAAGGTCACTTCAGCTGTCCTTCCATTGAAATTTTCTCAAGGCAGCATCCTGAGTCGTCATCTTTTCCTCTACATCAGTAACTTCCCAAATGTCACCCAACATCTAAGAGCAATAATCTTCTACTGTACAGCTATATTTTATCATACTCTGATAAACTGACTTGAAAGAAAATAGTTAATGATTAGTTAAAAAAAAGAGGTCTCCACCTAGGTAACAAACTCACCCTCAGTATTTAAACACTTCAAATAAACTGTCCACAGTTAGATACAAAAATAAATTTGAATTGGAGAAAAAATGAGAAACTTTCTAGATCTTGTCATAGACTATATATTAACATTCAACACTCCTGTCCAGCACATATCAAAATGTATAAAGAAATAGTGTCTACTCTCGAAATTCGTGTTTGCCAGTCTGTTACTAACGCTACTATTTATCTATATCTCATTCGTAGACTTTGTGCCTGGAGATCCACTTAGGCTGCCCACCTCAAATAAATCATCATATAGAGGCATCTATCAGAACCATCACTATCTTTAAGTATAGACAACACGCTATGCCCTTATTGAAAGATCTAAAACTGCTAAATCTTAATGCTATGTTTGTTTGCTACTGCTTACTCCACATTAAAAACTGCATTATACTGCTAAGACACTTTTGGATAACTATAACACAACACAAATCATCACACTTGAAATAAATGCCTCTTTAATGTTCATGTGAACCTCTAGAGAAACCTCAATAACAATTATTAATGTGGTACAGCCTGCTAGATGATTAAAACAATGTAACATTACTTGATAAATTAAATAATTAAAAACTTGTGTTTAGTCCACCCATACTCAATTTATGACATGAATATTTTATTGAAGTTTCAAATAAATACTACCATTTTTTGTTTCTAACTTGTTATTTAGTTTTAATTTTATTGAGTAATCTCAGAATTGGAAGCAAATCTTTCATTGCGATTTTAAGAACTGTCATTCAACTTTTTCTAGTCATGTCAATTATAATTTTAATTCGTTAATAATCTTGTAGTTTGTATTTTAATATTTTTAACTTCCTGTCAATTCCTTGTATTACAAGCATAAAAAAATGTTATTGTTTTAGTTTCATCTAACTTTTATACATTCAAGGATTTAGAGAGACCTTTCTGTCTGTAATTTTCAAAGTACAAGGGAATGCAACTTTTTTCAGATTTGGCTGATCATTGTGCTGTTCCTAAGTCTGAGGCTGGGCTTATGTGGGATGGCATTTGCTTTGGATTCTTGTTGATGCAAAGGAGGTTGTTCTCTTCTTACTACTTCCAACACCTTGTCACAGAAATGAAGGCTCAGACCAAACTTGCCTCCAGGTAATACCTACTAGACAGTATCTGGTGTTGTGATGGTGTTGTGAAAATTTTCTTTTAAGATTATCACTGTTAATGATTAGAAATGATCTTGTCACTATCAATCTTATCATTAAGCCTTAATTTCAGGAGCTTTTTTTTTTTCTTTTACCAGTACTGATCTACAGTCTTTTGATTGCTAAATACAACCTGTCTTATTTAATAATTTCTGAATATTTCTTGCAGTTCAAAACTTTATTGGATCAGGTTAGGTTGCATTTATTGACTACTGAATTACAAATAAGGTAATTTGTGTTGTCACTCTTGTAACCTCTAGGGGAGCTGAGCTAATAGCAGAGCTGATGCAGAAAGAGATCGCAGAGCAGCAGGCAGCAGAGCGAGAGGTTCTTAACAAAATTAAAGAGAAGATGGAGCGTATCAAAGCATCGCAACAGCTAGTGAATTGTCAACAGCCCCGGGAACCAGCGAGCCATTATGAAGGTGAGACTCGCCACTAACATCAAACACCATACCACAGCCTCCATTGATATTTTATACAGAAGAGTGCAAATAGGGAGAGAGAAATGTAACTAATGATCAAGTTATTTTTTTTTTGTTATATATTGTCATTTAACTGTTGGTTTCCTTTGTGGTACTGTATATTTAAATGTTGGGTCCCTTTACATATGGTCTGCTTTTCTGTTACTTTCATTACATATGGTTTACTTAGCTGCTGGAATCTCCACTCGAATAATTTAAGGAAAGTAAGATCTAGGTTTTGCATATTTGATGGAGACGTTGATTTTGGGGGATAAATTTAACATCACCAGAAGAATGCATGAATGCTATTAAAAATGTATACATAATCAAACCTAGCTAGAAAGTATTACACTTTTTTTCTAATGAAGTAACTAGCACAACATGGATTCATTCTTCCTGAGGGTGGGGTTAATGTCATTAATGTTTTTGGATAATGGAGGTGCAGTATGTATAATGGTTTGTGACTTGACTTAATACAGCTTCTACTTGGCAAATGATATCCAAGCTTCAGATTCAAACATGGAGGATAACAATAGAGTTGTGTAACCTCATCTGGGACTTCTTACAGTGTTAGGTAAACTGCATTTCAGTGGCAAATGTTAGAGTAAATCAGCCTCAGGTCTTCCTGTATGTGGGGTAGGTGGGTAGGGGATGCCCCAGGAATTGTTAGAGGGAGGAGGTAAAGGTTTTGAGTGCTATGGGCTTGAGCATCCAGTAGGCTTGTGTGAAGATATTAGCAGTAGTATCTATGGCATTTATATTTAGTTTGTTTTGGGATTTGATTGTATTCATGATTTGAATAGCTATATTTTCTTGTGATAATTGGTTTGAGGTGGATAGCTGAGTTAGAACTCTGGGTACAGTGTCTACATCTGGAAGATGGTGGGGAAGTTATTTTATTATGAGAGTAAACCTTTACAATAAGTATATAGTGGGATTTGTTTTACTGACATGCTGAAAAAAATGCTTTCTCAAGCTCAAAATCAATCATCTTCCAATCTCTGTATGAGAAGCTAATGTTTTTATGGCAAGAGGAGAACCCCTCATCCCTTTAAAGTGATGCCTTGTTGCTGGTGAAGTGATCTTGATCTGAGGAATTGTAGCTGCCCTTCCTTGCTTGGATCACACCTGATTACTTCCCTTATCCCCCCTCTTGTATCCTTGCTGCCTTTGCATTTGCTGACCACCTCCATGCACCAGGTTACTCTTCACTTCTAGATAACTTCATTTTTCTGATAACGTTGGATTATAGTAATTGCATTCCAAACCAAATGTTATTGGTTTGTACACTGACATCTTAAGCCTTTGTTTCAAGAATTAGTGTCTCGTCACTGATATATAGTCTTTGCCAAACTTGCACAATATGCTATTTGAAAGGGTAAAACACTGTTTTTTTATCTACATACAGTAGATAATGAGATGCTTGAGAGATGCTCTACATACAGCAGATAATGAGATGCTCTACATACAGCAGATAATGAGATGCTCTACATACAGCAGATAATGAGATGCTCTACATACAGCAGATAATGAGATGCTCTACATACAGCAGATAATGAGATGCTCTACATACAGCAGATAATGAGATGCTCTACATACAGCAGATAGAGATGCTCTACATACAGCAGATAGAGATGCTCTACATACAGCAATAATAAGATGCTGGAGAAATGCTCTGCATATAGCAGATAATATGCTGGAGAGATGAATTAAGTTGTGTGTGTTAAGTCATACTACCCATTTCATGATGAAATTAATCTGAAGCACATACTATAATTATAATTACAACCTCAAAGCTTCGAAGTAGTTGAGCTTGGTATTGCTGGTGGTAAGGACTAACTTAACATGTGGATGTTTAGAAAAGCCCTTCGAACATTTATAAACACAGGAAAAACTAAGGTACACTAAAAAGTGTTTTTAGTATAGTATTATTTTACATTCATAAATATCATTTAAGTAGTATTAACTGACAGGTTTAGTGCTTATGTTGATTTTTTTCTTTTTAACAAGTCAGCCGTCTCCCACCGAGGCAGGGTGACTCAAAAAAGAAAATCCCCAAAAAGAAAATACTTTCATCATCATTCAACACTTTCACCACACTCGCACATAATCACTGTTTTTGCAGAGGTGATCAGAATACAACAGTTTAGAAGCATATACATATAAAGATACACAACATATCCCTCCAAACTGCTAATATTCCAAACCCCTCCTTTAAAGTGCAGGCATTGTACTTCCCATTTCCAGGACTCGAGTCCGGCTATATAAAAATAACCAGTTTCCCTGAATCCCTTCACTATATATTACCCTGCTCACACTCCAACAGCTCGTCAGGTCTCAAATACCATTCGTCTCCATTCACTCCTATCTAACACACGCACGCTTGCTGGAAGTCCAAGCCCCTCTCCCACAAAACCTCCTTTACCCCCTCCCTCCAACCTTTTCAAGGACGACCCCTACCCCACCTTCCTTCCCCTACGGATTTATACGCTCTCTATGTCATTCTACTTTGATCCATTCTCTCTAAATGACCAAACCACCTCAACAACCCCTCTTCAGTCCTCTGACTAATACTTTTATTAACTCCACACCTAATTTCCCACTCCGAATTTTCTGCATAATATTTACACCACACATTGCCCTTAGACAGGACATCTTCACTGCCTCCAACAGCCTCCTCGCTGCAGCACTTACAACCCAAGGTTCATGAGTGTGTTGGTACCACTATACTTTCATACATTCCCTTCTTTGCCTCCATAGATAACGTTTTTTTTGTCTCCACATATACCTCAACGCACCACTCGTCTTTTTTCCTTCATCAATTCTATGATTAACCTCATCCTTCATAAATCCATCTGCTGACACGTCAACTCTTAAATAGTATCTGAAAACGTTCACTTCCATATTCCTCCTCCCCAATTTGATATCCAATTTTTCTTTACCTAACTCATTTGATACCCTCATCACCTTACTCTTTTCTACGTTCACTTTCAACTTTCTACCTTTACACACACTCCCAAACTCGTCCACTAAACTTGGCAATTTTTCCTGAAAAGCCCATATGCACAGCATTTCTAGAAAATTTAGGCGAGAACTAAAATTAATGCTAAGAGGATTACACAGATGTGGAATTTTTTATACAATACTTAAGAGTCTAGTACAGGGTATGGTCAGAAAGTTAAAAAAAAAAAAAAAAAAAAAAAAAAAAAAAAAAATGCAAGATTAGTCAATAAAATTAGAAGTTGTTTGACAAGTTAGAAGGTTGAAGCGTTTCAGAAACTACATTAAAGGATTAGTTTCAGGAAGATACTACACGATGTAAATTATTGGAATCAGTCCAGCATAACTGAGACAAAATAAGCTTTTAACTTCATAGCTTCTTGGAAGAGTGATTGAAAAAAATGATGAAAATCTTTTCTTCTATTAGTCATCCTACCTCTATGAGAGTTAGTGTGATAAAAAAAAAAAGCTCCAAATAGTGATTTGTATCTCCATGTTCGTGGTGATCTATCAGTGTTTCTAACCTTGGTCACCATTTCAATTTCAGTCTCGTGCGCTCTCTTCGTTTATATTGATGTTAACGTTTAGCTTCCATTTGCTAGCTTTGTGTTAATATTTTTTCTGAATTATCATTTATCTATAATTTGTTTGCTAAAGTAGTAATTTATTATTACAAGCTTAATTTTACTAATTATATATATCATTTATTTTTGTTCCTGATTCATATTTCATTATATTTTAAAGTGTATTGAACTGTTGCCAAGAAGCCATCAATGTGTCTCATGGGCTCAGTGTCACACACATCTTGTCCACTTTCTCAATTATTTGTCTTATTGCTGAGATAATTTAAGAATCTTAATCACTGGAATATATTATTAGTATTCTTTGTATATCGTTCAGATAACTTTAGAACTGTAATTTCCACCGATAGTATATGTAATTTTTTTTTGTTTTTTTTACCATTGTAATACTCCTGTATCTCCTATTTTTAAATCCTTAACATCAATTTTGCATACTCCTTCTGTTTAAGCAACCACACACTGGCCCTGAATGCAACCTCTTGTACATGAGATATATATAGATATAGCAATGAACAGTAGATTAGCCTTGAAAGTATTATACAGCAAACATAACAAGAATCATCCTTAGTATGAGCAATTGTTTAGTTATCTAACACAAGGCCCTTAAGTAAACACAGTGATGATGACAATTCTTCAATCTCTGACTACCAAATGTTCATTTATTGTATTAACAGAGACCTGGTTGAAACATGACCTCACCAGTGTATTCAGCATACCTGGATATTCGCCCATCCACAGCTATAGAATAAACAAGAAAGGTCGAGGTACTGTTGTTTTCAATGCCAATGAATTCAACTGTAAATATTGTGAACACTAGTGATGAAAATGGTGAATAAGTATTTGCTCAATTCACCACTAACAATACTAACAATTATATATAATCTAATAACATTTGGAGCAATTTACAGCATCACTCAAACCAATTTTCTATGACAACCTGAGTAATATAATTACCCATAAACTGAGAAACCACTTTGTAATTGCTGGAGATTTCAATATTAATCTTTGTTAAGCAAATACCAAATATCACACTTCCTTAATAGCACATATTCTTGTTTACTTATACCCTCCCTTACTGCAGCTAGAATCACTGAAACCACTACCTCAGTTCTTGATCTTGGACTAATATGCAGCACCTCTAAATTCAGATGTCATTATGGATTGAAAACTCAGCATTCTCTTGTTCTTTTATCTCCATTTCAAAAAACCCATGTGAAGGAAAAAAAAATTGCTTTGATTTCGTAGTGATACCTTATTAAACAACTTTATTAATGCCATCAAATCCACAAATTGGGAAAGGGAGACAAGTCTAACCTTCAGCATAAATTTGGGAGTAGAACGCACTGCTTCCCCTCATTAACCCTTAAACGGTCTAAACAGATAGACGTTCAAATTCGTAGTGCTACAAAAGTAGATCTACTTTTTTTTACATTTCAAATGTAACAAAGAAAAAGTAGATAAAAGTTTTTTTTACAACGTTTTCAAATGTAAAACAAAAAAAAAAGATCTACATTTTTTTACATACTTTCAGATGTTGAAAAAACGTATATATACGTTTGGACCATTTAAGGGTTAAAGATTCCTTGATGCCTTTTAGGGGCCCTCCACTTTGGATCAAGCCTGAATGGCTCCCATTTCTCAAGGGGCTGTATGATCTCTACAACTTTAGCAGCCTCCCACAAATGCAATAATAGTTACAAAGCATCACTATAATTTACACTGCCCTTAAAAATCCAACCAAAGAATTACAAAAATGGTAAACAACCTGTGGCTCACAAAGGATCTTCATATCAATTAATAAGAAAAATGATTATGAAAAGAAGTATAGGCTCGGACTTCTTCCAAAGGAAACTACAGGGTGGTGCTCTGCACCCTTCACAAAAATTTAGAGCATCCAAACAAAATTACTGATCTATTAGACTGAGCAGCTCTAAAGTATAGAATTAAATGAAAGGGGGTAGGGGATTTATAAATTCTGGAGAGCATTTTTGTTTTTATTCGGATGTTTTTTGCCCTAGAATTTAGGAGAGGGTAAAATTTTTTTTTTTTTTTTTTTTTTTTTTTTTTTTTTTTTTTTTACTAAAAGCAAGAATTAAATTATCTTCAGAGCCAGTGACCTGCCTACTCCCTTCCCTCCAATCCCAGTACTGTAGCTAACCTTAATAACCTCTCTTCTACAGTAGTAACTAATCCTCCAGATGACATCCCAGAGGACCATGCAGACATTAGTAGCTATCAAAACTGTCCCTAAACTCCTACTTGGCTTCTACCACAACCTCCAAATTATTTATTAAATTGCTAAAATATATGGCCAGTGACACCATCTGTGAGAAAGAGAAACAATTGTCATCTCCCTATTGCATCACTCGACAAATCATAGACTTGCACACCTTTCCTAACTTATCACAAAAAAGGCAGGATAATACCCATTCACGAAGGTGGCAATAATACTGAACTGTAGTATCACTGCACCTCTGGCAAGACATTGATGGAGTGAATAATGGTGAAAGCATTTCTTTTGTTTTTTTTGGGTTGCCCTTCCTCTGTGGCAGATGGCAAATGTTAAAAAGAAAATCCAGCTCATTTACAAAGATAAAAGTACTTAAAGCTGTAGGAATAATCTCAAATTTGCTACCACCATATATACTTCCAGTCTGTACAACCAGTATTACCTCATTTGTCTATATCCGACCTCTGGACTTTGTCTGGTGGTCTGCCTCGACTCTCCACTTCACACCAGTTATGAAACAACAAAAGGCAACTGTCAGAATCGTCAAACTCTCATTTTAGGAAGACACTCAAATTTATTTAAATTTCTGAATTATTATGTAGAATATGCTATTATTATTTTGCTTTACTTCCATTATTGAATTTATAAAGTACATTGTATTAGTCCTAGCTTCAGTCTTGCTTTATCAGTCCAGTTAAAATTAAATCGTTCTGATTCATTAACTTGCAATTCTATTTGTATTGTGTAATTTTATACATGTAATTAGATTCTTGTATTGTATTTATTGTATTTTTATTAGATTATTTTATTGTGGCCATCTGGCTCGAATGGTTAATGCATTGGCCTGGAGTTTTAGAACACACTCACCAGGGGTTCAAACATCGCTCATTCAGTAGTTTGAACTAAAGAGTTAAGAATTCTCAAAATATATACATTTCTGAAGGTTTTAAGACATTTAGTGATCTTAGCCAATGCTTTGAACTTATCGTATGTATCTCCATGGTGGCTCGTTCAGGATGAGACGTTATTTTGAAAAGTTTTATTAGTTTCATTTATACTAATCTCTTGACTACTTCAGTAACACTAGTAGACAGATGGTCACCATCTGCCTTGTTCTAATACTGTCCTGAGCTTTCTTTTTCATATCAACACACAGGATTGTCCTTGTCTTACTAAAGTTCTGGAGATCAGGAAATGCCTTTGGATTACAACGATGCATAAAAGTGCAATGGTGCATGCAGTGGAAAACATAATATATATCCATGTATTCGTATAAAAAATTCAATGCCAGTCTCTCCTGTTTTAGGATTTTTTTTTTTTTCAACCACTGCTCCTACTGAGGCATGATGACCCAAAAAAAGGGGGAAAAAAAGTTTTTCCTTTTATATTTAGTAATACAGTGGACCCCCACTTTACGATCAGCTCCCAATGCGACCAATTATGTAAGTGTATTTATGTAAGTGCGTTTGTACGTGTATGTTTGGGGGTCTGAAATGGACTAATCTAATTCACAATATTCCTTATGGGAACAAATTCGTTCAGTAATGGCACCTGAACGTACTTCTGGAATGAAATAATATCGTAAGCCGGGGGTCCACTGTTTTAGGAATTTATATTAAAATTATTCATTAAGTTTGTTTAGGGAAACTATATAAAAAAAAGTATCTTGGAAAACCTAAAATACACATTTTAACAATTCACTTCTGTTTTAAGATCAACAAAACACACTT
>NC_069464.1:4244136-4249136 GCF_026875155.1 Cherax quadricarinatus
TTCGTGGGCCTTGGTGGTCTCCTGCTTGTGCTCGTGCAGTACGTTTGAAACGCGCTGCATGGGCAGGTACCGGTACAATAGAACCACAGAGGACTCCTTGATTTTAAACAGAAGCGTGCGATCGCTCGCCGTGTCATCCGTGACGCTAAACGCACTTGCTGGCGAGATTATGTCTCCACCATCACTCTGCTTCCTCTATGAGTGCAGTCTGGAAAAAAGTACGAAAACTGAGTGGTAAATATTCTCCTGACCGGCTCCTGTTCTGCGGGTTGCCGGTGTTGATATAGCAAACCCACTAGATGTTGCCAATGAAATTGGCAATCATCTGGTCCGTATTTCTCAGGGACTCCATCTATGCCCCTCATTTCTTTCCTCAAAGTCTGCCAGAGAGTTAGCACCCTTGGACTTTTCTTCTCTCAGAGAAGAACAGTATAATGTGCCTTTTACACTTCAAGAACTGGAGGCAACACTCTCAGCTTGTCGATCATCGCAGCTGGGCCCGACGACATTCATATTCGTATGCTACAACATTTACATCAGTCAGCCCTTGCAGTCCTATTACGCCTTTACAATCTTATTTGGTCACAAGGAGTTCTTCCACAGCTGTGGAAATCCGCCATTGTTCTCCCTTTCCGCAAACCAGGCACTACGGGACATGAAACCTCCCACTATCGTCCCATTGCTCTTACCAGTGCAGTTTGCAAAGTAATGGAACGTCTAGTAAATAGACGTTTAGTGTGGTATTTAGGAGACACACAACAGTCTCTCCACTCGTCAATATGGCTTTCGTAAGGGACGTTCTACCATAGACCCCTTACTGCGCTTGGATACGTATGTTCGTAATGCCTTTGCGAATAACCACTCAGTTATTGCCATATTTTTTGACCTTGAGAAGGCATATGACACAACTTGGAGGTATAATATTTTAGCCCAAGCCACTCCTTAGGCCTTCGAGGCAATCTACCATCCTTCCTTAAGAACTTTTTAACTGACAGGCATTTCCGTGTTCGGGTTAATAATGTGCTCTCCCCGGACTTTGTCCAAGCTGAAGGTGTCCCCCAGGGATGTGTTCTGAGCACAACACTTTTTCTCCTTGCTATTAATGATTTGGCCTCTAGTCTTCCATCAAATATTTGGTCATCACTCTATGTTGATGACTTCGCTATTGCCTGTGCAGGCGCTGACTGTCACCTCCTTACAGTTTCTCTCCAGCATGCAGTCGACCGTGTTTCCAATTGGGCACCACACATGGGTTTAAATTTTCCAGCACTAAAACCCACCAAATCACTTTCACTAGACGCTCTGTCATCTCTGATCATCCTTTGTACCTCTATGGCTCACGTATCCCTGAACGTGATACAGTCAAGTTTCTGGGCCTCCTCTCTTGATCGTAGGTTATCCTGGAAACCTCACATTACCTCTCTGAAGGCAACTTGTCACAGCGGCTGAACCTTCTTAAAACCCTTGCTCATCTTTCGTGGGGAGCTGATCGTCGAACCCTCCTTCACCTACATTCCACCCTTATTTATCGAAACTTGATTATGGTGACCAGATCTATTCAGCGGCATCTCCTGCTACTCTCTCTAGCCTTAACCCCATTCATCACCAAGGATTACGTTTATGCCTTGGTGCTTTTCGCTCTTCCCCTGTCGAAAGCCTCTATGCAGAAGCGAACGTTCCATCCTTATCCGATCGCCGTGATGCCCATTGCCTGCGCTACTATGTACGCTCTCATGATCTCCGCAATCCTTCCATTTATAGAATGGTCACTGAATTAAGTCAGACAATTCTTATTTGTTCGCGCCGCCCCTGCTTACTCCCGTCCCTTCTCTCACTTAGCCTTCATTCGCTCTTGGTCATTCTCATCAACTACCCACCTTCTCTATGTACATGTAGCATCTCACTTTTCCTACCACCCCCCTGGGACAAGTTCCAGCTGTTCGAGTTTGTTCTTATCTCGCCTCCCTTGCTCGCAAAGCCCAACTGTCTACGGGTTACCGCTTCCCCGCTCTTTTTTCTTGACCACTTTCCACTCTCACTTCCATCCATGCCTGTGTACAAAGATGGCTCTAAGTCTTCTGACGGCGTAGGATACGCAGACAGTGTTTCCGGACAGCGTCGTACAAGGGCATTTACTATCTTCAGCTAGTATATTTACTGCTGAATATATATGCCACTCCTTATACAGCACTTATCCGTATTGCGGCGCATCTATGCCTGTGTCACTCATTTGTGGTTGTTCCCTCAACTCCCGTAGTGCTTTAACAGGCTAAACAAAAATTTGATACACACCTCACCCCTTAGTCCTCCGTAATCCAACTTTGGCTACGCCGCATACTTTACTAAGCATAAGATATTGTTTTTTGTTGGGAATTCCCTGGTCCATGTTGACGTACAGGGCAACATGAACAGGCAGACACTTGTGCGCGCTCACATAACATGACCTACCAGTTTCTTATAGAGGTATTCCATGTACGGACTATTTTGCCTGTAAATATCTTCCCACCTACCACACCCGTTTTGCAACAACGTTGGACTACTATGCTCTCTCGGCAACAAACTTCAGTCTATTAAACCGAGTATAGGTTACTGGCCGTCTTCTTATCACCATGTCGAGTTTTGGAGACTACTCTCTCCCTCTCGCATTGGCCAAACTCGTCTTACTCAGGATATCTCATGAGAGGCGTCTTGCTACCTCTCTGTGAAATGCCCAAGCTCCATTATCAGTCAGCCACATTCTGTTGGACTGCTGCCCACTTTATCAACGAGCATCGCAGAATTTACCTCTGTCTCGTCTTCGCACCGCTGCTCTCATCTTTACCTTCCCTTCCTCGCTGAGTGGACCCACCTTTCATATCCGGACTCCTCTCATTGACATTTTGACAACGACTGACTTACCCAAATTCTGATACTTTCAGCCCTTTCTACATGTATCTCTTGCTACCCACTACCCTACCCCCGTACTATCCCCGCCCCCTCCTTGTTTTTCTGTCCCTGCTGATCATCCCCCCCTCCCTTCTGCATCCAATTCCCCTTGCTTCCTTCCCGTACCCCTGCAGCGCTGTATAGCCCTTGAGGCTTAGCGCTTCTTTATTGATTATAATAATAATAATTTAAAGAAATTTCCTAATGTCCAGGTTTTGCTACACATTCATTGTGGTGAATGAATGCCCTATTTATTTGTGGTATAAAAAAGATACTTTTCTTTTTATCTTGTTATCTTCATTGTAGAATAATAAGAAAATATTATAACCTTTATATTATAATAATAAGGTAAAAGGACCCCAATGGAAATAAGTCAACTCTGTCTGACTTTTTTGGGTTATCCTAGGTTCTCTACACATATGCTGCTATGTATGATAATTCTATGTAACTGTATTTGTGTATACCTGAATAAACTTACTTACTTACTTACTTATAAAAACACCTTATATTAATACAATGTTTCACCCAGTGGAGGCTTTATCATGTACCATCATTATCTACACAGGTAACCCACACGTGTGAGAAAGGAACTCTTGACTACATTTCAGTCTGACTTGGACCATTAACTAATCACACACACTGGTGCAACTAGTTAATAATCCAAGTATGACCAAAACATCGTCATGAGTTTCTTGTATGTGCAGGTTATTTGTGCTTGACAAGTAAGCTTAGTTATCTTCACTTCATTACTGTTAGTGAAGTTTGGAGTGCAGGGAGGCCTAGGGGGCTGTCATCTAGTTTAAGGTCATTTTGAAAGACCACATATTACAGTATGTTATTAAATGGAGTTCCAAAGAAACACACTTTGTAAATGAGTTTTGATAACATTTTTTGCAACTTGTTTTTCAGAGAGTCCAATGCCAAGCGGCCACCTCAGATCTGGTATATGGTGAAGTGTCTCAACTTGCTTCTGTCAGCCTACCAGATTCGCTGTGGTTACCCAACACGAATCCTCGGCAACTTCCTCTGTAAACAGTTTAACTACCTCAATCTTTTCTCCTTCCGACTGTAAGTATATCTGAAACACAAGTTACTGTTGTGTAAAGAAATATTTAAAAGTGAAAGTAAAAAGTAATCTTTTTGTAGCTCCAAGAATAAAAACAGGTACTGAATTGTATTATAGAAAACTTGTTAGATATCTCACATAATTTTCACTTCAAGACATTCTTCCATAAATATTTATCAGTACTTTTTCATAGATATCAAATCTTGTTATAAATATATTAGCGATTTACTTTTATATTTTGGCTAAACACTACCATATATATACACTAATCTGAATAAGATAAAACAAACTTGGAATAAAATTAATATTTGCTACCCAGTAAACTTTTAATTAACCCATTTAAGTTGCTTATTAGCTTTGTTTGCCCAAAAGACTCTGCATAGTCATGGGCTTTCTGCATTTACAACCAAATGTCACCCATCTTTGTACAAACTTTGTATAAACTTTTGACTTCTTCAATCATGAATACAATTGATGGACAGGTTCATGTCGGTGCCGTTCCTGTTTGAGCTGCGGACATTGATGGACTGGATATGGACAGACACAAGCATGAGCCTCAGTGACTGGATGAAGATGGAAGACATCTTTTCTCATATATTCCAACTTAAGGTTTGATATTCACTATTAGATGTGAAAATTAATATTCTGAAAATTAATGTTTCACTGTTCACAATAACTATTGGACTGGAATTTTTTTTTTTTTTTTTTTTTTTTTTTACGCAGGTTGATGCAAAAAAGGAGCATGAGTTTTTTTTTCTTTTTACATTTTGTATTTGACATTTAGTATTTGGCAAGACAGTGATAGTGTGAATGATGGTGAAAATGTTTTTTTTGGGTCACCCTGTCATTGTAGAAGATGGCCAGCATGTTAAAAGAAATTAAGATCCATCTGGTTATTTTCTTGTGCATATAGTTATTTAGACAGAGATTTCAGTCTTGGCTATAAAACCATGATTATTTTTTGGCAGGCAAGTAGAATATTTATTCAATATTGCTATAACTTCTCAGA
>NC_069464.1:4254136-4370707 GCF_026875155.1 Cherax quadricarinatus
GTGAGGATATAATTACCCACAAAAACAATGTGGGAGCTCCATTGTTGGTGCTAGGGAGGATAGGAATAAGACAGGGAAAACATCACCAACAGGGTAATACCAGTCACAGAAAACCCAAGGCAAACGAGAACCCAAGGCCTGTTGCTACTACTATGAACTTGTTATCTGCAGACATGGGAAATCTGGAGGAAAAACATGACGGGGAGTGCAGCTATGACCACCCTAGAAAATGCCATGCCCATATGGACCAACAGGAAAATGCAAACTCCCTTCCTGTAAGCTTTTTCACCCTGGATATGGTTACCTTCTTCAGTACAGAAAGACTGTGCTATATAACTTAAATTGCAGGGCACCACCATCTAAAGGGGGGACTAAAAGATACAAAACCTCCAGGCCATGGAAAAACTGGGTAAGCCACAGCCACTCAAGAGGGAGAGGTTTTTTAGTGCCAGGAAGGAAAAAAAACTGGAGGAAATGGCCAGAAATCGTAACCAAATCCAGTCAATTCTCTGGAGTGGAACCACAGTCGATGACCTCCCACTTCAAACCAACAGATAAGATGCTAATGCCGGAAAAAAAAAATTCCCCCCCCCAGTACCAACCATTACCACCTCAGTCCGATGACATTCTTCTTTGCAATATACAGGGTTCTAAAGGCCAGGCAAACAAACAACAAAATACCTTTCATCCGTGGACTGCTTGCAGAGGCAACGGCAATAGTTCGCGGCTTTCACTGGGACCCACATAAAGGATCCACTTGGACAACGAAAATGGACCCAGGTTACAACTTATGCAGATGTGGACAGAGTGGAACAGGCATAAGGGGGTTGGGCCTGTACCCCCAATGTTTGCAGAGCCACTTGTTTGACAGAACTGCTTAAATGCCTCAAATGATGTAGTGGAGTCTTAGCAGTAAGGTCAAGGAACCAAAAAACCTAGTATTGTGGGAGTCTACAAGCCTCCGGATGCACAACACTCCCCCCACGCAAATTCCACCAGGGACAGCTGTTAAAAATTGGACCACTGTCTGGAAATCTTCCAGCTCCTGACCCAACATCTTGCTCCTGGGGGATTTCACTTAGGCACCTAAATGGAGGAATATAGAAAATTTATTTTGTTGCAGTAATAAACCAGGAGGCAGCTCTGATGAAAACTCTCCACTAAAACGAGCTTTAAATCTCGCACAAAATTCAGTTTAAACCAGCATATAATAGAGCCTACTAGACTGGAGAATACACTAGACTCATCTTCCACTAACAATGATGATCTGAAAAGAAAGTCACATATCAAAAACAATATATCAGATCACAAATATTGAGGTTCAGGACATGTATGCGTGGAGCCCAGACCGGACATAACGAGACTAGTCACGAGGAGCATTCACTAAATTCAACTTCATAAATCATAAAAGTGGGACCAAGTAAATCAAGTTCCTAACCGATATAAGCTGGGAAGATATACTAAGACAACACAGACCCACAACTTATGCCTAAACAGATTAACTTGGTGGCACTCGATGTATGCACAAGGCTTATTCCTCTTAAGAAAAAAGGACAGGAGTAGATGTAAAAATAGAAAGAGAAGGCGCTCCCTGTTACAGGTGGACGAAAAGAATAACAGAGCGGCTCTCTAAAAGAGGTCAATATATCTGAAATGCGTAGGGAGACATGGGTCAGAGAAATAGCAAGCATCGAACTTAAGCTAAGGAATCTTATAGGAGTCAGGAATCGAGGGAAAGGAAGAACTAAAAGCCATAAATGAAATCGAAAGGAAAATAAACCCAAAAAGTATTTCTTCTCCTATGCCAATCAAAGTCGAGAACAACGTCCAGTATGGGCCCCTACTTAAAACAAGTGGCGATGGGTCCTACACAGTGACAGAAGGAAATGAGTGCAGCTACTCATGAGAGAAGCTACGACATGGACACGGGGGTCGTCCCACAGTTACTAAAAAACAACAGACCATAGCCCACTCACAAAGGGGGCAGTAAAGCAACAGCAAAGAACTACAGACCGATAGCACTAACATCCCATTATCATAAAAAATCTTAGAAAGGGTCCTAAGAAGCAAGATCACCACCTAGCTAGAAAACCACAGTTACACAACCCAGTTGCAAAACATGGGTTTAGAACAGGTGGTCCTGTCTGTCAACTATTGGATCACTACGACCAAGGGTCCTAAATGCACTAGAAGACAAAAGGGAATGCTGATGAAATATATACAGACTTTGCAAAATGCCTCCTTCGACAAGGTGTGACCATGGCGTAATAGCGCACAAAAATGCGTGCTATAAAGGAATAACAGTAAAAGCTCGGGCGATGGATCTATAATTTCCCCACTAACAGAACACAGAGAGTAGTCGTCAACAGAGTAAAGTCCCGAGGCAGCTATGGTGAAAAGCTTGTTCACAAGGCACAGTATCGTCCCCCATCTTGTTCCTCATCCTCATATCCGAATAGACTTAAGGAGTGTCAGCCACAGCACCGTTGTCTTCCTTTGCAGATGACACCGTATCGCCATTGACAGTGTCTTCCATTGCGGACACTGCAGGCTCCAGGCGGACATCAACCAAATCTTTCAGTGGGTGCAGAAAACAATATGAAGTTCAACGTGAGAAAATTTCAATTATCAGGTGTGGGTATAAACGAGTGAAATTAAATTCTTCATCAGAGTACAAACAAAATCTGGCCACAAATAGAGCGAACCACCAACGTCAAAGACCTGGGAGTGATAATGTCGGAGGATCTCACCTTTCAAGGCGACCACAACATTGCTATCTGTTGCATCTGCTAGAAAAATGAAGGATTGGATAATGAGAACCTTCAAAAACTAGGGAGGCCAAAGCCCATGATGACACTCTTCAGGTCACTTGTTTCTATCTAGGCTGAATATTGCAGCTCATAACAGCACCTTTCAAGGCAGGTGAAAATTGCTGACTAGGAAAATGTACAGAGAACCTTCACGGCACGCACTATCGGAGATAAAACACCCTCAATTACTGGGAGCGCTTGAGGTTCCTAAACATGTATTCCCTGGAACGCAGGCGGGAGAGATACATGATTATATACACCTGGAAAATCTAAGGGACTAGTACAGAAACTTGCACACGAAAATCACTCCAATACGAAAGCAAAAGACTTGGCAGAGACGTAGCATCATCCCCCAATGAAAAGCAGTGGGTGTCACTAGCACTTAAGAGACCATACAATAAGTGTCAGGGGCCCTAGACTGTTAATGCCTCCCAGCATACAATAAGGGGGATTACCAACAGACATGCAGCTTCAAGCTGGACTGACGAGCACCTCTAAAGTCGGTTCCTGACCAGCCGCGGTGTGGCTACGTACGTTTGGTGTGCGTGCTGCCGCAGCAACGCTGGTTGATCAGGCTCTGATCCACCAGGACGGCCTGGTTGACAGACCCGGGCCGTGGGGGCGTTGCTCCGGAACTCTCTCAGGTAAACACACACCCCACACCACACCACACACACACACACCCACCCACACACCACACACACACCACACCACAACCACAACACACACCACCACACCCACAAACAGCACCACACACACACCACACACCACACCACACACACACCCAACACACACCACACACACACCACACACACACCACCACACACAACCACACACACACCACACACACACCACACACACACCACACCACACACCACACACACACCACACACACCACACACACCAACACACACACACACCACACACACCACACCACACCAACACACACCACACACACCACACACACACACACCAACACACAAACAACTCACACACCACCACACACACACACACACACACCACACACACCACACACACACACCACACACACACACCACACTCACACACACCACACACACACACACACCACACACACACACACCCACACACACACACACCAACACACACCACACACACACACCACCACAACACCCACACACCACCGACACAACACCCACACCAACACACAACACCACACACACACCCACCACACACACCACACACACACCACACACCACACCACACACACACCCACACACCACACACACACCACTCACACACACACAACCACACACAACACAACCACACACACACCACACACACCACACCACACACACCACACACACACCACACACACACCACACACACACCACACACACACCAACACACACACCACACCACACACACACCACAACACACACCACACCACCCACACTCACACCCCAACACACACCCCACACACACACCCCACACACCACCCCACACACACACCCCTCACACCACACCCCACACACACACCCCACACACACACAACCCCACACCACACTACCCCACACACACACCACACACAACCCCACACACACACCCCCACACACACCCCACACACACCCCAAACACACCCCTCACACCACCCCTCCACCACCCCACACACACCCCACACACACCCACACACACCCCCCACACACCCCACACACACACCCCACACACTCACCCCACACACCACACCCCACACACCACACACCCCAACACACACACACACCACACACACAACACCCTCACACACACACCCACACACAACCACCCCACCACACACACACCCACACACACACACCCCCCACACCACACACCCCACATCACACACACCCCACACACACACACCCCCACACACACACACCCACACACACCACACCCCTCACACACACCACCCCACACACACACCCACCCCACACACACACACCCCACCACCACACATCCCACTCACAACACACCCACACACAAACACCCCACACCACACACACCCACACACACACACCCACACACACCACACCCCACACACACACACCCCACACAACCACCCCCCACACAACACTCACCCACACACACAACCCACAAACACACACCCACACACACACACCCCACACACACACACCCCACACACACACCCCACACACACACACCACAACACAACACCACACACACACAACACCACACACACACCACACCACACACACACACACACCACACACCACCACACACACCACCACACACACACACCAACACACACACACACTCACACACACTCCACACACACTCCACACACACACCTCACACACACACCCCCACACACACACACACTCACACACCACACCACACACACACACACACACCACCCACACAACCACACACCACACCACACAAAACACACACACACAGTAATGATACCATTGTACTCTGGTATATTTCCATTTTTGCCTCCATAGATAACATTTTTCTTTCCACATGCCTCAACGTACAACCTGCATCTTTCTCCCTCTATTCTGCAGTTCACTTTTTCAAAGACCCATCTACTGACATGTCTACCTACTCTATACTTCTTCCAATCTGATATCCAGTTTTTATTGCCTAGACTTGTTTGTTACTCTCATTACCTAGGTTTATAATGTAACATAAACCAAAACATGTTTGTCTAATCTTGCCCTTTCTTTTAGGATCAAAGAGGAATCAATTCGTTGAGGCTGTTTGCCGCATCTTGGAGGGGGAGGTAAACGAAACGGCAGTCCTTATTCCAAACTTGTTTCCAAAGTTCATCAAGGTCACCAATAAAGGTCAAGCTGATTACGTCGTTCAGCTTGAAGGTCAGAATGCTTCAGCATCTGTGCATCATAATAGTGTTTTACCTGTTATAACATTAACAATGGTTCTCAAAAATTTTAGCAATACATTTCCATTTTTAATTTTAAGTATTGATTACCATAAAGAAAAAAAGGCTCAGTACCGTGACTTGAACAATACACAGATAATCTACACATGGGAGAGAGGAGCAGCATATGATAAGATTTCGTTCGGATTTTTAACTCCGGAGGGTTAGCCACCCAAGATAACCCAAGAAAGTCAGTGTGTCATTGAGGACTGTCTAACTTATTTCCATAGGGGTCCTCAATCTTGTCCCCCAGGATGCAACCCACACCAGTTAGCTAACACCTGGGTACCTATTTGCTGCTAGGTTAACAGGACAACAGGTGTAAGGAAACGCGTTGAAATGTTTACACCCGCTGGGAATTGAACCCGGCCCCTCTGTGTGTGAAGCGAGAGCTTTAGCCACCAAGCCAATTTGGACCATTTACAAAGTCGCACTGTGTGACTTTGAAACACTGTCATAAGCTGCTGGTCTCTCCTATGTGTGGGTTATTTGTGTATTGATTACCTTTCTATAAATAAGAAAATCTTTCATATCTTATATAAGAGAATTTCTGGTATATATTGGTGTCCTGTAATTTTTAAAATTCGATGAAATAATTTGTGATTGTAGTGCATTCTCTTTCTTGATAAAAGAACATTACATGGAAGAAATCACAATAAAATGAGTGATTGCAAATATATAAATATACTACAGTGAAAATAGGAAATAAAACCTGGGTGCATTCATGTACTTACATCTTCAGTGTTTGTATGTGTAAGCACATTGAACTTTTATATATTTTTTTTTTTTTTTTTTTTTTTTTTCTCTCAACAAGTCAGTCGTCTCCCACCGAGGCAGGGTGACCCAAAAAAAAAGAAAGAAAATCCCCAAAAAGAAAATACTTTCATCATCATTCAACACTTTCACCACACTCACACATTATCACTGCTTTTGCAGAGGTGCTCAGAATACAACAGTTTAGAAGCATATACGTATAAAGATGCACAACATATCCCTCCAAACTGCCAATATCCCAAACCCCTCCTTTAAAGTGCAGGCATTGTACTTCCCATTTCCAGGACTCAAGTCCGACTATATGAAAATAACCGGTTTCCCTGAATCCCTTCACTAAATATTACCCTGCTCACACTCCAACAGCTCGTCAGGTCCCAAATACCATTCGTCTCCATTCACTCCTATCTAACATGCTCATGCACGCTTGCTGGAAGTCCAAGCCCCTCGCCCACAAAACCTCCTTTACCCCCTCTTTCCAACCCTTTCGAGGACAACCCCTACCCCTCTTTCCTTCCCCTATAGATTTATATGCTTTCCATGTCATTCTACTTTGATCCATTCTCTCTAAATGACCAAACCACCTCAACAACCCCTCTTCTACCCTCTGACTAATGCTTTTATTAACTCCACACCTTCTCCTAATTTCCACACTCCGAATTTTCTGCATAATATTTACACCACACATTGCCCTTAGACAGGACATCTCCACTGCCTCCAACCGTCTCCTCGCTGCTGCATTTACCACCCAAGCTTCACACCATATAAGAGTGTTGGTACTACTATACTTTCATACATTCCCTTCTTTGCCTCCATAGATAACGTTTTTTGATTCCACATATACCTCAACGCACCACTCACCTTTTTTCCCTCATCAATTCTATGATTAACCTCATCCTTCATAAATCCATCCGCCGACACGTCAACTCCCAAGTATCTGAAAACAAATTCACTTCTTCCATACTCCTCATCCCCAATTTGATATCCAATTTTTCTTTATCTAAATCATTTGATACCCTCATCACCTTACTCTTTTCTATGTTCACTTTCAACTTTCTACCTTTACACACATTCTCAAACTCATCCACTAACCTTTGCAATTTTTCTTTAGAATCTCCCATAAGCACAGTATCATCAGCAAAAAGTAACTGTGTCAATTCCCATTTTGAATTTGATTCCCCATAATTTAATCCCACCCCTCTCCCAAACACCCTAGCATTTACTTGTTTTACAACTCCATCTATAAATATATTAAACAACCATGGTGACATTACACATCCCTGTCTAAGACCTACTTTTACCGGGAAGTATTCTCCCTCTCTTCTACACACCCTAACCTGAGCCTCGCTATCCTCATAAAAGCTCTTTACAGCATTTAGTAACTTACCACCTACTCCATAAACTTGCAACATCTGCCACATTGCTCCTCTATCCACTCTATCATATGCCTTTTCTAAATCCATAAATGCAATAAAAACTTCCCTATCTTTATCTAAATACTGTTCACATATATGCTTCAATGTAAACACCTGATCTACACATCCCCTACCCACTCTGAAACCTCCTTGCTCGTCTGCAATCCTACATTCTGTCTTACCTCTAATTCTTTCAATTATAACCCTACCGTACACTTTTCCTGGTATACTCAGTAAGCTTATTCCTCTATAATTTTTACAGTCTCTTTTGTCCCCTTTCCCTTTATTAAAGGGACTATACATGCTCTCCGCCAATCCCTAGGTACCCTCTCCTCTTTCATACATTTATTAAACAAAAGTACCAACCACTCCAACACTAAATCCCCCCCTGCTTTTAACATTTCTGTCATGATCCCATCAGTTCCAGCTGCTTTACCCCCTTTCATTTTACGTAATGCCTCACGTACCTCCCCCACACTTACATTCTGCTCTTCTTCACTCCTAAAAGATGGTATACCTCCCTGACCAGTGCATGAAATTACTGCCTCTGTTTCTTCCTTAACATTTAAAAGTTCCTCAAAATATTCTCGCCATCTACCCAATACCTCCATCTACTAACTCCCCTACTCTGTTTTTAACTGACAAATCCATATTTTCCCTAGGCTTTCTTAACTTGTTTAACTCACCCCAAAATTTTTTTCTTATTTTCATTAAAATTTCTTGACAGTGCCTCTCCCACTCTATCATCTGCTCTCCTTTTGCACTCTCTCACCACTCTCTTTACCTTTCTTTTACTCTCCATATACTCTGCTCTTCTTATAACACTCCTGCTTTGTAAAAACCTCTCATAAGCTACCTTTTTCTCTTTTATCACACCCTTTACTTCATCATTCCACCAATCACTCCTCTTTCCTCCTGCCCCCACCCTCCTATAACCACAAACTTCTGCCCCACATTCTAATACTGCATTTTTAAAACTATTCCAACCCTCTTCAACCCCCCCCCACTACTCATCTTTGCACCTGCCCACCTTTCTGCCAATAGTCGCTTATATCTCACCCAAACTTCCTCCTCCCTTAGTTTATACACTTTCACTTCCCTCTTACTTGTTGTTGCCACCTTCCTCTTTTCCCATCTACCTCTTACTCTAACTGTAGCTACAACTAAATAATGATCCAATATATCAGTTGCCCCTCTATAAACATGTACATCCTGGAGCCTACCCATCAACCTTTTATCCACCAATACATAATCTAATAAACTACTTTCATTACGTGCTACATCATACCTTGTATATTTATTTATCCTCTTTTCATAAAATATGTATTACTTATTACCAAATTTCTTTCTACACATAGCTCAATTAAAGGCTCCCCATTTACATTTACCCCTGGCACCCCAAATTTACCTACTACTCCTTCCATAACATTTTACCCACTTTAGCATTGAAATCCCCAACCACCATTACTCTCACTTGATTCAAAACTCCCCACGCATTCACTCAACATTTCCCAAAATCTCTCTCCTCTACACTTCTCTCTTCTCCAGGTGCATACATGCTTATTATAACCCACTTTTCACATCCAATCTTTATTTTACTCCACATAATCCTTGAGTTAATACATTTATAGTCCCTCTTTTCCTGCCATAGCTTATCCTTCAACATTATTGCTACTCCTTCCTTAGCTCTAACTCTATTTGAAACCCCTGACCTAATCCCATTGAAATCCCACTGAAACTCTCCCACCCCCTTCAGCTTTGTTTCACTTAAAGCCAGGACATCCAGCTTCTCATTCATAACATCCACAATCATCTCTTTCTTATCTGCACAACATCCACGCACATTCAGACTTCCCACTTTGACAATTTTCTTCTTCTTATTCTTTTTAGTAATCTTTACAGGAAAAGGGGTTACTAGCCCATTGTTCCCGGCATTTTAGTTGACTTTTACAACACGCATGGCTTACGGAGGAAAGATTCTTATTCCACTTCCCCATGGATATAAAAGGAAAATTAATAAGACCAAGAACTATTAAGATAAAATCAAAGAAAACTCAGATGAGTGTGTATAAATAAATGTGTACATGTATGTGTAGTGTGACCTAAGTGTAAGTAGAAGGAGCAAGACATGCCTGTAATCTTGCATATTTATGAGACAGACAAAAGACATCAGCAATCCTACCATCATGTTAAAACAATCACAGGCTTCGTTTTACACTCACTTGGCAGGACGGTAGTACCTCCCTGGGTGGTTGCTGTCTCCCAAACCTAACTACCTATATATATATATATACATATATATATATATATATATATATATATATATATATATATATATATATATATATATATATATATATATATATATTATAATATATATATTATATATATATATAATATATATACTACACACAGGTGGGGCCAGGAGCTAAGACTCGACCCCTGCAACCACAAATAGGTGAGTACACACACACACACACACACACAACACACACACACACACACACACACACACACACACACACACACACACACACACACACACACACACACTCACTCACCACTCACTCACTCACTCACTCACATACACACACACACACACACACACACCACACACACACACACACACACACACTCACACTCACACTCACACACACACAAAACAACCACTGTGAAAGAGTAGTGAAATTCCAAGCGCTTTCGTGACTACTCACATTCTGGCAAGACAGTGTTGGAGTGAATGATGGTGAAAGTTTCTTTTTCTGGCCACCCTGCCGTTGTGGGAATCGGCCAGTGTGTTAATAAAACAAATATGTATAGATAGTGTATTCATGAGGTAGCACTTAGCCTTTAGGCGAAAATGGGAGGTAATCAAGTTTGATCTAAATGGAAGGGTAAATCCAGTTGCTTGAATAAATCTCACCAGTGCCAGGCACTCAGAGGTTATACTACAAGTGTAAGAGGTCAGAAGACTTCTCACAATTAAGCTTTAGAAACAATGGCACCTGTGAAAAGTTAAATTTAATAGTGAACCCCTTGTTTATTTTTCTCCTGGTATTTACCTGGAGTTTTTTTTCTTTTTTTTAACCTTAGGGAACTTATGAAAGGTGAACAATCATATAGAGAAAACAGTGAAACTGATATGTAGACCCTCAATTTAACTGACTTTGGAAATGTAGAACAGAATCTGCTAAGTCACTTAATTGTCAAACCACAAACCAGATGCACAAGTTACAATTATTCATCATCATGGAAAAACAATCGCATCTCTGTTCACCAAAGTTGTCATTGTGGCCAATAAAGTGATTGTTTTTATCTTACTTCAATACACCATAAAATTAAGTTTTTATCAGAGTCCACTCATTTTAGTCTTCATTGATTTACAAAAATAAAATTTCATTCTATAAGATAAAAAAAAAATCCTAAATCTTCCACAAATAGGATTTTTTTTCCTGGGCACCCCGCAGTTTGAAGGTTAAGATCCTGTTCTTTATCATATATAGTGTTCCTTCATGGAAAGAGCCATGATGCTGGTAATTGTTCTTGCTCCATGGAATTAAGTTGACCCTGTTTCTTGGATCAACCCAGATTTCCTCATATCCCCCACATGCTGTATGACCTCAGTGAGTTTTTGCACCTCCCCATGAACATGACTATATTAAGCATGATATGCTCTCTATCTAATAAAATTAATTTTACATGTGCAGAAAAGAAGAGAGGCTTTGTAGACCTGAAGTTCACTCTGCAATCTGCCGGGTTCAAGAATCTGTCATCAAGACAGCAGTGGTGGGAGGTAGAGGAAGATTGTACCAACGGTTACTATGACTGGATGCCTGGTGGGCGTCAGTGCCACTTTCTCACTGTATACACATTCAGTGACAAAGCATTCCCCAAGGGTCTCAGTTTTATTTCAGGCGGCGGGTAAATTTCTAACTTTTATACTTTGTGTATGAATATGTACATAGCTCTTATTAGATTATATACACAGTACATACTAACATCAAATTAGGTAAAGAACAAAAGGGCACAATACTATGACTGGAACAATATACAAATTCCCTACACATAAAAGACATTTCAGTCCGACTTAGACCATTTACAAGTGTGACTTGTAAGTGGTTCAAGTCGGACCGAAACGTCATCCTATACCTCTTCATGTTTATGTAGTTATAAATTTGATTTTATTAAGTATGGAATATGAAAGGAGTAAAATATTGGGATTAGTGTATCAGACTTTAATGGGCAGTAATATAATTTTCAGGATGCATATTAAATAAAACTGGTTGCCTTTGTTGAGGTTCATTAGTTCATTGAAAAGTTATCACACGAGAGGTTTTTAAAAACCAAAAGTAATGTAAGGGTGGAGTATATGGCGAGTAAAAGAGGTTGAGGGAGTGTAAAAGGAGAATGAGATTTATGAAAATTTATGAAAATAGGTTGAGAAAACCTAGAGAATGAATGGACTTAACAGTTAAAAACAAGAGAGGAGCTAGTAGATGGACAGTTGAGGTTTTGGGAAGATGGAGGGAATATTTTGAGAAGCTGTTAAATCTTTATGAAGAAAGGGAGGCAGCAGTTTTGTGCATAGCCCAGGGAGCTTTAACATCTTTCAGAAGTGAGGAAGAGCCAAATGTGAGAGCGCTGGAAGTGTGTGAGGTAGTGGGTAAAATAAGAGTATAGCAGTTGGGATTGATGAGGTCAAGACAGTATTGTTAACATTAGATTTTAGAGTGGCTGGTACTTTTATTCAATAAATATATGAAAGAGGGAAAGGTACCTAGGAATTGGCAGTGTGTATGCATAGTTCATTTGTATAAAGGAAAGGGGGATAAAAGAGAGTGTAAGAATTACAGGGAAATAAGCTTGTTGAGTATACCAGATAAAATGTATTGTAATTATTATTGAAAGAATTAAGGGTAAGATGGAAAGCAAGATTACAGATGTACATGGAGGTGTTAGGAAGGGTAGGGGATGTGTAGACCAGGTGTTCACATTGAAGCATAAGATAAAGAATATTTAGGTAAGGGTAAGGAAGTTTTCATTGCATTTATGGATTTAGAAAAGGCATATGACAGTGGATAAGGGAGCAATATGGCAAAATCCATTAACTGTTCTTGGAAAAAAGAATTAAGCTATTAAATATTTTATGTAAATTTGTAGTAAATTATCATGGTTGGACTGCAAAACATAAAGCATGGGAAGTAAAGCTTCATTAAGTCAGTGACTTTACACAACTTGACTTAGAAACAGTATAAATAAAAGTTTTTAAAGTGTGTCTTGACCACTTGTTGACAAGTCTTTTACTGTTATATTTTTGTTACAGGATTGTGGGGATGTACACTACACTAGTGCTGGTGGCTGGAAAGATGCTGCGTGGATACTTCGCTGGATCTGCCATGAAAATAATGTTCGATGATTTACCCAATGTTGACCGTATTTTGCAGGTGAGTGCAGTTAAGATTCTGAAGATAAGTTATGATAGGATGATGGAATAGTAATACAGGAGGGTCCTGTTTGTATGTCTTTTAGGCTCCCAACCTCATACGATAAACAAAAATCGCTGGCAGGTGGAAAAAGAGCCTCTTTTTCATTATTGAATGTGTGTAATGCCAGATAACATGTTTATACTCTCATATGTTAAATGCTCAATACAGTTAGGCATAAAAAAAAGCAGAGAAAGTAAAATAAATACACAGTACATACAATACTTGCCTTAAAATTTAGCACTGGTCGCCATTCCTTTATGAAACTGTCGTGTGGAAATGGCAGAAAAGTGGTAAAAGCATCAAACATAATGGCTTAATTGTAAGCCAACGAAAAGGTGGAAAACTGAGAAGAGGATGCTGTATACACTAGGCCCTCCTGTATATGTGATAGTACTAATTTAGTCTTATTTGCCCTCATTAAAGCTTAACACTGCATGACAGTAATAATCCATTCATTTGACAATGTGAATATTTCTTACCATTAGCTAAGGGAACATAATAAACTTATTCAAATTCAGGACTGATGCTTAGAATCATAAACTAGCTATATCATTGCTCTGTAACAAGTGACAGGTTGGTACAGTCTTGTGATTAGTGCCTAAAGGATTTACAGCTGGATATCATGATAATAGTAATGAACAAATAAATGCATTCCTTTTTATCAGGGTTTAAAGTTTATTACACATGATTTAGGAATTCATGTACTCTTCTGATGGTGGAAAATACATGAAAACCTGAGTACATTTATAGTTTTATATAAATAGAATTACTTGTGTAATAATAGTTTAATTTATAGATATTTATTTTCATTGTCTAATGCTTTAAAAATTATAAGTTATCCTTACCAAAATAAAGAACAGGGATGTTGAGATGTTTACAGTCATTTGAGTTCTGATATACAGGTGGGAAATAGCCAACGTATTAAAAAAGCATGTACACTGTACATATATATATGCTGTACATTAGTTCCATGTAGGATTGTCACAATTTAAAAAAATTTTGGTTAGAATTACTTAAACATAGGGAGGAGCGGATACCATATATTTTTGGTTGATACCATTACTCGGTTATAGGCGAATACCGATACTCTCAAAATTATCAGATGCCTAAAGATACAGCTTTACTTAAAAGGTTGAAATACTTTTATGTTAACAAGTTTGACCATTTTCTTGACATTTGTCTTGTATATTTTTTCCATCCTCAGCTCTGCCTTGACATTTACTTAGTGCGAGAGAGTAGTGAACTTGAGCTTGAAGAAGACCTCTTTGCTAAGTTAGTCTTCCTCTTCCGCTCACCGGAGACTTTAATCAAATGGACTCGACCGCCAGAAGAAGAAACCCCTGAAGAAGATGATCCCCAGCTGGAATAAAGTGGATAAGCTTTGTATTAGACATTTTATGGCAGGAATGCCAGTGAATATTATCAAAGCTTTGTATTTTGTTAGTTATCTATCACTTTTTGTTTAAAAAAGACTTGCAAATGAACAGTGAAAAAAAATTAGAGGAATTATTTTGAACAAGGGCAGGATAATCTTCCTTGCCATTGAATAATCAGTCATTATTTGACCTTGCAACTGTGAGAGAATGAACATTAACTTGAGACTAAGTTGTTGAAAATTAAACGGAGCAAATTCAATATGCAGTTATTTTGAACAAATTCAGTCCGAAGTCCTTTTGAGCAAATTTAATGTGCAGTCTTTGTAAACATATGCAATATGCAGTCCTTGTGACCTTTGTATTGTTGAAGTGTTTGCAAGTACAGTAGTCAATTTTCACCATTTTTTTTTTGTCAGGCTGCCATAATGCATGTACATTAAGCTGTAAATAAGAAATATCACACACACGCACAAAGCTTTTTAAGTAGGGTAGTGTAATTTACAAATTTTATGCGATATGCTAGGCAGAAAATGTAACGATTTAATGTCGGTTTTACAATGTAAATGGTAAATTTTACTTGATTAAACATATAGGCAATGAAAAGGTTCCTAATTCATCATTGATAGATATTGAGTTAGCTTTAACGACTGTGGGTAATTATTGTGAGCTTAGAGTAGTATTGGCTGAGAGAAATTTTTAAATAGCTATTTGTGGAATGTGGCTTTATGATTAGAATATTTTTCATAGATATTTGATTCTAACCAGAATTAACCATTGTTAGGAACTCATAGGAAAATGATTTTGGGGCCTCCACTTCTAACCCCATCCCCCCCATCATACACTGAATCAAAAAATTAGTAAATTATAATATTATGATACTTAGCAGTTGTTTAAGTCAGCTAGAGTGGTAAATGGTTGGCCTACAGCCATTTTTATACATGTCTAGTATTTTTTTACAGCTTGGTTTTCCCCAGGCAAGACTCAGAGGTAGCTGCCAGATAGTGTTGTGATGAACTTCGTTTTATGATTGAGTATTTCTGAAAAGAACAACTTTAAACTTGATCTTCCTCGCTGTCCTCGAGTCACAACTACAAGTACTTGTATTACACAGGTTCTTAACTTAGTTTCACTTTTTCATTAATTAGGTAGTGAATGGGGAGTAGCCAGCTAGCTAGTAGCCTTTGTATTAGATGGTAAATAGGGCATTGTTTAATAAAAAGGCTCTTATTGGTACATGCTTCATTGTCCAATTATCTTGTGCTTTCACTGAAGCACAACTTCCCTTCCCCTACTGTTTTAACAGTTATTATCAACACTTACACAGTCAAGAACTACCACTTTTCATCACAGTTGTGGCATTATCCTTCCCTTTGCTGCTTCCACAAGAGAACATATTTCCTCATTTTTATGCTGCAAGATATGGATAAGCCTTCAAATTTCAGGGCTACTGTAAGATATGAATAGACTCAGATTGTAGGGATGTAAGATGTGGATAGGCCACAAAATTGCAGGGATGTTATAAAAGTGCATAATTTACATAAAATGGAGAGAGAGAGAGAGAGAGAGAGAGAGGGGGGTTAGCCAGTTGTACAAAGGAGTGGCTAGCTGACTGGGAGTTAGTAGGAGTGAGCGTGCATGTGTGTGTGTTGTATGTGTGTGTGTTGTATGTGTGCGTGCATGTGTGAGTGTTGTATGTGTAAAGACTGTATCAAAATAAAAGTACGTTTGAAAATAATCATGAATTGATGCTGATATGATGTGAAATTTCTTATCTATGAATAAAATAAAAAAAAAAAAAGTTTATTGTATTAATCAACATTTACACTACAATAATTTAATGAAAAAGTTATGACAAACAGAATTAATCTTCAATAATTTGAAAATATAGTTGCCATTAATATAATTAGTATTTTGTGTTTAACAAAACTTTTACCTTGTCTGAACAATTGTACAGAATTGATGAGGGCTCCCGGACACCCTGCTAGGCTCCTGGACACCCTGCTAGGCTCCTGGACACCCTGCTAGGCTCCTGGACACCCTGCTAGGCTCCCGGACACCCTGCTAGGCTCCCGGACACCCTGCTAGGCTCCCGGACACCCTGCTAGGCTCCCGGACACCCTGCTAGGCTCCCGGACACCCTGCTAGGCTCCCGGACACCCTGCTAGGCTCCCGGACTCCCTGCTAGGCTCATGGACACCCTGCTAGGCTCATGAACACCCTGCTAGGCTCATGGACACCCTGCTAGGCTCATGGACACCCTACTAGGCTCCCGGACTTCCTGCTAGGCACAAGGACACCCTGTTAGGCTCCCAGACTCCCTGCTAGGCTCCTGGACTCCCTGCTAGGCTCACAGACACCCTGCTAGGCTCCCGGACACCCTGCTAGGCTCCTGGACACCCTGCCAGGCTCCCGGACTCCCTGCCAGGCTCCCGGACTCCCTGCCAGGCTCCCGGACTCCCTGCTAGGCTCAAGGACACCCTGCTAGGCACAAGGACACCCTGCTAGGCTCCCGGACTCCCTGCTAGGCTCCCGGACACCCTGCTAGGCTCAAGGACACCCTGCTAGGCTCCCAGACTCCCTGCTAGGCTCCCGGACTCCCTGCTAGGCTCAAGGACACCCTGCTAGGCTCACGGACACCCTGCTAGGCTCCCAGACTTCCTGCTAGGCACAAGGACACCCTGTTAGGCTCCCAGACTCCTTGCTAGGCTCAAGGACACCCTGCTAGGCTCCCAGACTCCCTGCTAGGCTCACGGACACCCTGCTAGGCTCCCGGACTCCCTGCTAGGCTCAAGGACACCCTGCTAGGCTCCCGGACTCCCTGCTAGGTTCAAGGACACCCTGCTAGGCTCCTGGACTCCCTGTTAGGCTCCTGGACACCCTGCTAGGCTCCTGGACACCCTGCTAGGCTCCTGGACACCCTGCTAGGCTCCTGGACTCCCTGCTAGGCTCAAGGACACCCTGCTAGGCTCATGGACACCCTGCTAGGCTCAAGGACACCCTGCTAGGCTCAAGGACACCCTGCTAGGCTCCTGGACACCCTGCTAGGCTCCTGGACTCCCTGCTAGGCTCAAGGACACCCTGCTAGGGTCAAGTACACCCTGCTAGGCTTCTGGACACCCTGCCAGGCTCCTGGACTCCCTGCTAGGCTTAAGGACACCCTGCTAGGCTCACAGACACCCTGCTAGGCTCATGGACACCCTGCTAGGCTCAAGGACACCCTGCTAGGCTCATGGACACCCTGCTAGGCTCATGGACACCCTGCTAGGCTCCCGGACTTCCTGCTAGGCTCAAGGACACCCTGCTAGGCTCATGGACACCCTGCTATGCTCATGGACACCATGCTAGGCTCAAGGACACCCTTCTAGGCTCATGGACACCCTGCTAGGCTCATGGACACCCTTCTAGGCTCATGGACACCCTGCTAGGCTCATGGACACCCTGCTAGGCTCATGGACACCCTGCTAGGCTCAAGGACACCCTGCTAGGCTCAAGGACACCCTGCTAGGCTCAAGGACACCCTGCTAGGCTCAAGGACACCCTGCTAGGCTCAAGGACACCCTGCTAGGCTCATGGACACCCTGCTAGGCTCATGGACACCCTGCTAGGCTCATGGACACCCTGCTAGGCTCATGGACACCCTGCTAGGCTCAAGGACACCCTGCTAGGCTCATGGACACCCTGCTAGGCTCCTGGACTCCCTGCTAGGCTCATGGACACCCTGCTAGGCTCATGGACACCCTGCTAGGCTCATGGACACCCTGCTAGGCTCATGGACACCCTGCTAGGCTCAAGGACACCCTGCTAGGCTCAAGGACACCCTGCTAGGCTCAAGGACACCCTGCTAGGCTCATGGACACCCTGCTAGGTTCCTGGACATCTTGTAAATCTCGGTTACATATAATACAATATTTTATGTATCTGCATTTCATTATTTCCATGTTATATTTTGCCTGGTGAGAGGCTTTTGATCCAAGGATCAAAATGAACCTGATTTACTTCTCATTTCCCAGGTGCAGGGGACACCCTGCTGAGGTAGGGTGTCCCAAAAAAAAAGAAGGAACACTTTCATCATCATTCAACCCATCACTGTCTTACCAGAGGCATGTCTAGACTGCTGTTAAAAATAAAAATAAAAGTGCACCATAACTCCACTCTTCCTTCAGTCATATTTGATCTGCAAGACTTAGTGGTGTTGATTCAACTTTGGGATGACATGTTTTATTTTGTACACTCTGAGGAAGGATTCCCTTGTAATGAGAAGCATTTAATGCAGTGGTCTCCTTCCCTGGATGTGGCCCACAACAGGTAACTAACTACCAGCTATGGTACCCATTTCTTGCTAGGTGAATATTGGCAGTACAGGAGGAGGGTCTCACTTATACAGCAGCTTAGGTTCCAGGCTGCTGCTGTAAAGTGAAACATAGCCTTTCACTTTCGAATGCATATAACAGCTTGAAAATGTATTTGCAATATTACATAGTGAGCAATAGAGCTAGGCTTGAAAAATGCTGATGCACGCATTACTTGCCTTAAAATACTTTTACATTTCACTAAGCTAAGAACAAATGTATGTATTACAGGAAGTCTGAATTAATGAAGAATGGGCATAATTAAAAACTGCTGCATTAGCTGTGAAACAAGACCTGCTTGTAACTAAACTAGTGAGAGGTTACAAGTCTTGTGTAGTTCATAAGTCTCTTGAAGACTGTGAACCTAATGTTCTACCACTCAAGTACCAGTCCTTGGAAATCTTTAACATTTACCTAGTATAGATGTATGTAGCTTTATGCAGACATGTTCAGCTCTGTGGCAACTGTACTGAGATCAAGTAAACCATTAACACTTAATTCAGCATGATAGGAATCTTTCAGTAATTTCTGAAAAGCAATGATATACAGTGAGTGTAGTGCATATAGGAAATTACAAATATTTCAGTGGGATATCACATGTTAGTGAATCTGTATAGAGTGAATCTTCAATGACTGCTATACAGTGTATTACCACTTAATAAAAGAACTCCGCTACCTCTTAAAACCTGCCTAAGTTAACCCAAATGTTGCATTATCTTGTTTAAAATACTTATTATTAGTAGTCCCTCAAGGGAGGTTCCTTGATGCTGGTGAGGGCTCTTGCTCTAGGGAATTGGATCTGTACTCCAATTACCTGAATTAAGACTGAATACCTTCCATCTTCCCCCCCCCCCCACAGATGCTGTATAATCCTATGGGTTTAGCACTCCCTCATCAATACAATATTGGGCTCAGATCACTCCCTACTGTATTTCTTAAATCTTGAAATCTATTGTATTTCATGCCTTTACCTTATTTTACTGCATATTCAAATTGGTTTGACATATTAGGTTGTGAATTATGATGTTAGTTTTTGTGATCTATAAACCATATTATAAATGCAATCTGGGTTTAGCACTTAGTTATGATTATAATAATACTATAAATGTGATTTTAAAATTTGTTGATATTGCATAAAAAAGACTAACCATGCAGCGGGTGGGGCTTGAACCTGTGGCTAGTGAGTGGGTAAAACTCCAGGCCAGTGTGTTGGGAGTGTTTGCTATAGTGTTAGTACGATTTCATGAGTTTAGAAGAGACAAGATAGGAAGGTGACAGTGTAACGTTATGTAACATGTGATATCCGTGGGGGTTATGTTCCAAGGACCTGCCACAGGTACTGCAACCCTGAATACCAGCGAACCCTATATACATGTCGTTTTTCGTTTGCATGCATAACTATTATAAAGTTCAATGGATAAATTATACACAAATAGAGAATAATCACTTTTTGACTAATAGGAATCACTTTTGCTTCTCTCAGGCAGTGAACTACCGCCACCATCACTACTTTTGTACTTTGAGGTCATTATTAAGCAGAATTAAGAGTTATTTTTGAGCCAAGGTAAACGGCAGATACCAGACCCGTGGATAACGGGGTCTTACTCTAGTTGACTTGGCTGATTATGTTGTGTTTTAGGCAAAACTTAAAGCTAACTCCTTACTTACATTTTACATAAATAGATAAATTTTTAATTGTCCTATATTTAATATCAGTTTTGTAGATACTACTGTATAATTAATTTATTCACTTCTCATATAAATTAAGTCAAACATTGATAAACACAAGTATGTACCTTAAAACTGTACACTTTGTGATGGGTGTGGGGAGGTTGTTTGGTGTGTGGGGAGGTTGTGTGGTGTGTGGTGAGGTTGTGTGGTGTGTGAAGAGGTTGTGTGGTGTGTGGGAAGGCTGTGTAGTGTGTGGAGAGGTTGTGTGGTGTGTGGGAGGCTGTGAGGTGTGTGGGGAGGCTGTGAGGTGTGTGGGGGAGGCTGTGAGGTGTGAGGAGGCTGTAAGGTGTGTGGGAAGGCTGTGAGGTGAGTGGGGAGGTTGTGTGATGTGTGGGGAGGCTGTGTAGTGTGTGGGAGGCTGTGTATGTGTGGGGAGTTGTGGTATGTGTGGGGAGGTTGTGGTATGTGTGGGGAGGTTGTGGTATTGTGGGGAGGTTGTGGTATGTGTGGGGAGGTTGTGGTATGTGTGGGGAGGTTTGGTTGTGTGTGGGAGTTGGTGTGTGTGGGGAGGTTGTGGTGTTGGGGGAGGTTGTGTGGGGAGGCCGTGTAGTGTGTGGGAGGCCGTGTAGTGTGTGGAGAGATTGTGGTGTGTGAGGAGGCTGTGTGGTGTGAGGAGATATGTTTGGTGTGTGGGGGGGTTGTGGTGAGTGGGAAGGTTGTGTGGTGTGTGGGGATGTTTGTGTGGTGTGTGGGGAGGCAGTGAGTGTGTGGGAGGTTGTGTGATGTGTGGGATTGTGTGGTGTGTGGGAAGGTTGTGGTGTGTGGGGAGGTTGTGAGGTGTGTGTGGGGAAAGTTGTGATGTGTGTGGGAGGTTGTGTGGGGTGTGGGAGGTTGTGATGTGTGGGGAGGTTGGATGTGTGTGGGAAGGTGTGTGTGTGTGGGGAGGTTGTGTGGTGTTGGGGAGGTTGAGTTGTTTGAAGGTTTGTGTGTGTGTGGGAAGCTTGTGATGTGTGTGGGGAGTTGAGTGGAGGGTGGGGGGTTGTGTGGGGGGTGGGGAGGTTTTTGTGGTGTGTGGGAAGGTTTTTGGTGTGTGGGATGGTTGTGTGGTGTGTGGGATGGTTGTGTGGGGAGGTTGAGTGGGGGGTTTGGTGTGGGGGGGTGGGGAGGTTGAGGTGTGTGGGAAGGTTGTGTGGTGTGAGGGAGGTTGTGTGGTGTGAGGGGAGTTGTGGTATGTGGGAGGTTGTGAGGTGTGTAGGAAGGGGTGTATGGGTTTTTTGGAAGGTTGTGAGGTGTGTGGGAAGGTTGGGGTGTGTGGGGGGGTTTTGTGGGGTGGGGCAAGGTTGTGTGGGTGGAAAGGGTTGTGGGGTGTGGGGGGGGGGTTGTGGGGGGTGGGAGGTTTTTGTGGTGTGTGGGGGGGTTGTGTGGTGTGGGGAGGTTGTGGGTGTGGGCAAGGGTTGTGGGGTGTGGCAAGGTTTGGGGTGTGTGGGAGATTGGAGTTGTGTGGGAAGGGTTGTGATGTGTTGTGGGGGAGGTTTTTGATGTGTGGGGGGAGGTTGAGGGGAGGGGTGGGGGTTGTGTGGGGGGGTGGGGAGGTTGTGAGTGTGTGGGAAGGTTTTGGTGTGTGGAAGGTTTTGTGGTGTGTGGGGAAAGTTGTTGGGTGTGGGAAGTTTGTGTGGTGTGTGGGGAGGTGTGTGTGGTGTGGAAGGTTGTGTGGTGTGGGGATGGTTGGTATGTGGGATGGGTGTGGTGGTGTGGGTGGTGTGTGGGAGGGGTTGTGTGGGTGTGTGGGGAGGTTGATGGAGGTGGGGGGTTGTGTGGTGTTGGGGGAAGGGTTGTGGTGTGTGTGTGGAGGTTGTGAGGTAGGTGGGGAGCTGTTGGGTGGTGGGAATGTTGGTGTTTTGGGAAGGTTATGAGGTTGGGTAGTTTGTAGCTGTGTGGGGAGTTGTTTGGTGGGGGAAAGGTTGTGAGGTGTTGGGGAAAGGTTGCGTGTGAGGTTGTGAGGTGTGGGGTAGAATTGTGAGCTGTGTGGGAGGTTTGTTGTTGTGGAAGGTTTGAGTGGGGTGGGGAGTTGCTTGGTGTTGTGGGGCTGTGTAGTGCGTGGGAAGGGTTTGAGAGTCGTGGGGGAAGCTGTGTGGGAAGTTGAGGTTTTGGGGGGGAGCTTTTTAGGGTGGGGGAACTCTGTGGTGTGTGGTTGATTGTGTGGTGTTTGAGAAGGTTGCGAGGTGTGTGGGGAGGTTGTGTGGTGTGGGGGAAGGTGTGGGTGTGGGAAGGTTGTGTGGTGTGTGGGGAAGTTGAGGTGTGTGGGGAAGTGTGGGTGTGTGTGGAGGTCGGTGGGTTGGGAAAAATTGGAGGTGTGTGGGGAAGCTGTGAGTGAGTGGGGAGGTTGTGATGTGTGGGGAGGTTGTGGTGCGTGGGGAGGTTGTGTGGTTTTGGGGAGGTTGTGTGGTGTGTGGGAGTTGTGGCGTGGTTTGTGGGGGGTTGTGTGGTGTGGGGGGAAGGTTGTGGGTGTGTGGAGAGGTTGTGTGGTGTGTTGGGGGGTTTGTGTGGGGGTTTGGGAGGTTGTGTGGTGTTTGGGTTGTGTGTGTGTTGGAGGTTGTGGGGTTTGGGTGTGGGAAGTTGGTGTGGTGTGGGGGTACGCTGTGGGGGTTGTGATAAAGGTTGAGGTGTGTGGGGAGGTGTGTTGTATATGAGGAGTTTGTGGGTGTGTGGGGGGGCTGTTGTTGTGGGGAGGTTGTGTGTGAGGAGGCTGTGTGGTGGTGGGGGGGTTATGAGGGCGTGGGGAGGTTTTGAGGTGTGTGGGGAGGTTGTAAGGGGGTGTGGGGAGGTTGTAAGGGGTTATGGGGCAGGTTGTAAGGGGTGTGTGGGAGGTTTTCGCAGGGTGTGGGGAGGTGTCACGGGTGTTACTGGAATGGGGAGGTTGTGGGATGTGTGGGGAGGTTTTGGGGGGGGGGTTGGGGGTGAGAGAGAATTCCATACCTGGAAGAGGACCAAGACTTCAATGCCCTTAGTCCATATAAGGGATTATGAACAAACTTGTCTTCGAGGGAGAACTTGAAGAGTTCATCCGTTCCTGATCGGCTGGTCTGTGGTGGATGTGTTGGACTGCATGTAGCCAACATCCATGCCTGGTTTATGAGGCCGGCAGTTGGGAGACCTTATCTGTGACTGGGCTGAGAGTGGTGACCCCTTGGGATCAACATTGGGTAAGTAGCTTTTTTAAGTTTAATACTCTATTGCAAAAAAAAAAAATATTTTTTAGTTATGTTAACCCTTTCACTGTCCAGATCGTTGAAATTCAAAGTGCTCAGTTTCCACATTTGAAAAAATGAAATTTGATGGAAAACTTGTGGAATTATGCAGGCACAAAGTTAGTGGTTTGGGCGCAATTTATGCATTAGCGATTTCTGTTTTGAGTCTTATTTTAAGGTAATGTCATTGCTCATTTTGACCAGATTTGAAGCTATTTCACTAGTATACCTTCCATTCTATTGTCTGAGCAAAAGAAACCACCCATTCTGTTATCAAAACTACCCTATAAAGTGCACAGAAATCAGTAATTTTGGCCAGTTTTACACAATTATAAAAAGTTCATTAATTACATCACCAGGAATCTCCTATATTATAATTTCCTTCCATTTTGAATTCATCATACAAACAATTGAAGATTTACCATATTTCTCAAGACAATTTAATACACCAGGAATGATTGATCATGATTTACGGTTTAATTGGAGATGCAGAGGCAAGAAACAAAAGCATAAGAGCATAAAAAAAATATAGAAAGTGAAAATAGACAAAAACAGAAAAAAATAATAGATTAGCCAGAAATGGATATGCTAGGGTGAAGAGAGAGGTTGACTGGACAATTTGAGAATGACAGTGGCAAAAGCCAAGTCTGTTGTCTATCAGTCAACCACAACTCAATCCAGGAGATAATTTGTCCTATACCACGTGTTGCTACTTTCTTCATTAGTCTCCCATGTGGAACTTTATCAAATGCCTTACTGAGATCCATATACACAATGTTTATTCATTATCATGATCTGCCGCTTCATATCCCCGAGTGAAAAAAGTTAGTAAATTCAAAAGGCAGGAACACCCCTTTGATTCAAGGAATTAAACCTACCATCTTCTACCTCATATCACACCTGATTACGTCCCATGTCCCAGGTGTTGAATGACTTGCAGATCTAGCCCTTCCTCTTGAATATAATAATAAACATGAGAGGGTTAAAGAAAGGGAGATGCGCAGTTGCAAATAAAAATGCGAAAAGGAAGAATTTATATCCATAAGTGATAAGAGAAATTCAAGAGTTGTTGTCATTGATGCTGCTGCAGCAGCAACAATATTACAGTACGTATTAATATTTTACTATTATTTTTATTGTATTCACAAAAAGAACTACAATCAAATGTCATACAGCACTGATAGTACCATAAATAAAAAAAAAAAAAAAGCAAGGAGGGGGAAAAGAAAAATTGTGGTCACTAATAATGGGTAAATCTCTCACTTCTAATATTCCAAAAAGGTTAATATTAAAACAATCCAGCTTTTTTTTATTTATTTTTGAGGAATGCACCTGTACATGCTTCGGGTACAAAATATGTACAAAAATGTTAGCGTTATCATCATCAGCATCGTCTCGCTAGAAGACATTCCTCATACAAGCTAAATTCACTCGTATATTCATTCATACATCGACATTTTCCTAAGACAATATGTATTATGCAAAGTTAATATCAAGCTTTTATATCAACAATTTTCCCCCCCACAAGGACTGCCCATAATTCTGAACCCACTGACTGAAAACATTAAAACATTATATTGAAACCCATTAACAAGCGTGATAAATTAGGACTGTAGTAAATCTAATAAAGCTTGTACAGAATAAAACACCAGCAGCAACAAAGTTGTTTTTATCAATTATTAAATATTTAACCACATAATGAGATCACATACCATAACTTCAAAGTACATTAATTGTGCTACATATGATTTTTGATGAGTTTTTCTTATAAACATTTACATTCAAGAAATACAAATAAAAATATAGAAAAATATTACAATATATAATTTTAAATCTACATACGTACATGAAATACACACATGTAAATAAATTTAACAAAATGAACATTATTGATTTGATATACAAACAATGAATCCAAAAAAATTATAACTACGAACAATTTTGTATTACACAGATGAATACATGTAGTATTAAATATAAAAAAATTTCAACATCTGGAAATTAAGATGATAAAAGTTGCAAATATATTTTTCATAAAAAATTATGCCAGCATAACAAAGGCATATAATTGTTTCCCATCCTATCCTGGTGAGGATATACGACTTTTCAACATCCTTCCATTAACTATAAGGGGAATTAGTAATAAATCTGTTTTCAACTGATCAACCAGGCTGTGATTGTGTGCGCATGTTCAGAGTACATCAACAGCCTTGCTAATCAGGTCAACAGAGAGGCCTGGTCTCGGTCCTGGACCAGACAATGATTTCTGAAACCATCTTCAGGTAAATGTAGTAAAAAAAAAACTCTTGGTACATTTGGATTTTGTTTTGAGCTTAATATTGAAAAAAAAATCTATCCAAATTGTTTTTCTTTTTCATTCTGGTGTGTTTCTTTGCCTCGTTCATAAGCAGTAGTTTCGTCTTCCTTTATGCACAGGTTTCACCTAGTCATGTCTTAAGGTACAATGCATTAATAACTTCTGCTTCATCATTTTTATATACAAATAACTGTGGCAACAATTTGATACTTGGGTTGAAGAGGAATGACCATTGCAGGTTGGTAAAGCAGTGAAAGTAAATGATTAAAACTGGAATGTTGAAAGTAGGTGGAGTGTTGGGACTGTTAGTGTGTTGCTTCACTGAGGCTGTGATAGAAGGAAAGATGTTCAAGGATTTGCAGGATTCCTTTTTAATTACCTATTTGTAATTACCTGTTGAAATCTACAGGAGTGGAGTTGTACTGATTGTGTTCCATTTTTGGTAATTATTTCATATACAGTATTTTAAGTAGTTATAGTACTCTCTAACTTATTCCTGTATTTCACCAGCTGTATTGTGGTGGCAGTGCTTGTATAAATGTGAGACAGTCTCTTGAGTGTAGCTGTGAAGAGGACAGTGATGTTGGAGACAATGGAGACACATCTAAGATTGTGTGTTAATATAAGGAGAATAGGAAAATTAACAGAAAATGGTTTGTGGTATGAGGTGTAATTAAAAGACCAAAAGGGCCAAGATGATTTTAGTCATGTAGAAAGAATGGTGCAAAGTTTATTAATGGTAATGGATGAATGAGAATGAATGCGTGACAGGAATAAAGAGTATTGTTCCTTCCTCCCAACTTTTTCCCACATACATTTCACCCCACACTTATGCTTTAAAGGGAAAGGGAGGGGGGGAGGTAGTAAGTTACTAAATGCTGTATAGAGTTTTTATGAGGATAGGCTCATATTAGGGTGTGTAGGAGAGGGAGAGATTGCTTTTCAGTACAAGTAGGTCTTAGACAGGGATGTGTAATGTCACCATGGTTGTTTAACATATTTATAGATGGAGTTGTAAAAGAAGCCAGCGCTAGGGTGTTGCGTAATGGAAGACAGTTGGAAGTGAACGTAGATAAGAGTAAGGTGATGAGGATATCAAATGAGTTGGGTAAAGGAAAATTGATATCACATTGGGAGGGAGGGAGTATGGAAGAAGTGAATGTGTTCAGACATTTGGGAGTTGACTTGTCAGCGGATGGGTTTATGAAGGATGAGGTTAACCACAGAACTGATAAAGGAAAAAAAAAAAAGGTGAGTGGTGCACTGAGGTATCTGTGGAGACAAAAAACATTACCCATGGAGGCAAAGAAGGGAATATACAACAGTATAGTGGTACCAACACTCTTATATGGTGGAGGGAGAGAGGGGGTAAAAGAGGTTTTGTGTGCAAGGGACTTGGACATGCAGCAGGCATGTGTGAGTGTGTTAGACAGGAGCGAATGGAGATGAATGGTTTTTGGGACCTGATGAGCTGTTGCAGTGTGAGCAGGGTAATATTTTGTGAAGGAATTCAGGGTAAACCGTAGGTGGGAAGTACAATGCTTGTACTTTAAAGAAGGAGTTTGAAATATTGGCTGTTTTTAGCGACATCTAAACTGTCATATCTGGGTGCCTATGCAAGGACAGTGATTGTGTGTGAATGATATTGAGTGTTGCTTTTTTGGTCACTCTGCCTCGGTGGGAGACAGCCGACGTGTTGAAAAAATGTGTGTATATTAGGTTATTATACATTGTTTTGTGACTCATACAGCACAATCTGATAGTTACATACATCCAGCAGCAACAGCTTCCCATCTGATGCCTTGAATGAAGTAGTTTATATTGTCCTGTCCCCTCCCGCTAACCCCCCACCCCCACACACACACACACCGCACTTGATTAATTCTCTAACCTAACTCCCTCACCTTCTAAGTCCTTTTCCTCACATCCAACCTTTCTTTTCCTTACATCCTCCCTCCTTCAGTCACCATAAACTCTATAAAAATAATGAGCTTTGCCACATTTCTCAAAATCATCATCTCAGGGAAACAAATGAGAATGTTCTTAGTGCTTCCAGTTTTTCTTTGGACCATGCCTTTCAATAGCTTTGGGAACCATTTTGTAACTCAAATTTATGGTTTATCTATTACAGTACTATGTATTATTTGTATTAAAGGTGCATGGTGCACACTGTACAAGAGGGTGAGGGAAGAACAACCTTGATACTGCTGAAGGTTTGTTATTCACGGAATTGGAGCCTTCACCCATTCCCCCTTTCTTAGATCAAATTTGATTACCCCCTATTTCCCCAGGTACTACACAACTCCTTTAGGTTTAGTGTTTCCCTGAAATATAATGATACTTTAGGTGAGGACACCATGACCACTAGATATTACAATTTTAGTCTAACATTGTGGACATCTTATTTAGCATTTTTTCCATCACTTTATCTAGACTATCTTGAAGTTTATCAATATTGCATGTATTTTTCTTATTAAATTTGATATTCTTATGGTGATCTTCCATAATTCCTTTGACTTGCCCCTCTCTCTCCAGCTCTCAATATTTTCTCCCATAATGCACACATTCTTCATGTGGCCTTTCTCACCTTTCATTATGGTATTAATCTACTTGAAATTATATAATACATCCATCACACTACTAACTTAATTTATCCAGGTTTCTTTGAGAGAGAGAGTCATTTTGTTATGTTTTACAGAATATCTTACATCATCCACAAACGTTTGATAATTTTTATTCCTTCTGGTAATATATTAATAGAAACTGAAAACATTGGGCAGTCATCCTTGTGATCTTATCAAAACATAATTCCTCTTTACCATTGTTTATAAGTTGCTAACACAAAAAAATCTCATCCAATATAACATTTATTATTTATTTCTCCTATATTTTGTTGCAGATTAATCTTTCACGAGGAGATATATTAAAAGCTTTTTTAAAAATCAAAATAAATGCAATCTACCCATATATTGTATAATTTTACTCATATTAGCTTAAGACTTGATATACAGTACAGTATTTTAATCAGAAACCAAAGTATTTGGCAGGACATTTTTAACCACTCTCCTATAATAGCTGCATGTTTTATTTGTTTGCAAATACTCGCAATCTGTGGTCTAGCTTCTTAATCTTCAAATAATTGATACAAATGGCTCATTCCTACCATAGTCTTTTGAGCTCTTATTAAATTTACTTTGGAACCCATTAATGAATTTTGTCTTTGCTACCTCTTCACTTGGCTCATAATTGTTTTTCATGATTACACTGGAAAATAGTTCTTGACATCCCTGTGGCTCATCTAGGCATTCAGTTTAGATTTATGCCTATTTGTTCTCTCCTTGCCATAACAGGCACTCTGTCCTTTTCTATTCTGTTTATACCATGGAGTATCTTGTCCAGTGGCAAAAGCCTTGGCTCCTGGTGCCATTCCTCACAGCTCATACACTTAAGCTCTGGGTGGGTTTAGTACTTAGTTTTGATTATAATAATAATCTGGGTGGCAAACCACTTTGTGCTTGGCTAGCACTGACTACACACTAGTGCTGCAATGTCAACTAGTAACTCATACATGGTGTACAGCATCTTTAATGACAGAAGTTTTTATAATAGCCAGTCATGTAAACAATGATGGTATGTCTAATCTGTGCTTCAGGATATAAGTCAGGAGTGATGTCCGTCCCCTGATATTGTCCAATGCCTAAAGTTTCTTCTCTGTCAGATAAACTATTGTTTCTGGTTTCATTTCCTTAGCTGGCATCATCATCACTGCATGTACTAGGGGCTTAATTCTAACAAACACTTATCCTCCAACATTACTCCTTAGCTCCTTAGATCAAATGTACAATATCGACAAGATGATAAGTAAGACGTGCAACACCTGGGTATCTTTATTGAGAAGCAGACATGTATGCCTTTTATACTGAAGAAATGGAGAGGTGTAGCAGTTGACAGCATGGTCACATGTGGACTGGACCTCATCTGCTTCCCCAGTGGGCCCCGCCTACATGTGACCAGGTCTTCTATTGCTGCATCTCGAGACACTTCTTCCACTAGCTCCAGTATAAAAGGTTTGAACTTCATGCCTTTGCATTCGACTGATAAAGACTGCCACATATAAGAAAAGTCTCTGTACAGATGCTCAGGTATTGCACATGTTATATTCCTCTCTAACCTCCAATGTCTGAAGGCTGCAGATGAATGACATCTTTGCATCATCTGTAACTAGCAACATGTAAGAATCCTTTTCCTGTTACTACTCTTCAGTATCAAATGATTTCTTCAATTTCTAGTGGTTGTTGTTACACTTAATACCTCTTGTAACCCAGTTCATTGGCAGAAAGACATTTGGTACAGAGCAAGCCTTCATGGACACCATTTTGCCCTTTGCATAGCTTTATCAAGTCATGGCTTGGTAAAGTTCTACACAGAACAAAACAGTGTCAATAATAAGGGTTTAGTCTGCACTGAGTATCTTCCTACCATACTTGTTGGTAACACCTGCCATTAAAACACTCGTTCTGTTGTTCCACTACTGTGATGACCATTTTAGTATCTTTCCATCACCTCTTGTTGCTTAGTGTTTAGCTATGATCTCTTGTTCTCCCTCTTGGTGTTAGGAAATGTTCCTTACTGATTCTCTTATCCTTCTATAATCTTGTGTATTGATAATGTATCATCCTTTCTTCCTCTCAGCTGATTATTTTCTGTCAACTACAACATAATACAACAACCCTTAATATTTTTACACATTTTAATTGGATGAGAATTTGTTTACAGAACATACATTGTGAGTATTACAACATTACCTCTAATCCCTAAATAAGTTATCTTTTGATTTGTATTTTAGACACTTCTAACAATTCTTAAAGTTCCACTTGTATGGATTATAATCGTGAGAATTCCTTAGCTGACAGAATAATTTCAAATGATTTGAAACTATCAAAATTTAAATCTTTTGTGTTATTGCTTTTCAGTAATAATTTCATTAAGAAATCAGTGAGACTGCTAAAATAATGAAATGAAGCATGGGAAGTTCATAGTAAAATGGTAAAAAATTACATTTTGGACGGGTGAGTGGATGGACATGGCTCACCTTTACTTAGAGGAACATCTGTAAGCCATGTCCCTCCTGCTCCTGACAGGATGAATCCAAATTTAAGTTTACTCGTAAAGTAACAACAATTATATACTTCACAACTAAGGGCATGCTGAATCTTTGTAATTAGTATAATACATTTATTGCCACTGTATTTACTTAAGAATGGAGTATGCTTGATTACACACATTCCCCACTTCACTCATAGAATTCTGTGCACTACACAGTATAGAAGCTATACAATATTTACATTACCTTTAGTGGATTTTCCAGCTATAAAAATACACCCTGAATTCCCAATTATTGAGGACAACATTACTGTGAAAATATATCTTGAAGGAACATTACCAAATCATTGGAATACAAACAAACACCATTCATCCTTCACTCACACAAGGACAACATTCTCACATACAGATTATCATGACTCAGTATTCAAAGAAGTGGTAAATACATTTAACGTACTGAAGTCTATTGGGTGCAACATTGTACCAATGAAGACCACTGCATTAAGTGTGTGTACCACTTGCCAGCATTACGCCTTTATTTAGTATGTGGTATCCACAAAAGTATTCAGTCTTAAGATGTTCACATATAAAACTGGAATTTCCCTAAGACTAACAAGTGGTGGTGGTGGTAGTGTGTATTGCCAACAGATTTTGAACTTAGCTGCTATGCATTTTTACCAAGTTTAAACAAAATGCTGCATCACTAGATTTCCAGGTTATTGTGTAAGGAGTACTAGGGACCAATCCAGTGACCTTACTCGCATAACAGCCATGCCAACTACATCACCTAGTGTACAAAAATCTTGTGAACTTTATTAGACATGTGTCTAAGCCAAATTTTGTGAAGAGTGTCCCTTCAATTGAGGAGTGGTAAAGGGAAAATGGTGGAAGGGAAATGCTACCATTCCCTTACTTTGATTACCTCCAATTTTCCTAGTGCTGTATAATCTTTATGGGTATGACAATTTTCCCTGTAAATAATTGTACACTTGGACCACTGACTAGTCAATGGTCCAAGCTGGACTGAAACTGTCGTTATAAGTTTTTCTTCTATGTGCAGGTTATTTCTGTATTGTTCCAGTCACATTATTGTGCCTTTATGTTCTTTCTTGTACACTCGGTGGTAGTCTTGCATAAGTTGCTTCACCAGTTCATCTCCAGTGCTCTTTAAACAATGTTACTTTCATAGTATTGTAAAATTTTCATTTCATATCAGCTTAACTGTGAAGTGAATGAGCTAGCATCTAGTGTTTATAAATCAATCTTTCACATAACAGACTAAGAATTTCATATAAACTATCAAAAATATAAATTCAAGTAAAAAAAAATTACTTTATAAACATTAATTATTATTATAATCAAAAAGAAGCGCTAAGCCACAAGGGCTATACAGCGTATAAACATTAATTATGAGACTAGTTCTGATGAGTTCCAGTAAGTATTTTACTACAATGGAAAACCTTCGTTTAATTTTTACTATCTGTTCTCCACTAATGCTCAAATATTATTAAATAAGCTAGGAAACGCACAATAGTTTGAAAACTGTTTCATTAGATCATGGTGTATGTCACACACTGCCATTTAAAAACCTAAATTTTATTTTAAGTTCATTAAAAATCACCAAGATGATTTATGATGAATTACAAATTACAAGCATGTTTCACAGACCTGTAGACTTTGTAGTTTCAACATTCATTTCAGATTATTATTATTATAATCAAAAAGAAGCGCTAAGCCACAAGGACTATACAGCGCTGCAGGGCAGGAAGGAAGCGAGGGCATCAGGTGGCAAAAGGGAGATGAATGAGTAATAGGTTACGGATAACAGCGGGGCAGTGGATGGTGAAAGGGTAAAGGGCAGCAAGAGACTGAACTAGAAAGGGCTGAGGGGAGTGCGAAAAGTATCATCAGAGTTTGTGGAGTAAATCAGTCGTTGTCAAGAAGTCAATGAGAGAGTCAGGATTAAAGGAGGGTCCATCAGCAAGAAGGGAAGGTAGAGAGAGAGTAGTAGAACAAAGACGACGTTGGAGGTAAATTCTGCGTGCTCGTTGATAGAGAGGGCAGTCTAACAGAATGTGGCTAATCGATACTGGAACTTGACACTGCTCACAGAGAGGAGCAGGGTGCCTCTCCATGAGATACCCATGAGTAAGACGAGTGTGGCCAATGCGAAGGCGGGAGAGAGTGGTCTCCCAACCTCGGCACTGATGACAAGAAGACGGCCAGTAACCTATGCTCGGTTTAATAGAATGAAGTTTGTTACCTTTAAGGGTTTAGTACTTAGTTATGATTATATTATTATTTACCAAGCTAAATAATTGTTACGTTAGACAATTTAGTGTATGCTTCAGCTGTATTAAATATCAGATTCAGTTTAAAGAAAGCTGTAAAAATATAAGTAACTGCATTACCGAGATCTACAGACCATTTCAGATGCTTGAGAAATATTTTCAATGCGAGAGTACACAAATTATTTACATTTAAACATCTTCAGTCAACTATTCAGCATCATACATACATAGAAATGACATTCTCCTGCCATATATTTTGCCTATGTACATTAACGAAGCACCAACTATTACTTTAGACACAAAAATGAGTATTCAATAAACATCTTGTGTTTCATTAGCTTCTCAAACTGAATTTTCTTATAAAATACTTAAATTAAAAAGTATTCAAATATTTCTCCACATATTTTCTACTGTTAAGCAGAAATTCTGAAACAGAAAGATTGTTCCTTAAATATTGTAGAATTATAAGTTGTAATTATTGCACCCGAGGAGTATTGTTTCAAAATAGTGATATTTTTATCTTCATATAAGCCTGTGTTTTTAAAACTCCACATGCACCATTAGAGCATTCACAAGATTAAATCAACAAATCTTGGGCTGCAGTATCAGAGTAGTGTATCGTGAAATTCTGACCAATAACAAGGAAAACAAATTTTTGCTAACACCAGGAGCATAATATGAACTCAAAATGAGTATGGCTATGAGAGCTAAGTGCATTGCAATGGAGGATTCAATATGTTTCCTATCAACAGACACTCTAGCTGTCAAGAAACCTGACAATGTCCTACAAGGTGTGGGACTTATGTTGGAGTGAGTGCTGCTAGCAACAAGAACCTCGCTGATCAGGCCATCAACCAGGCCTGGTCTGGGACCATACTGCAGAGGTGAACCCCAAGACCATCAACAAGTAGGTAGCTCTTAATCTATATGTTTACAGGAACTTTTGGAATGACTCTGGCAAAAAATAGCAACTCCCACTCCCAGACTAAAAAATATTTGGTTTGGTGTTAAACAAGCAAACCTAACTTAACAATTTAAGAGCATGGAAGATGGTGTCTGGAAGCCATCTAGAATGCATGAAAAATGCTGCCATCTTTCACCAAACCATTCATTTATATTTCTCCAATTCCATAACTAGAAACTACAATATAAAAAGAACCTTTGAGCACAATTTCCTAACAGAAGGAAAACTTAAATAAGCTATGACTGTGTCCTTATTATAAACATACATAGCTATAACAAATGGCACCATAATGAATGACTCACTTTATCCATTACATGACTACAGACATGGCTGTCATCTGCTGTACACATTAACCTCCGTAAATACTTCTACAATTTCCTTAATATACACGAATCTAAAAATCTATACAAACTGCCCATGTTGTTACAGTACATGTGAAGTGTTGCAAATTATTAGAATTAAAAAAAATGTTCATGTACAAAATGACCTAGGAATTCACACACGAACATATCACACACCTGATATGTTCTATACTTTATAAAAGAATTGGAAATACTTTCCAAAACTTAATGGACTATGACTCTTTTAAAGAGCAAATAATTTTCTGGGATCCACCAGTTATTTTGTGAAATTCTGTAATCTAAATTAAAACTTCTGCACAAAGCAAAGGCAATATGAAATAATTAGAATCTAACTTCCATTTTTAGTACACAATAAGTAGATGAAGGCAATCTGTAAATACTCAGTCTAACTGAACTACCGATGTTCCACTGAATTTATCTTAGTGTGAAAATAATTCTCACTCAAAACAAAATACCCACCGAAAACTAATTTACTATAAAACCTAAACATTAGCTGTTGTTAGCTACCTATTTTCTCAATTTGTCGATATTTTTTCCTTTGCATTGAAACTTTGTCCTTAAAAAGCACAGGGTCAAGACGGAGATTAGAATGTCGTAGAGGCATGTGCCCCATAAGTGAAACGAATGTGTTGAGGCAGACAGTTCGCTGGTGAAAATGGGTAGGGTCTGTCCATATCCATCTGAAAAGTAAAAAGAGATGTTCAATACAAACAGTATATAAAATGGAATTTAATTGCTTAAAAATCTCCCTTGAAAGATATCTAAAATCTTTCTAAATGTATAATGATACACGGAGTTCCTAACCTAAGAAAGTGATGGGTTCCTGGTATTTCAGTTGATGAATGTACCTTTTGTAGCCTAACCTATTATCCAATAAAAATAATAGTACAAAAGATAGTGTCAAACAAGTTTATAATTATAGATTGACAGTCAAAAAAGCAATTACTGGGCCTGATGTGAGTGGACAAAGCTGTTGGTTGACTCCTTGTTCCTATTACAGGACTGATAGGTGGGTGACCAGGTCTATGAAATGCTAGGCTAAGGAAGATCTTCAGGCTTCTTTCCTGTACCTCCACATCTTTTGCCATTCCATAATGCCTGGCCAGGCTGTCAGGGTAGAAGAAATTTCAAAACTAGTCACAGGCACTGTAATTACTTCTTCCTCTATCTGCATGCTTTCTCACATGTTGAAAAAAGTCTTCACTGGGTTACACTAATATTGTGAGTACCTTCCACTATGAGTGCCAATAAGCAAATATGTTGCATGTTGTAATCTTGCAGTTGCAAGGAAGCTAGTTCAGTCCCCATCATTGTGATTTGTTACTTTCATGATATAGTAACAATTTTCAGTTCTTGCTCTTGCATTCCTGTCATTTGCTGAAAATGGGCCCCTCAGGGAAGATTCCTTGCTGCTGGTAAGGGGGACTTTTAGTTCAAGGAAGTGGAATTAACCTCTTCCTTAGATCTAACCTAAATGCCTCTCATTCCTCAGTCACTGTATGACCCCTACCTGTGATGAAAATGATATGCTGGTAATGGGAAAACTACTCTCTCTCTATACTCAAGATGAATGAGTGAAGGACATAGAGACCTTAAGGAGCCTGGGAACAAATTCCACTGATGAAAATTTCTGTTAAGGAGTGCCATGGCAGGCAGGTCTGACACCTCCCCACTGTGCATTAAACATCTCTATTGTCTTAGTACAGCGGGAGAGGGTAATGTAAACAAACCAGCCTCCCATGCAGGTCAGTGGGATAAATCTTACAATTTTTATTTACCATCCTGTCATTCTTAATGGTTTTTATTCCTGTAATACTTGTCTTCCAATTTATTTGGCCTGGTCTACAAGGAAGATGTCTCCAGAGATACAACACCTAATAGGAGGGCCCCACTTAAACAGCAGGTTAGGTTCTGGGCCCTACTTATGAGGTTGGGTTCTAGGCTACTGCTATTAAGTGAAACAGCCTTGTTTCACTTTCAATTGCATATAATAACCTAATAACATATTTACACTATCTTATATAGAGCTAAGCCTAGAAAATGCATATACATGTATATGGAACACATTACTTACCTTAAAATATATTTGTCCTTAGCTTACAGTGAGTGGTGAAAATATTTATTGTAAGAGGTCTGGATAAATGAAAAATGGGTATAGTTGAAAACTGCATAGTGGGGGCTGCCTGTACTCTCCTATTTGTGGTTGCAGGGGTTGAGACATAGCTCCTGGTCTTGCCTCTTCACTAATTGCTACTAGGTCCTCTCTCCCTCCCTGCTCCATGAGCTTTATCATACCTTTCTTAAAACTATGTATGGTTCTTGCCTCCACTATGTCATTTCCAGACTTTTCCACTTCCTGACAACTCATGACTAAAGAAATACTTCCTAACATCTGAGTCTTCAACTTCCAATTGTGGCCCCATGTTTCTGTGTCCCATCTCTGGAACATCCTGTCGCTGTGCACCTTGTCAATTCCTTCTAGTATTTTGTATGTCGTTATGTTTCCCCTAACCCTCTGCTCTCCAGTGTCATCAAGCTGATTTCCCTTAACCTTTCTTCATAGGATATTCCCCTTAGCTCTGGAACTAGCCTTGTTGCAGACCTTTGCACTTTCTCTAATTTCCTATGTGCTTGACCAGGTGTGGGTTCCAAACTGGTGCTGCATACTCCAGTATGGTCATGACGTACATGGTGTACAGAGTCTTGAACGATTCCTTACTGAGGTACTGGAATGCTATTCTCAGGTTTGCCAGGTGCCCATATACTGCAGCAGTTATCTGGTTAATGTGCGCCTCAGGAAATGTGCTCGGTATTATACTCATCCCAAGATCCTTTTCCTCGAGTGAGGTTTGCAGTCTTTGGCCACCTAGCCTATATTTTGTCTGCAGTCTTCTTTACCCTTCCCCAATCTTCATGACTTTGCATTTGGTAGGGTTAAATTCGAGGAGCCAGTTGCTGGACCAAGCTTCTAGCCTGTCCAGGTTTCTTTGTAGTCCTGCCTCTCATCCTATTTAATTCTCCTTATTAACTTCACATCATCTGCAAACAGGGACACTTCTTAGTCTATCCCTTCTGTCATATCATTCACATATACCAAAAATAGCACTGATCCTTGGATTGACCCCTGTGGAACCCCACTTATAACAGGCACCCACTCCGATACCTCGTCACGTACCATGACTCGTTGCCTCCCTGTCAAATATTCTCTGATCCACTGCAGTGCCCTTCTTGTTATATATGCCTGATCCTCTAGCTTTTGCTCTAATCTCTTGTGAGGAAACTGTGTTGAAGGCCTTCCTGCAGTCCAGGAAAATACAATATACCCACCCCTCTCTCTCATGTCTTACTTCTGTTACCTTGTCATAAAACTCCAGTAGGTTTGTGACAGGATTTGTCTCCCATGAATCCATGCTAAGACTTTCCAAGTACAGTTAACCCTTTGAGGGTCGACAGGCCCTCTCCGAAACTCGTTCTCAGGGTCGGCCAAATTTAAAAAAAAAAAAATTATTTTCTCTTATGAAAAGATAGATAATCTTATCCCGATCATAAGGACACCAAAAGTTTGAAATTTGATGGAAAACTTACGGAATTATGCTCTCGCAAAGTTAGCGGTCTCGGCGATGTTTACGCATCGGGGATTTTGCCCACTTTGAGCCCCATTTTCAGCCAATTCCACTGTACTAGTCGACAAAAAACATGAATATTTCGCTAGAACTCCATTTTTTCTATCGAATGGGTGCAAGAAACCACCCATTTATGAAATTCAACTATCCAGTACAGTGGTCAGAATTTAGCAATTTTGCCAATTTCACACAAATTTCAAAAGATGCCAATTTCCGAAGAGGGTCCAGAATAAACAAGAAAGACATTCCTGGCACTAAAATGACATTTCCTCTGGTCATTAGTCACGTCTCAAGGTCCCTCTTATATTCTTTTGCTTTCCACTTTGAATTTTTATTCTCACAAAAAATATAAGATTTACTGTTATGCAGACTACTGCATTAGTGTAAAAAATGGTATAAATATTATTGGTGCACTTGTGAAAGAATATTAGACTCGCCAGTTGACGTGTATTGCACGATTTGTTTACTTTTGAAATGTGGTAAAAATCGAACATTTCTGCTACTTTGAGCTCAATTTCAAGGTACCTTTCATTGTAAAACCAGTCAAAATCATCTCAATTTCTGTAATATGTCTTCCATTCTATAAAATGAGACCAAGAAAACTAGAATACAACAATAAATACCATACGAAAATACAGTGCAAAGTCGCTGTTTTATTCCAAAAAAATTATCAAAGTTTTTTTTTCTCGTTATGCACTGTGTGCTGCAGGATTTTTTTTTAGACTGTGCACACTGACCACATAGACCCATTCTTTCATATGAAGGCCTACCAGCTTTCTCCCACTAGATTTGAGGGCGCTAGAATTTAGGCGTACTAGTACGTCAAAAACCCTGGGTCGTAAGCCGTACTAATACGTCCGAAACCCTCAAAGGGTTAACAGACTAAGCATGCTTGGATAAGCTCATAACAGTCTTAGTTTGATAAAGATAGTGGTTGTTTACCTGTCAGGAAGCAACACTTGAGGTGAGTTTTAATTATATTATCTATTCTTAATTATGTATTCAGTCTAAGGTGGTTGTACTGGCTAGGGCAAGGAGTAACTGTAGGTTAAATACATGATCATATTTAATATTAAACTAAGAAGTTCCAGGTGTTTAGGCTTCATTCTTTGGTAAGAGCTAGTTTCAGCAAGTAGGTACGAACTGTGTATTTTGGAAACGCATAGCGTTCACCATGAGAGATCTGAGATTAAACCCCAGTCACATGCTTATTGTACAGTAACTGTTCACCACTAACTCACTTTTATATGAGAAGTCATATTACATGTATAGATTAGTGTGTAATACTGAATGAGCATAGTGGTTTAGCTCAATTGTTATAGGGTTCATAATTCAAATCTCACCAGTATAACTCATGAAACTGTAATAACACAACTGCAAACAAATTACAGAATGTGTGGGAGACTAACCCTTGGTAGGTGTGTCCTTAAACTTGGAGGCCAGTGTGCTAACCACTGGACCAGCTGACTCTAATAGGATTCCTCCAACTAGGCATATTTCTATATAAAATAAGGAGGTTAGCATGGGCTGCACTGACAACAAATGCAGATTTTTAAAAATTCTACACCAGAATGGCTGTAGCAGGTTCTAGCTCAAGGACCTTCAAAGCTGCCATCATGACTCGTGAAACTACAGAATAGGTAGGACTCGTCTGCCGTGGATTTAAGTGTTACATTCCTGTCATCTTTTACAGACTCTCAGATCATATTGAACTCTTCTAGCTAAATTGGCTTCTCAGAACAGTTAAAATGTGAGGGGGGGTTATTATTATTTCATAGAGATGAAGTTCTATTAATCCTTTCATTGGCTGTCGCATAGATCTACGGCATGAGCTCACTCACACTTGTTTACAAGATGAGTATCGTGCCACTCGAATTATCTTAAAATGTGGGCATTGTTCGTTTTCAGTGTTCAGAGCTTGACTAGTAATCATTTTGTCTTCAACTCCTGCTACCCTTTAGTCTTACCACCCTCTAGTCCTTCTATTTTGGCCTACCTCTGAGAGAATGGGTCTTAATATAAACATTGTTGCATATGACTTTCCTCTAACTTGTACAATACTTCAGCTGCCAACAATCTAACGACAACACATACCTTGCTTCTGAAGCATTGTCCTTGTACTGTTTGCGCTGAGTGAGCTTGATAGGTGGTCGTCTGGTGATGGCAGAAACTAAGAAGTTCATGAGAATGTCATCACAGTTTGAGGTGGTTTTGACAGTGGAGAGAAGACCTGAGGGAGACTGATAGGTGTACACGTGCTGCCAGTAACGGTGATATACTGCAGCTCCCGTCAACACCAGAGAATACGAATTGGTCCATCTGCTTGTATAACTCCATCCCGCCTGAAAAAAAAAAAAGGCTTAATTACAAGCGGGCCCCATTTTACTTATGCAGTGGTTGTCAATTGTACCTATTCAAACTACCTACAATAAATATATTAACTACTCGCTATAAGCTAAGGATGAAAATATTTTAAGTAATGTGTGTACTGTTCTCCATGGGTAAGTGGAACAGAATTCTTCCTCCGTAAGCCGTGCGTGTCGTAAGAGGAGACTAAAATGCCAGGAGCAAGGGGCTAGTAACCCCTTCTCCAGTATACATTACTAGTTAAAAGAGAAACGTTTTTTTTTTCTTTTTGGACCAGTTTGTTGAAAGAAGAAAGAAGTGTATATATGCATTTTTTAATCCTAGCTCTACTGCTCGCTTAATATATGATAGCATAAACATTTTATCAGGCTTTTTGCATATAAAAGTGGAAAAAAGGTTATGATTCATTTTTCAGTGATTACTGCTTTGCAGCAGTAGCCCAGAACCTAACCTGCCTGTACACACATTAATTTTCTTGTAATTTCAAAGTCAGTGTCTTACCATTTTCTTTGGATTGGGTTACAGGATATTTGTGAAGAAAGACAATCTATGGAGAATGCATGTTCATTAGTAAATTACAAAAAAGAAAAAACTGATGAATATACTATGACCCTTGTAGGTTTAACATATCTTTTTTGATTATAATAATTGGTGAATGTACTGGCCATTAACATTTTTATATAAGTAATGGCAAATAATGTTATTTAATACAGCGGACCCCCGCTTAACGATCACCTCCCAATGCGACCAGTTATGTAAGTGCGTTTGTACGTGTATGTTTGGGGGTCTGAAATGGGCTAATCTACTTCACAATATTCCTTATGGGAACAAATTCGGTCAGTACTGGCACCTGAACATACTTCTGGAATGAAAAAATATCGTTATCCGGGGGTCCACTGTACTTGTTATAATGTATTTTTTTTATGTCATCTACGCTACTCTGAATGCTGATTGTAGCTTACCTTAGTGTATGAGGATGAATAAAATGTTCAAGGAAAAATGCTCAGCACTGTTCTGTGATAAGTACCAACTTCCACTGTTGTTCACATTTTAATAGACTGTCCTGTATCAGTGGGCACATACAATTTACTCCCAACATTATCTTGTCCCTAACTTGACCTGACCTCCTTGCTGATGGTCCCACCTTTGATGCAGACTCCCTTTTGCCTTCTTGTCAGTAATTACCTTAACTTTCAATTATATTTTTATATTTAGTACTCTTAACTAGCCTTGCTAACTCTGCCTCTTGCACACTCCTAACTCTCACTGCTCTTTGCATATTCCTTCTTTAGCACATCCCACCCTGAAGTGCAAGGCTTCAATGCTTAGTTTTCATTATAATAATTATTATTGAAAGAATGCATTACAATAATACTATATGCATTCTGTATAGGGTGCATTTTTTAACAGCCTGTGTTGTTATTAACCCCTTGACTGTCACAACCCCCAATCCTGAGGTGTGTCCTGGTGTCGCAAAATTAAAAAAAAAAAAAAAAAATCTTATGAAATGATAGAGAATCTTTTCCCAATTGTAATGACACCAAAAAAAACGAAATTTGATGGAAAACTGACGGAATTACACTCTTGTGAAGTTAGCGACCTTGGTGATATTTACAAATCAGCGATTTCGCCCACTTTGAGCCCTATTTTCGGCTAATTCCATTGTTCCAGTGGACCAAACCCATAGCTATTTGTTTAGAACTCTGTTTTTTTTTCTATCGATTAAGTACAAGAAACTGCCCATTTCAATTACCCAATAACGTGGTCAGAAATTTGCACTTTGGCCAATTTCACAAAAATTAAAAAATATGACAATTTCAAAACAAGGTCCAGAATGAACAATGCAGACATTCCTGGCTCTAAAATAACATTTTCTTTGCTCATCAGTTATGTTTCCAGGCCCCTCTGATATTACTCTTGCTTTCTATTTTCAACTTTTATTCAAACAAAAAATAGAAGATTTACTGTTATGCAGACTACTTCAATACTGTAATAATATTACAAATAATGTCAACCCATTCATGAGTGCATATTAGAATGGCTAGTTGGACATTTACATCGTTTGTTTACTTTTGAACATCGGCAAAAAATCAAACATTTCCCCTACTTTGAGCTCCATTTCTAGGTTCTTTTTATAGTAAAACCAATCAAAATCACCTCTATTTCTATAATATGTTTTCCATTCTATCAAATGAGGCCAAGAAAACGAGAATACAACCATAAATACTCTATGAAAATAGACCACAAAGTCAGTATTTTAATTAAAAAAAAAAAACGGTCGGATTATTATTGTAATCAAAAAGAAGCTCTAATTTTTTTTTTTTCATGGTGCACACAAACCCATTCTCTCACATGTGGGCCTACCAGCTTTTTCCTGCTTAATTTGAAGCCGCTAGAATTTATGAGTACATGTATATACATCAAACACAGCGGCTCGTAAGACGTATATATACGACCGAAACAGTCAAAGGGTTAAAAGCCAAATGCTAAACCAGTAGGAGTTGTACAATATTACACAAACATTGCATTATTCAAGGGAGGTACCTTGACAAAGGGCTCTTGATCAAAGATTTAGCTACCTTACTTTGGAATAAGTTATTACTTTTCCCCCACAAAAAGTATGATCACTATGGATTTAGGCCTTCAAATTACTTTAATAATATATAGACCTATAAAAACTGTACATTTAACCAGTTTTTTTTTATTCAAAGCCTTTCAAAAGTAAGTAAAACTTCAACACTGATACTACATAATTTTTGTTACCTTAGAATCATCCCAGTGATGTGAACGTGCAGGATAACCAACAATTCTGTCCGGGAATGTTCGCCATACAGTGAAAGCAAAGTCAAGCTCATCTGTAGTGAGTGAAACATCCTCATCGAGGGAGAACACAGCATCGGTGGTAATGAGTGGGTGTGGGCTGTGTCGTGCTGAAGTTGACCGATCCGCCGACACTACGATGTGTACTGGAACACTTCCTCCTGGAAGACGACTCTCTGTGGGTGCAACTTGGCTACTGCTGCTCCACACAACTACAATCTGTAAAACAAGTCACATACATTACAGATGTTATACTGTATCCCCTTGCTCAATGCATGAAGCTGTATAGTCCTTGTGGCTTAGCGCTTCTTTTTGATTATAATAATAATAATAATAATAATCAATGCATGAAACTACTGTATTAAGGTAATATTAATTTCCACTGTAAGTAGTAATGTTATAATATACTTCATGCACAATTGAAGCGAATGAAAATAATTCCTCGTGTCTTGCCAATTAAAATATTTTTCAAAAGCTAGTGAGAATACACACAATGAGCTGTTCAAAATACTACCTACCTCAGTTGAGTAGTATAACACTGTACTACTAATACAGTCCTATACACAAAACTTTGTTTTTTTTCTTACATAATTAGAGTAGAACCCCCATATCCATGGATTCAGTTATCTACTGTTTACTGTGGCCCAAAAACGACCATTAATTCTGCTTAATAATGGCCCCAGAGCACAATAGTAGTAATACTGGCAGTTCTTTCAAGGCTAAGAAATGCTTCCTATCAGTGAAAAGTGCTAATTCTCAACTCAGTGTATAATTTATCAATTAAACTATCATAGGTATGTCTGTAAACGAAAAATGACGGGTTTGGGATGACATCTGAACTGTCATATCTGAGTACCTCTGCAAAGATAGTAATATGGTGAAAGTGTTTTTCTTTTTTGGGTTACCCTGCCTTGGTGGGAGACAGCCAATGTATTGAAAATATACATAATATATAGGCTTCACCATTCTCCGTGGTTTCAGGTATCCACGGTAGGTCTTGGAATATATCACCAGAGGATGGGGGGGGGCTTACTGTACAATCATTTCAAGGCATATGCTGAGTATGGCCAGTAAATGCTTAGCCACCACCTAACATCCTGTGTCAGGAGGCACCTGTCTGGTGTCTGCAGTGCCTCATTTAAACAAATTGTAAGACAAATGACAAACACTTTGCAACAGTGCTATTTATACCACTTTAGAAATACTTACCCTTTCAACAAACTTGCTACGAGCAATATTCTTGACCAGCTTGTAGAGAGGTGTGGTGTGAATTGGACTGCTGCCACCATGAGTTACTGATATCACTGCTGTATACCTGTAACAAAAATTTAAGGTGAGTAAAAATTACTTGTACCTAAATATAAATACATTACAAAATACAATGCATAAGTACTGCAGTAAATAAAAAATATTACATTTAGTGTCAGGCCTAGAACTGGATCTGCATGTAAAGGAATACTGAGCAGAACACAAGCTATTGATTTATGAAGGAATTCAGGGAAACTGATTCCTGGAGGTGGGAAGTACAGTGTCTGCACTCTGAAGGATGAGTGAAGATGTTTTAGTTTAGAGGATCAATGGAACTGTGAATGTCTGGCAAGACAGCTACTGAATGTATTTCCTGTTTTTGATCACTGTACCTTGATGGGAAACTGTAAAAAAAAATTAAATCCTATTGCTATGAGATATTCTAAATGAGGAAGCATTTATTGCAACTAGGCATACATCATGATGTATGTAATTTTGATAAAAAATAATAATGTACAGAAGAAATACAGGCAATTTGGGTTAGCAATACTATGCTGGTAAAGGAAATACCACTAGCTATAAAAATAAAAATCCTATACACTGACAGTTTTGTGGTAAAAAACAAAACAGATTTAAAAACGCTGTCAATGCTCACGACATACTGTTTAACAGTGAATGGGGAAGTAAAGAATCAGATAAGATAAATGAGGTACTGCATTATATACAAAGAGAACCATTACTGAAAAGTGACTAGGAAGAGGCAAAACATGCAGAGCACAGCTTATGAAGCTGTACCAAAAACCTATTAAATCAATGTGACAATATTTTTTTTTATGTGCATCAGTATATTAAAGAAACTTAAGTGAGAAACATTACCATCAACAGACTTAATATTTACTACAAATGAGAAACACTGCATAAATTTTGTGAACCAACTTGAAACATTATTATGTTCTATTGGAAATAACATTGTTGAAAGGTACGACTTATGAGAGGAAGAAGAAAAACAAACAGGATAAAATAGCTTATATGAAAGGAAACTATGATTATATAAGGACAGCAAGAGAAATAAAAATGGAATAATCTTACAAAGGCTCGACCCTCTTGGGTTGAGCATTTAACTTGATGGTATTATTACGCCATTTTAAAAAGGGTTCTGCAGCGAAGTACAACTTAGGAAAATGAATGTGCAGGAAACCATAATAATATATGTTAGGGAAAATTTGTTTATATAGGAAACCGCTCTGAAATACAAGCCTGACTCAATAATAAGAGCTGTTGCAAAAGCCATTAACAAAAACTAAATAAAACACTCAGAGCAAAAGCTTACTATCAAACAGTCTGGTTTCCAAATGCCAAAATCCTGCCTGAAATTATTAAGCTATTGCAATAGTTACACAAAATATTCAAGAAGGAAGTTGAAGGGTCATTTGCATTTACTTAGATTTAAGTACAGTGGACCCCCGCCTTACAATATTAATCCGTTCCTGAGAGCTCATTGTAAGCCAAAATTATCGTTAGCTGAATTAATTTTCCCCATAAGAAATAATGGAAATCAAATTAATCCATTCCTGACACCCCAAAGTATGAAAAAAAAAATTTTACCACATGAAATATTAATTTTAATACACACAAACTGAAGAAGACATGTACAATTACTACTCTACTAAGAAGAGAATACATGAAACTTACCTTTATTGAAGATCTGGTGATGATTGATGGGATGGGAGGAGGGGAGAGTGGAAGTTATTGTTTAGAAGGGGAATCCCCTTCCATTAGGACTTAAGGTAGCAAGTCCTTTTCTGGGGTTACTTCCCTTCTTCTTTTAATGCCACTAGGACCAACTTGAGAGTCACTGGACCTCTGCCGCACAACAAATCTGTCCATAGAGCTCTGTACCTCCCGTTCCTTTAAGACTTTCCTAAAATGGGCCATAACATTGTCATTGTACAGGTTGCCAACACAGCTTGCAGTAGCTGTGTCAGGGTGATTTTCATCCGTAAAGGTTTGCAGTTCGACCCACTTAGCACACATTTCCTTAATCTCGCTTTTCAATTCCATACTAATTCTCGCCCTTTTTACCACAGGGATGACACTAGAAGCTTTCTTGGGGTCCATGGTGACTTATTTTGCAGTTACAAGCACTAAAAACACTGGGATAATGTGAAATGTACTGAATGTATGCGTAGATGCAACCACACTGGCTGGCTTGTAAACATTGGTGCTGAGACCACATGTGGGACACGTTGCGGACGAATCACATAAGGCGAGTTTTTTATCGTGAGGCAAGGCAAAATTTTTGCATTCAAATGCTTCATATGGCGGATTTAATGTAACGCGATGCGTTCGTAAGGCAGGGGTCCGCTGTACTTAATTTATAAATACGTATAGGAAGAATGAAAAAAACTACAGTATTATAATTCATGAATTTTTTTTTTTGTTGGAAAGGAAAATGAAAACGATGATATTAACCCTTTGACTGTCGCGGCCGTATATATACGTCTTACGAGGTACCGTGTTTGACGTATATATACACCTACCATCCGACTTACGATCACTCGACTTACGACCGTGTTTTTTATACCAAATTTCTGGGAAATAAACAACTATTTGTGTTGTACACAGTGTTTATCCTAAACCTTACAGTATAAAATACAGTACTAACAGCATAAAAAGTAAAGTAAAACATGAAATACCAAAATAAAACAATAAAATAGTCATTACAAAAATGTTTTGTTGATATTCAGTAGTAAAGTTCGACTTACGACCATTTCAACCTACGACCGGTTTCTCGGAACTGAACTCTGTCGTAAGTCGGATGGTAGGTGTACTCATAAATTCTAGCGGCTTCAAATCAAGAAGGAGAAAGCTGGTAGGCCCACATGTGAGAGAATGGGTCTGTGTAGTCAGTGTGCACCATATAAAAAAAATCCTGCAGCATGCAGTGCATAATGAAAAAAAAAAAAAACTCGAACCGTTTTTTTTAATTAAAATGCCGACTTTGTGGCCTATTTTCGTATAGTATTTATGGTTGTATTCTCGTTTTCTTGGTCTCATTCGATAGAATTATAAAACATGTTATAGAAATAAAGGTGATTTTGATTGATTTTACTATAAAAAAAAACCTGGAAATGGAGCTCAAAGTAGGGAAAATATTTTATTTTTGCTGATGTTCAAAAGTAAACAAATGATGTCATTGTCCAATAAATGTCCAACTAGCCATTCTAATATGCAGTCATGAATGGGTTGATGTTATTTATACAATTATTACAATATTGCAGTAGTCTGCATAATAGTAAATCTTCTATTTTTTGTTTGAATAAAAATTCAAAATAGAAAGCAAGAGTAATATCAGAGGGGCCTGGAGACATGACTGATGAACAAAGAAAATGTTATTTTAGAGCCAGGAATGTCTGCATTGTTCATTCTGGACCTTATTTTGAAATCGTCATATTTTTTAATTTTCGTGAAATTGGCCAAATTGCAAATTTCTGACCACGTTATTGGGTAGTTGAAATTGGTAAATGGGCAGTTTCTTGTACTATATCAATAGAAAAAACGGAGTTTGAAAGATATAGCTATGAGTTTGGTCGACAGGAACAATGTAATTAGCCGAAAATAGGGCTCAAAGTGGGCATAATCACCGATTTGTAAATATCGCCAAGGTCGCTAACTTCGAGAGACCGTAATTCCATCAGTTTTCCATCAAATTTCGTTTTTTTGGTGTCATTACAATCGGGAGAAGATTCTCTATCATTTCATAAGAAAAAATAATTTTTTTTTAAATTTTGCGACACCAGGAGACACCTCAGGATTGGGGGTTGCGACAGTCAAGGGGTTAATAATGCAAAACTAAGTGAATAAAACTCTGCTCACTATAACTCCGAGTATATATATAAGTGGTAGTAACTTCGGCATACATTACCTCGAGTTTGGAGTCGTACCAAAAGAGGTCAAGTAGAAGGGAAAATGTGGCAAATAGTCGGAGAAGGTCAAGTTAATTGCCAAAGCTCCTGGACTTGAGTTCCAGACAGACATTGGATGTGATCTGTGTCTTCTCACTCTGTCTGCAACAATCTGCAAATATTTAAAGCATAATCTACCACCATATAGAAATTAAGTCTGTTCTTCATATTGAAGAATCACTGTTTTCTCAGTGTCTTAGTCACATAATAAACTACAACCTTTTATAAAACACTTCAACAAGTTAGCTAGATCAAGCATCTCCTCACCTCAAGGGTAGAATGTACTATCTTTTGTATGGAAGAAAAATACTGATTCCACATGATTTGCGTTTGTTGTCTCATGTGCAGCATCTGTGAAGCATTTATGGACCGCACCATATCTGGCACCTGTATAAGATGTATGTAGAGTGAGACACATGGTAATGCACTAAATAAAACTAATCAATTGAAAGTCTTAGATTTTGATGTGTAAATGTCTCTAAAATTATTATAACTGTTAATTCTACTATATTTTTTAAGACCCACAGAGTATACTAAATTCAGTCTAACTGAACAATTTATAAGTAATTTTAGTCTTGGTATAAGTAGAGGAAAGTCCCACTTTACAACCAATCAATCAAATAAATTTTATTTCTTTGCATAGATTACAATGTATGAATGCATATAAAGTGTGCTGACTGGTACAAAGAATGCCACTAGCATGCCGGGGCATTTTGGGCAGACTAAACCTAATGCTTACAGACTGCTTCATACTAGACATATAAAGTGGTAAATTTTAATTATACATTGTTTTGATAATGCTGAAGTTTTCAATTATACCCATTCTTCATTTATTCAGACTTCCTACAATGAATATATTCACCACTCGCTATAAGCTAAGGACAAAAATATTTTAAGGTAAGTAATGTGTGTGCTGTATATGCATTTTTCAGGCCTAGCTCTATAGCTTGTTTAATATATGATAGTGTAAACATATCAAGCTGTAATAGGCATTTGAAAGTGAAAAAAAAAAGGCTATGTTTCAATTTACAGTGATTTTCACTTTACACCAGTAGCCCAAAACCTAACCTGCTGCATAAGTGGGGCCCTCCTGTATGCCAGAACTGCTGCACATAACTATGGGCTTGTCAAAACCTAAAACTGACATACCTCTACCAAAATCCTGGCCCTTCAAAAGGAAGGGAAGATTGTCTTGATACTGAAGGGATTTGATCAAAGGACTTAGTTACCCATCACTAGAATCAAACCTGATTACTCATTCCCTAGGTTACTGTGCAACCCCATGATAACACATTCTTGTAGCATTCATTAACTTGTTTTAAAAAAATATTAGTCGCTCTTATACATTATGTCCAGCACAGATATTCTTATATACATTATAATTATTACCTGCAGGAGGAGTCTCTCGTCCGCTCGTATAGTAGACTGGCTCCAGTCAATGACCTCACTGAAGGGGAGTTCCCATCCATTGGCCAACAACACTGGAATACAACCAGCCTGCAGCACCTCCAGGAAACGGAAGGACCCTAGGCGACGACCTCGGGGCACCAGGCAGAATGTTGAATTCCTCATCAGAACCTCATAATCGTACCTGTAGACATTTAAATTACATATTAGTTTCTCTTTCATTATTATTATAATAATAATTAAGGGGCTAGTAACCCCTTCTCCTGTATAAATTACTAAATTTAAAGAGAGAAACTTTCGTTTTTCTTTTTAGGTCACCCTGCCTCAGTGGGATATGGCCAGTTTGTTGAAAAAAAAAGTGCTAAACCCACAAGGGTCATACAGCAATGAGTTTTTCTTTCATAAACAGGAATAATCAATGTAATAAAAACAATGGTATTAACGTTCAAATTCGTAGCTACAAAAGTAGATCTACTTTTTTTTTACATATTTTCAAATATAACAAAAAAAATGTAGATAAAAGTTTTTTTTACACGTTTTCAAATGTAAAACAAAAAAGAAGATCTACATTTTTTTACATACAGTGGACCCCCGGTTAACGATTTTAATCCGTGCAAGAGGGCTCATCGTTATGCGAAATAATCGTTATGCGAATGAATTTTCCCCATAAGAAATAATGGAAATAAAATTAATCCGTGCAAGACGCCCAAAAGTATGAAAAAAAATTTTTTTTACCACATGAAATGTTAATTTTAATACACACAAACTGAAAAAGGCATGCACAATTACATGACACTTACTTTTATTGAAGATCTGGTGATGATTGATGGGATGGGAGGAGGGGAGAGCATTATCTTCTTACTGTTTAGAAGGGGAATCCCCTTCCATTAGGACTTGAGGTAGCAAATCCTTTTCTGGGGTTACTTCCCTTCTTCTTTTAATGCCACTAGGACCAGCTTGAGAGTCACTGGACCTCTGTCGCACAACAAATCTGTCCATAGAGCTCTGTACCTCCCGTTCCTTCAAGACTTTCCTAAAATGGGCCATAACATTGTCATTGAAATAGTCACAAGCACGGCTTGCAACAGCTGTGTCAGGGTGATTTTCATCTATAAAGGTTTGCAGTTCAACCCACTCTGCACACATTTCCTTAATCTTTGAAGTAGGCACAATGGATTCCACAACTGGCATAGGCTTCTCAGGGTTAGCCCAAACCCTTAAAAAATCTTTCTTAATTTCCATACTAATTCTCACCCTTTTTACCACAGGGTTGGCACTAGAAGCTTTCTTGGGCCCATGGTCACTTATTTTCCAGAAACAGCACCGAAAATACTGTAATAATACGAAATATTCCGAGTGTATGCTTGGATGTTACCGCGGAGGCTGGCTGGTAAACAATGGGACGGAGCGGCACATGTGAGGCTGGCTGAGGGCACATTGGACGCGTCTCGGACGAAAATCGGTATGCGGGTTTTTAATCGGTATGCGCGGCAAAAATTTTGCGATAAAAGTAATCGTTATGCGGAAAAATCGCTATGCGATGCCATCGTTATGCGGGGGTCCACTGTACTTTCAGATGTTGAAAAAACGTATATATACGTTTGGACCATTTAAGGGTTAATACTGTACATAAAGACCAGAGTAGGTGAGGTTTTTTGATGCACATTCTGAGACTACACTTCCTTGTTCAGAGACTGTTTAACCAGGATCTTACTGTTAGCCCACCTGGTTACCTATAGGCAATTCTGAGAGTGAGTCACTTGCCCCCACAGCCCAGTCCCAGTTTCAGACCAGGCCTCCTCACTGATTATTTGATCAATTAGGCTGTTAATGCTGGCCGCATGCAGTCCAATGTAGGCCCCCACATCCCACGTGATCAAGAAATAATTTTGTAAAGCTCCCTCCTGAAGACAGCCAGGGGGGTCTACTGGTAATTCCTCTTATATATTAAAGGGCATTGAAAAGTCATGGTCCATTTACACTCAGAATTATCTAATAGTGTACTCATTACACCGCTGCCTTTCACTGGATTATTGTCGACCATCCACTGAGCACTCGTGCTTTCTTAGGGAATAATTCTGGCATGCAGCTTTGGGACCAGTCCCTCCAGAGTTTTCTAGGTGTGAATTATGATGTATCTTTTTCACTTACATTCAAGGGAGTACAGTTCAAGGGATTTCAGTACTCGACTGAATTTATACAAGCATGAAGGTTCTCTACACAGCACTTGCTCCAGATCTGTGATTTTTGGCCTGCCTTAAAAAGGAGCTGTTTGTAAACAGCAATATTCCAGTCTATAGAGAGCAAGTGACTTAGTGTTGGCTTGGCATCTCTTGTTTTGAAGGTACTAATTATCCAGCCTATCATTTTCCTTGCTACTATGATAGCAATGCTTTTGTGATCCTTGAATGAGAAGGTCTCACATTATCACTCCTAAACATCTTGCATTTCTCTTCTCCATTAAGTGGCTTCAGTTTGTTTTATACTCTCTTCCAAGTTTTGTTTTCTCAATATTTCCATAGTGAAGTAACTAAAATTTGTCCTCACTGAACATTGTTGTCTGTGGCCTACTGGACGACTTGGTTTATACCAGTTTGGAGATTTGCTGTACTCGATGAATGCGTATCATACATATTCTAGAACCATCTTGCAAAGGATGATGCAGTGTTATGAATTATGTCTGATCATGATCAAAGAGTTTACAGAAGCAAGACTGCTAAACACACACATTCACAACCATTGCATAGCCCAGGGCAACATGGGTTTAGTGTGATGTTCTTGCCTCTTGCAAATATTGGACCATTATGACATGGTCTTTGATGCACTGAAGGACAAACAAAATAAAATGTAGCAAAAGACTTCAAGTGTGATCGCGGTGTAATGGCACACAAAATATGACCAAAAGGAATAACAGGAAAAGTAATAATATGAATCTAACTTTCTAACAAATGTTACCTAAAGAGTAATAATCAAGAGAGTAAAATCAGAGGTTGCCACAGTGAAAAGCTTGTCCCCAAGGCACCATACTCAACCCACTTCTCTCTCTATTCATATATCTGACAAAAACTGTGACAATTACTAAATAATGCTATCGTGCTTTGCACATGACATGAATTTGAGAGTGGCATCCATAGATTATGCTGCAAATCTCAAAATTCGTATAAATAAATTAATTCATTGGGCCATGATATTTACTGAATACCAATTTCAGTTACTTTGCAATGGAAAAATTGAGGAAATAAAATCCTGAATGAGAGTATAAAATCAAACCATGGAACTGAATTATCGTTGATATTATCACTTAGGAGTGGTGGTGATTTTTGAATGAAAGATCTGATGTTATCACAGTCACAAGGAAAATGATAGACTGGATAACTAGAACCTTTAAACTGAAGAATAAGACACTTACACAACATTTGGGAATCTTTATTATGGAAATGTTTTGCCAGCCAGTGACTTTTTGGTTCAATTAGTGTCTCTTAAACTTGTTGGTTTTCTAAACCATTTACATCAGAGAGCCTTCAAAACAAGAGATGGCAGTGATGACACAGTAGAAACCAGAAAATAACCCTTAATTTTGCTTAATAATGGCACCAAAGTAGTGATGTCATTCTTCAAAGCCTAAGAGAAGCCATGAAGTTCTTCCCATCAGTGAAAAAGTAATAATTCTCCATGTATTGTGCATCATTTATCAGTTAAACTTCATCATAGGTATGTATATTAAATATTTAATTAAAGTTGTCAGTTTGTTGATGTGTGATAGTAGACAATGGCTCTATATAATGTAGGTAAAAATACCTCATTTATAACATGAGTGCAGTGCAATTAAATTAGTATCCCCCAATTACCATAAATTGATTACCAGCGTCCGTCGGGTTGATAAAAAATATGTATTGTACCAGAACGAAACCAGCATCCATGTTCTCAGTCAGTTTGTTCAGGTTCCTCAGGTCAGTTTTATTATGTTCAAGGTTTGTTCAGGTCCCACAAGTCAGTTTTGGTAGACTAAGTACAACCTTTTGGATACAGTGGACCCCCGCATAACGATCAGCTCCCAACTCGACCAGTTATGTAAGTGTATTTTTGGGGGTCTGAAATGGACTAATCTAATTCACAATATCTCTTATAGGAACAAATTCAGTCTATAACGGCACCCAAACAAACTTCTGGATTGAAATAATATCGTTATGCGGGGGTCCACTGTATTTTATTTAGGAAGCATTTTGCTCCTGAGAAGCAAGATGTAGGTTGAGGAGGAAGATGATCATGATGCTTACAACACACATACCAGAGCTACACCTCAACCCACACACAACTAGGTAAGTACATGGCTGATAATGCTTGTGTAAGGAAGAATAATACTAATGAGGAAGTAGACTTCTATCCAAGCAAGAGTGGATAGAAGATGGGACACAATAATGAATGGTAGGATGAATGAAGAGGGAGAAAGCAATAAGAGGAGAGGATAAGATGGGAGAAGAGAAGGGAGAGAGGAGTGAAGGGGAAGCAGAAGGATGTGGAGAGAGAGAGGTGAGATAGGTGTGTGAGAGGGAGAGAGAGAAGTGAATGAGGGAGATTTAGATTAGATTTTGGCAAACACATAGTTTGCACACCTCATATCCATCCTGTAAACAGTGGCACAATAGCCTATGGATACCAAAAAGGCCTAGGAACTATAGTAGACCCCAAAAGGGTTAACAGGAGTATTGGAATTATATTTACAGTTCACTTATCTGTTGCAAGCAATTTAGAAAAACTACTTAATGTGTTTTGTATCTTATTTTCATTACTATGGTATTTTGACATATCACTTGGATTATTAAACCGTCTATCTCTATATTCCTCTTAAGTGGACAATTAAGCACACAGTGTTTAAAATAGTGACCATAGGGTTGGCCACATATCTGCATTTAGTTTGATCATCATCTGTGGTCAGTCAAGCTACCAGAAGTACTTGTAACTAACAGTCAGTCAGTCTGTTCACACTGCAAGTTGCTTCACAAATATGCTTATCTATGTTTGTTATTGTGAGTTACAGATCTACCTAGGCTTCTAACTGCATTCCCTTAACAGTTTATTTATTTCTCTATTATCATTCATAATGCCAAACACAAACACACCAGTGTCCACACTACAAACTGAACTGTTTGTCATCCTATGGAGGTAAAGTTAACTTATGACACTGAGCTTGACATCACTGAAGGCTCTTGACTCGCATAATGACTCCAACAACATGCTCAGTGGAGAAGTTAGATATGCTCAAAAATCTGGAAAAAAATTAGTGTACAACCGTTATGGATTCCACCACATATTGGATTACTCCTTCATAACAAAGTTGATAAGTTAGCTAAAACAATAGGATCCTGAAAGAAAATGTTGAATGAGGGAAGAGAGAAATGTTGGGAGAGATGTTAGTAGCTACTACTGACAATGATACACAAATGTAAACAGCAAGAATACTGATGACTCTCTGAAGGAAATGTCGAGTGAGTCAATACTCAAACTAACGACAACAATAGATAGTTTATAAATATTAGGGCAAAGTGCTAACACCCTCTTGTAGAAAAAGAAATACCCATGCCCACACACACACAAAAATTAAAGCCCTGGAGGTCAGAAATCTGTGAAACTGGTAGGTAAGAATTATGAAGGCAGGGCCATGAGCTGTGACTTGACCTCTGGAGGTAGCCCAGGATAGTGAAAAAATCAATCTGGTGCTTTCTTGGTCAACAAGGCTGTTGCTGCTGGCCCACATATCCATCACAGGTTGGTTGATCCAAACTTGCCAGTTTTATCTTGAAAACTTCTATACTTGTTCCAGCAGTGTTTTTGGCAATCTGTTAAATAGTCTTTGTCCACAGATATCGATACAACGTTCTCTTATCGTGCCCACAGTGCCTCTACTTTTCACTAGGTTTATCATACACTTCCTCCTATATCTCTCACTCCAGTATATTATGGCACTGTGTAGATTTGGGACATGCTCTCAAGTATCTTCTAAATATATTATTTATTATCATGCATCTCTCTCTCCCCCACTTCAATGAATATATATATATTTAGGACTTTGATGCATTCCCAGTAATTTAAATGCTTTATATTGTGTATGCAGGCCTGAACAATACTCTAGGTGAGAGTGCACAAGTGATCTGAACAGCATCACTGAACCATTCCTGGTTTTGTTAATATTGCAAGTGTTCAGTGTGAGTAACAAGTATATGCTGCTACTTTATTCTCAGGAACCAATTTCCCCTAATTTTAACATTATATTGCCTCAAGCCTAGTATATCTGAAGAGCTGTATAATAATATAGTACTGTCACTCTTATTAAAGTGTAATTATAAGCTATTATTATTAAGTAAATGTAAATTCATTAGTTTCTTTTAATACAACCCTTCATAACTATTCTCCAATAATATTTTATATGTAGAGGCAGGCCCCATTTTATAGTGCTTCACTTGACAGTTTCACTAATGCAGTGGTTTTCATATATACCCATTTTTCATTTATTCAGATTTCCTACAATAAATCATTCACCATTTACTATAAGCCAAGGATGAAAATATTTCAAGTAATGTGTGTACTGTATATGCATTTTTTAGGCCTACCTCTACTGCTCACTTAATATATGATAGTATAAACATGTTATCAAGCTTTTATATGCATTTTGAAAGGAAAAAAAGACTGATTTACTTTACAACAGTAGCCTGGAACATATACGGCAGGTTAACTGGGGCCTGGAACATAACCTGCTGTATAACTGGGGGCTGGAACCCTAACCTGCCGGATAAGCAGGACCCTCCTGTAATTGTGATTAAATTTCACCTAATTGACGGTATTAAGTATGTATACTTTGAGAGCAAGTAGTCCACTTAAGTGGTTGAAGAATTATTAGTCTTCTAGTTATATTTAAGTAACTTATATTGAGGTGTTTTGGAGGAGACTCCTGACTCCATGCTATACACTTTTGTAAGTGGTAAGTCAAGTGCTTATAAGTGGCTGAGTTTTAAGAAAGTGGCTAGACTGTCTAAAGTGTTTGCAGGGTATAAGTGAGGGTAAGAAGACATGGGTTCCCATCCCAGCTATCACAGTTCAAAATAATAGTATCAGTGTTGTTAGTCAATGTTACCTTCTATATTCTTAGGTGTTTTTAGCATATATTTTTGACAAGACCACTGAGCGCTCTGCTCACCTCATCACTACAGGAGGGTCCCACTTATACAGCAGGTTAGGTTGCAGGCTACTACCGCAAAGTGAAACAGCCTTTTTCACTTTCAAATGCATATAAAAGCCTGAGAAGACATTTACACTATCATATATTAAGTGAGCAATAGAGCTAGGCCTAAAAAATGCATATACAGTACACACATTACTTAAAATATTTTCGTCCTTGGCTTACAGTGAGTGCTGCATATATTTAATGTATAAAGTCTGAATAAATGAAGAATGGTTATAATTGAAAACGGCTGCATTAGTGGAGCGCCGTAAAGAAGATCCCACCTTTACCTTCCTTGCAGAGAAGAGCTGGTAAAGCTGATCCTGACAGAAAATCCTCATACTGGTAGGCCACCTTGAAGCACTTCCTGCTTGCTCTGGGAGTCTTGTGTGTAGACACTAGACACATGTTGTGAAGTGTCAGGGAATGTAGAGAGCCTCTCTGCACGAGGACACACACACACTCCTGGGTATTAATAGTTCCACTTAACATGCTCGACTGGAGAACCAATGTCTTGTAGTTGCCAGTGAATATCATACTGCACACAATAAGATATGCAAGCAGGAAAGACTTCTACATTTGTTCCAGGAGTGTTTCTGATAAGATGTTGAACAATCTAGGACCACGGATGTTGATACAATGTTCTCTTATTTTGCCCACGGTGCCCCTGCTTTTCACACTGTTTATTTTACACTTCCATATATCTCACCTTCCCACCTTAGAGCAGATACCCAGGAGGGAGATCATTATGTGTTAATATAACATGTTGTCTTGCGCTGACAGAGCAACAATAATGGAAGAAAGGTCAGTGGTATAGTAGGCGGTGAGGTCAATAAGTCAACAAAAGGTCAGAGGGTACTGTGGCTTTGTTCATCACAACAGGCACTCTTAACCAAGTAGTACTGTACTACACTACTGTGATGGTTATAACCTAACACTACATTCTACTATCTACCCTCTGCCAACCCCTAGATTACACAACACAACCACCTCCTATACTACCATACCCTAGACTTCCACCCCCCCCCTAAACTACAACCCCCCACCTGCACCTTTTGGAACCATTCCCTCCTCCCCCTGAACCACCATGAAGACAGAGGAAGGACGAGGAGAGGGAGAATGGAGAGAGTTAAGTAGGGAGGTGGATAGGGAAGGGAGGGAGATGTAAAGGTCAAGCTAGGGTCAACAACAATTAAGGTCAACGTAGAGAAATGATGCTGGAGTGATGACCTTCACGACTAAGTCATCCATTCGTGTTTGTAGGGGGGTCGAGTTCTGGCTCCTGGTCTAACCTTAGTTCCCTCGATAAAAAAAATTTTTCTGGACTTTGGATGAAAATCATACCCAGTCTTTAAGCTGTGTAGGAATTTGTCCATCACTTTACCTCTGATGAGTTTCGAGAGTCTTACTCTAGGAGCCCGGCCATGGGCCAGGCTCATCTGGTGCTAGCCTGTTGCTGCTAGATGCTCGCTACCCCACATATCCATCACAGCCTGGTTGATCTGGCACCTGGTGAAGATATTTGTCCAGTTTCCTCTTGACTTCTACACTTGTTCCAGCAGTGTTTCTGATTTCTGGTAAGATATCTTCAAATGGCAGCTCAACCAGGCTGTGATGGACAGCGGGTCACCAGCCTAGTTGACCAGGCTAGCACCAGACGAGCCTGCCCTATATCCGGGCTCCTAGAGTAGAAAGACTCAGAACTCATCAAAGGTATATACCATCTATCTACCGTTTTAGTTGTTCAGGTCACACTAGGTTAGGAAAGTGCTGGAACTGTGCAAGAAATATCTGTACCAAGAGTCCAAGATGCTCCTGTGACAAGAACTGCCCACTTGTGATTATGTCTCCAACTGCTGCACCTCACCTGTCTCCGGTATACATGTTGTACTTATATCAAGACTGGTGAACTGAACACCTCGAGAGAGAGAGAGACTGACCTCAACCTCCCTCGTCATATCTTGCACCGTCTCTATAACTTTATTTACCAAGATAAATCCTGAGTAACTGTATGATCAAGCCCAGGGTTATATGTTGCCATGGTAACACTACGTGACAGTCATCTCATCTAGTGTCATGTAAACATGCTAACATCAACTGATGTCATAAGTCACGTGACGTAATAACATGACGTCATAAGCTATGTTGAAGCCATTACATGGTTACAAGGTCATGACGTCAGGAGTGTGAGGTCAGGGAAGGTTGTGACGTCTGAGCAGAGACGTCAGCGTTTCCGCCTCATTATGGCACTCGGTAATGTGAGAATAGTGCCTTAATGTGTGTGGCACTGCCCCTCCACTACACACCCTCCACCCCTCAAGGCCGGTGCCTTCTTGCTGTTCAAGGATCTTGATCAAAGGCACTGAAGCTACCTTCAGATATAGGCAGGGAGGCCAGGACGGGTTCTGGCTCGGGTTTTCTCCGTGTGCTGACCTGGTAAACCTATACCTTCCTTTTCCTCGGATCAACTCTGATCACTTTATATTAATTGCCCTCTAAACACCGCAAGAATCCCCTCCCTTTCCCCTCAGCTCTGTGTCTTAAGGCACAGTACTTCCCCTTGTTCTCTTTCATACCCGAGAGACAGCACATCTCCAAACTGACAGTCTTCCAGTGGACCCCTGATGACACAACACACCTCCACAACACAAAGTTATACCATGAATTAAGGGAAGATCCTGGACTTCACCTCACGAAACAGACAACCAAATGCGATAGTAATTATGGACATATTAGGAGACAGGGGAACTTACGCGCCTCTTAAGACTGAACTTGACAAGTTCCTCAAGTCGGTGCCTGATCAACCACCACCATATTCCATGACAAACTTTATATGTCTACGTCCTGTCCTCCCTGCCCCCCCCCTTACCTCTCCCCCCACTGAAGATCGATGACGCTCACAAGGTCTACCTTCAACCAGCAAATATCAATTTCGGAGCCTCAAGTGTCGCCACCCACTGCCACCAATGTTTACACTACTGTCACCATGTATAACCAAGTCGCCTTACACCTGCTGCCTATGTTCACCTAGCAGTAAGCAGGTGCCTGGGTGTTAGGACTGGAGTGGGTGGCATCCTGGGGAAGAGCACGTCATACCAAGGGAAAATAAGTCACGCTTATTTCGTGTATTACCCTGAGTTATCCTGTACTACCACACACTGACTTATCCACTCAACGCTTCACGAACGTATATATGCTTATAATTAGAGTTACATGTTAAATAACTAAAACATGTAACTCTGTCGTATCTATACACACCTGGAGTCTACCCTCCAGGTGTGTACATATGTGACAGAGTTAATATATCACAGGGAGCAGTAGAACTATGTGAAAGATTCTCTGTAGCACAACTGCTGAATTTACCGACTGATACAGTAGATGTAGGTATTAAAGTAGATAGTAACCTGATAATTACCGTGGTATATAAACCACCGTCAGCAACGACTGAGGAATTTACATATCTGTTAAGGAAGAGAAATAGTTGTCTTGAAAGCCTGGAAAATCCCATACAATTATCCTCCTGGGAGATTTCAATCTCCCACAGATAAAAGGGATGGTGCAACAGTAACCAAAAATTTTGGGGTGGAAAACCAGGGCTCAGCAGCACATGCCAGGATTAATGTTTTGAAAAGTTCCCTTTAAACCCAAAACAATACCACCCACAAAAAAATAAACATGGATCGAATTTACAAACAAAGGAATTAATCAACTAATTCAACAAAAAAATAACTTGACCACAAATCATAGAATTCAAACTGGTGAATGGGTTAGGGAACCCCCTTTAAATTTAAATTTAAGAAAGGTGTTTTTTAAATTTTAACTCACAACCAAAAACTGCCACAAAAAACAAAAAAGCAGACGTGAGCACCCTGACTCCTCCCATGGGGAAAAGAAAACGGAGCACCCTGACCCCTCACCAGTTGAAAGCGACGTGACACCCTGCTCCTCACCAGGTGAGAAGCAGACGTAGCACCCTACTCCCCACCATGTAGAAAACGTGACACCCTGACTCCTCACCGTGGAACAGCGTGAGCACCCGACTCCTCACCAGTGAAAAAGCGACGGAGCACCCTGACTCCTCACCAGTGGGGAAAACAGACGGAGCCCCTGACCCCTCCCCAGGGGGAAACAGACTGAGCACCCACTCCCCCAGTGTGAAAGCAACGTGACCCCCGACCCCTCCCAGTGTGAGAAGCAACGTGAGCACCCGACTCCCCCAGTTAAAAGCAACGGGAGCACCCTACTCCTCACCTGGAGAAGCAGACATGACCCCCTGACCCCTCACCATGTGAGAAGCAGACATAGCCCTGACCCCTCACCATGTGAGACGACTCCTCACCAGTGTAGAAGGAACGTAACATTGACCCCTCACCAGTGTGAAAGCAGACATGAACATCCACCCCTCCCCAGTTGAGAAGAGACATACACCCTACTCCTCACCAGTTGAAAGCGACATACACCCTGACTCCTCACCGGGTTGAAACGCTGGCCCCTGACCCCCCCGTGGGAAACAGACGTGAGCACCCGACTCCTCCCAGTGTGAAACAGACGGGCACCCTGCCCCTCACCAGTGGGAAGCAGACTGAGCACCCTACTCCTCACCAGTGGAAAGCAAGTGACACCCGACCCTCCCCAGTGTAGAAGCAGACTGAGCACCCTGACTCCTCACCATTGAGAAGCAACATGAGCCCCCTACTCCTCACCAGTGGAGAAGCGACGAGCACCCTGACTCCCACCATTCGGAAAACCGAACACAACATACAATTGTGAAATAAATATATTCAAGGGGGAAGCCTAGAAGATCAGATACAGAACAGGGCAGATGAAACAAAAAAAGGGTTACTAATTCTTTAAAAAACGAATGGGGGACCGCTGACCCCATACCCATCCAGCCTAGTTATCTGGCACCCGGTAAGATACTTGCCAGTTTTAAATTTTGAAGACTTCACGCTCGATTTTAGAAACACTGCTCAAAATCTAGTAACAGTTGAAATCGGGGACCCGTATTTGATACAATGTTCTCTTATTGGCCCATGGTGCCCTGTTTTCACTGCTTTATTTTACCACCTTCCATAGCTTCACTCCATATGTTGTTAGGGTATGTAGGGATTTGAAGCAGGAGGGGGTGAGGTGAACCCATCCACAATAGTCAAAGAGAATGGAGGGGTATGGCCATATTTGGGTTTGCACGCTGGCGCTGCCAGCACCAAGGAGAAAAAAGAGGAATTTCCCCTCCATAAAACAGGAAATGTGGCAGAGGGGGGGTGAAGCTGGAGAAACTGCCACGTACCCTATAACTGTGAGAAGACTGCCACAATAGCAGTAACTGTGAGAAAACTGCACATACCGTGCAACTGTGAGAAGACTGCCCCCTATAGCAAACTGGAGAAGACTGCCAATACCCTATAACTGTGAAAGCTGCCACAGTTAGTAGTAACTGGGAAGACTGCCACAGTACCGTACAAATAATATTGTTCGAAATAACCCAGGGGGCAGCTCGATAAAATCTCACTCACACGAGCTTTTAAATCTCTCACAAAATTCATTTAAAAAACCCCAAATAATAAGCCTACAACTGGAGAAACACTAAAATCTCTTACAACAAAGAGACTGATAAAAATGTCACCATATCAAAAACAAATACTCAATACAACATAAATTTAGGTTCAACATGTATGCGTGGGGCCCCCGACCGACATAATAAAAATCACGAGGGGGGCATTCACCAAATTCAACTTCAATAACAAAAACAAAATGGGACCAAAAAAACCAAGTCCTAACCGAAAAAGCTGGAAGATTACTAAGCAACACAGACCCAAACTTTTGCCCAGAAAAGATTAACTCGGTGGGACTCGATGAAGCACAAGGTTATTCCTCTAGAAAAAGGAGGAGTAAAGTAAAATAGAAAGGACAGGCTCCTTTCGGCACGGAAAAGAATAACGACGCAAAAGAGGTCATATATCGAAATGCGCAGGGGGACACTGGTCAGAGAAAAAGCAAACTCGAACTTAACTAAGGAATATTTTAGGGTCAGGGAACGCGGGAAAATAAAAACCAAAAATGAAAACGAAAGAAACCCAAAAATTTTCTTCTCCTTGCCAAATCAAAGTCGAGAACAACGTCCGTTGGGGGCCCCACTTAAACAAGATGGTCCTCCAATGACAGCAAGGAAAAAGTGAGCTATCAAATCCCAATAGACCAGTTTTTTGCAAAACCCTAACCAGAAGAGGTCAAAAACAAAATGAATTTTTTTGAGAGCCACAAAATTGATTAACACAAGCCTATCCGATGTTATCCTGACGCCAAATGACTTCGAACAGGCGATAAATGACATGCCCATGCACTCTGCCCCAGGGCCAGACTCATGGAACTCCGTGTTCATCAAGAACTTGCAAGAAGCCCCTATCACGAGCCTTTTCCATCCTATGGAGAGGGAGCATGGACACGGGGGTCGTCCCTCAGTTACTAAAAACAACAGACATAGCCCCACTCCACAAAGGGGGCAGTAAAGCAACAGCAAAGAACTACAGACCAATAGCACTAACATCCCATATCATAAAAATCTTTGAAAGGGTCCTAAGAAGCAAGATCACCACCCATCTAGAAACCCATCAGTTACACAACCCAGGGCAACATGGGTTTAGAACAGGTCGCTCCTGTCTGTCTCAACTATTGGATCACTACGACAAGGTCCTAGATGCACTAGAAGACAAAAAGAATGCAGATGTAATATATACAGACTTTGCAAAAGCCTTCGACAAGTGTGACCATGGCGTAATAGCGCACAAAAGGAATAACAGGAAAAGTCGGTCGATGGATCTATAATTTCCTCACTAACAGAACACAGAGTAGTCGTCAACAGAATAAAGTCCAAGGCAGCTACGGTGAAAAGCTCTGTTCCACAAGGCACAGTACTCGCTCCCATCTTGTTCCTCATCCTCATATCCGACACAGACAAGGATGTCAGCCACAGCACCGTGTCTTCCTTTGCAGATGACACCCGAATCTGCATGACAGTGTCTTCCATTGCAGACACTGCAAGGCTCCAGGCGGACATCAACCAAATCTTTCAGTGGGCTGCAGAAAACAATATGAAGTTCAACGATGAGAAATTTCAATTACTCAGATATGGTAAACACGAGGAAATTAAATCTTCATCAGAGTACAAAACAAATTCTGGCCACAAAATAGAGTGAAACACCAACGTCAAAGACCTGGGAGTGATCATGTCGGAGGATCTCACCTTCAAGGACCATAACATTGTATCAATCGCATCTGCTAGAAAAATGACAGGATGGATAATGAGAACCTTCAAAACTAGGGAGGCCAAGCCCATGATGACACTCTTCAGGTCACTTGTTCTATCTAGGCTGGAATATTGCTGCACACTAACAGCACCTTTCAAGGCAGGTGAAATTGCTGACCTAGAAAATGTACAGAGAACTTTCACGGCACGCATAACGGAGATAAAACACCTCAATTACTGGGAGCGCTTGAGGTTCCTAAACCTGTATTCCCTGGAACGCAGGCGGGAGAGATACATGATTATATACACCTGGAAAATCCTAGAGGGACTAGTACCGAACTTGCACACGAAAATCACTCACTACGAAAGCAAAAGACTTGGCAGACGATGCACCATCCCCCCAATGAAAAGCAGGGGTGTCACTAGCACGTTAAGAGACCATACAATAAGTGTCAGGGGCCCGAGACTGTTCAACTGCCTCCCAGCATACATAAGGGGGATTACCAACAGACCCCTGGCAGTCTTCAAGCTGGCACTGGACAAGCACCTAAAGTTGGTCCCTGACCAGCCGGGCTGTGGCTCGTACGTTGGTTTGCGTGCAGCCAGCAGCAACAGCCTGGTTGATCAGGCTCTGATCCACCAGGAGGCCTGGTCACAGACCGGGCCGCGGGGGCGTTGACCCCCGGAACTCTCTCCAGGTAAACTCCAGGTAACTGTGGGAAGACTGCCACAGTACCGTAGTAACTGTGGGAAGACTGCCACAGTACCGTAGTAACTGTGAGAAGACTGCCACAGTATAGTAGTAACTGTGGGAAGACTGCCACAGTACCGTAGTAACTGTGAGAAGACTGCCACAGTACCGTAGTAACTGTGGGAAGACTGCCACAGTACCGTAGTAACTGTGAGAAGACTGCCACAGTACCGTAGTAACTGTGGGAAGACTGCCACAGTACCGTAGTAACTGTGAGAAGACTGCCACAGTATAGTAGTAACTGGGGAAGACTGCTCACAGTACCGTAGTAACTGTGAGAAGACTGCCACAGTACCGTAGTAACTGTGGGAAGACTGCCACAGTACCGTAGTAACTGTGAGAAGACTCCCACTCACCCCACACACAGGATCAATCCTTCACCACTCACTGTATAAGAGTAACATGTATCTCCCACTCATCAGGAGCCAGGAACCTGCTGCATCACCTAACTCTGACAGTGGTACATTACGTGGAGAATCTACCTGCTGCCGCTGCCAGGGGGTCACCGCCCCCTGGTCCCAGACCAGGCGGCCTGCTTGATCATATGAATGATGGAGCCACACAGTAAGAAGCGGTAAGCAGAAGCAGCAGGAAGATACGAGAGAGAGAGACTCATCAAAACAGAAGAAAATGAGAACTGGGTTGAGTACTGTGTTTTTGGGAACACACTGAACACTGTTCACTACAACCTTGTCCGCTATAACATTGACTATATTGTTCATAACCTCGTTCACTATAACAAATTTGTTCATAATGTTCATTATAACTGTTATTAGTGAATATCTGACTGTTTCCATAACATACTCTTAAAATATATTAAAATACTGTCTCTCTCTCTCTCGGGTCAGGGGGTGAGATCGCTTAATCTTGCAAGGTCGTGGTTGAGAAAATGAGAGACGCTATTAAGGTGATGGAGGAGATGCCTTCCCATCTACCCTCCCTTCCTCTCCCCTTCCTCAACCATGAAGGTCTCCCCTTGTTTTCTTTACCTCTCTGTTGGTGTCTCCTTCACACTCCCTGACTCTCCCTCGCACACCCTGACTCTCCTTCACCCTCCCTGACTCTGTGAGTATATTAGTGCAGGTAACTGCACTAATATACTCACAGAGCGAAACGTTTCCACAATCAAGATACCCAAGAGTTGCATTAAAGCTACAGCAGATCGCCACGTTTCGCCCCCGACTGTTCCCATCTTGTGCCTGGACACCTGGAGTCTACCTCCTCCAGACTGACCTATTAAGTGTTGTTTACCTGTTAACTGGCCGTCAGACCAGTCAGTATGGATGATGTAGGAATTATCTGCAGGCTGATTCAAGAGGAAACTGGACAAGTATCGTCACCAGGTGTCAGATCAACCAGGCTGTGATGGATATGTGGTGCTGCGGGTCGCCAGTATCAGCAACCCCAACCATCCACATCATCCAGTGAACCCCAGTCATCCACATCAAGCAACTTAAGCAACAAAACAAGAATTTAACCTGTATCATACTGTTTGACTTTCTTAGGTTAGGTTAACTTAAATGAAATATACAATATGTTTTAATGTGCCCATAACATCTGCTGGCCTTTTAAAATCATTATGTCAGCATAGTTGCTGATCCCTATGTTGTATAGCATATAGTATCATCCATGTGCTTTAGATAGGAGATCCCTTTTAGGCCTGTGACTGTTGTGTGACGTCACGGGATGCGCATGTGCACGTTCGTACCTCTGCCCCGGTCTCAGACGGCGTGTAGACCTAGACAGGCTAAAACAGGCAGAGGCTGGGCTCCACGTTCATCATCACAGTCTGACAATATATGTTACCATCCAACAAGTGTGTCTACCTTCAACCCTCGATATCTCCATTAAGAACCCCTACGATAATTATGCAATACTTAAATTTATTATTTTAGGTGAATTGTGAATTGAAAAGTTGTTTGGCTTTCCTGGAGGTGACGGAACGTAACCTATTTTGTGCCATAAGTCTTTCACTCCATCTATCGTGTGTTAAAATGCATTTCTTTTTTCTGACCATAAAAAACTGCCACTACAATAGCATTTTAAGGGAAGAATAAGCTGAATCATATTTTTTTCGAGTAATATACATGCATATTTCAGCCAAAAAATTGAGGTTTATCAGAAAATGCTTGAAACTGCACTGACTCGCAATACAATATCATCTACTGTATATCAAAATTAGATACAAAACTTTTCAGAAAAAACTACGAATTCATTCTGAAAGTTCAAAATGTCTGAATATATTTTCAGAGTTGCCACGACTAAACAGCCATTTAAAAGTTTATAAAAGTATAAATGCCACATGAGTATTCAGAGTGTAAAGTCTTTTAAAACAAAAGAATATCTAAACATTCACCTGACAGTTCACACTGGAGAGAAACCTTACCAGTGTTCAGAGAGTTAATAACACGCAGCAGAGTTCACACTGGAGAGAAACCTTACCAGTGTTCAGAGAGTTAATAACACGCAGCAGAGTTCACACTGGAGAGAAACCTTACCAGTGTTCAGAGAGTTAATAACACGCAGCAGAGTTCACACTGGAGAGAAACCTTACCAGTGTTCAGAGAGTTAATAACACGCAGCAGAGTTCACACTGGAGAGGAACCTTAATGCAAAAAAAAAGTCTAAAGGTGAGTGTGTGCACTTACCTATTTGTGGTTGCAGGGGTCGATTTACAGCCTCTTTGTTGGTCTCTACTAGGTCCACACACTCCCTGCTCCAAAAGCCTTATCGTACCTCTTCTTAGATCTATATATGAATCCTGCCTTCACTACATCACTCTCCAGATTGTTCCACTTCCTAGCAACTCTTTGACTGAAAAAATACTTCCTAACATCTCTGTAATTCATCTGAGTTTTCAACTTCCAGTTGTGTACCCTTGTTGATATGCCCCTTGTTGATATGCCCCTTATTGCTGTGCCACATCTCTGAAACATTCTGTCCCTATCCACCTTGTCAATTCCTCTCAGTATTTTATATGTCGTTATCATGTCCCTCCTGTCCTGCAGTGTTGTCAGGTTTATTTCCCTTAACCTCTCCTCGTAGGACATGCCCCTTAACTCCGGGACTAGTTTTGTTGCAAACTTTTCGAATTTCTTGACGTGCTTGACCAGGTGAGAGTGGGGGGGGGGGGAGGGAGGGGGGCACAAAATACTGTAGTAGAACATTTTAAGTTTCATTAAAAAACAATTTTGAGGTCAACGAGGTTGTGGTGCTCGTTATGGTAATTAAATATTTTTGCCCCGAGCAAAGTAGGTACCAAGTCTGGTGGTGATGGTACCACCACCGTCACCGCCGCCACCACCACCACTACCACCACCGCTGAGGGACTGATTACCTCACCTTTTAAATATAATTATACAGTCTTCACATTATGTCCTTGAATTGTGTTGATAAAACCACTGGAGGGCGAAACGTCTACAATAAACATACCCAGTTATTGTACATGTATACCTTCACCTTGTCGGTACTGTATACCATACATGTAGTATACCATACATGTAGTATACCATGAGATAGTATACATGAACATACTAAGACTGTCTTCAATAATATGTGCCAGTTATATACCAAGATATTTAAGTATCTTAATTCCGAAACATTTCGCCTACACAGTAGGCTTCTTTAGTCGAGTTATAAAGACGATATCATCAGTCCGTCACTCTTGAAGACGTAGTTTTGAGGTTGTCAGTCCCCCAGCCTGGAGAAGACTGAGGAAGTCTTTGAGGTTGTCAGTCCCCCAGCCTGGAGAAGACTGAGGAAGTCTTTGAGGTGGTCAGTCCCCCAGCCTGGAGAAGACTGAGGAAGTCAGTCCCCCAGCCTGGAGAAGAGTTTTGTTCTACTAAAGCGAGTGTCGCCGTTTTGTCTTCTCTCCCTTTCCCCTTGCTCTATATTCTTCCCATTTGTCTTCCTCACCCCCCTTTGCCCCCCCTTGTGTCCCCCCCCCCGTGTTCCTGGAGACCAGGAGTCACCTGCACGCATAAGATGACCTGGTGATCAATGCAGGTACACGCACGCCCTCTTCCACCACGCCCACCCAACCACCACGCCCACCCAACCACCACGCCCATACCCACACTGCCACACCACCACCACACCCACACCACGCCCATACCACAACTACCACGCCCACACAACCACCACGCCCACACCATGAAAGCTAAAAAGGAGTCTTGAGTACACGAAGAAAACAGTGTCAGGGGCCCAAGACTGTTCAACAGCCTCTCAGCACACATATAGGGGACCTGGACAGCTGTGTTGTGGTTCGTACGTCGGTTTACGTGCGGCCAGCAGTAACAGCCTGGTTGATCAGGTACTGATCCACCACGAGGCCTGGTCATGGACCAGGCCTCGGGGGCGTTGATCCCCGTAACATCCTCCACCTCCATGTATACCCAGTAGTGTTGATAACCCAGGTATAGTACAGGTATAACCCAGGTATAGTACAAGTATAGCCCGGGTATAGTACCTGGAGTTTACCTGGAGAGAGTTCCGGGGGTCAACGCCCCCGCGGCCCGGTCTGTGACCAGGCGGCCTGGTGGATCAGAGCCTAATCAACCAGGCTGTTGCTGCTGGCTGCACGCAAACCAACGTACGAGCCACAGCCCGGCTAGTCAGGAACCGACTTTAGGTGCTTGTCCAGTGCCAGCTTGAAGACTGCCAGGGGTCTGTTGGTAATCCCCCTTATGTATGCTGGGAGGCAGTTGAACAGTCTCGGGCCCCTGACACTTATTGTACAGGTATAACCCAGGTATAGCACAAGTATAGCCCGGGTATAGTACAGGTATAACCCAGGTATAGCACAAGTATAGCCCGGGTATAGTACAGGTATCATCCGGGTAGACCGGACTGAAGGTATGGTAAGAGTGTTGTAACTTTCGATTACTCTGGCCATCACCAGTTTGTGGTATCGGTCACACTCGCCCCCTCCCCCCCCGGGTTGCCATGACAACCACATCAACCATAACAACAACAATTCCAGCTACAATATTCCCAAACAGGAATTGTGTGCGAGTCTTGACCTTTCTATATAGTAACGCTTCTCTCTCTCTCTCTCTCTCTCTCTGTGGGCTGGTATAACCTACTTAGTGTAATTAAATCGTAAACTTTAATGGGAAACTGTAAGCAAGAAAAAAACTCTCTTTTACCTGCAAGAGAGTTTGTCTTTAATGTGAGAAGTGGAGAGAGAGAGAGAGAGAGAGAATCAATCAGCAATCATTTATACATGAAGATACACTGACTCAACACATGTATCCTTCACAGACACACACACTGGCTACACAAGATACATTATCACGACACAGAAGCCATGAGCTGGCACTCAACCACAAAATCTAGTGGAATACATTTCAGTAGGTACTACATCACGTCTTGCTTAATAGGTAACTTCAAATTGTACCTACTGGCACGCGTGTAAGAGGAACATAGTGCCAAAAAAATACAGGGAACAACAATTGCAAATCTTCGTACTGAAATTACGACCTTAATACTTGACCCTCGGTGCAAAATATTCCTAGTGAAAAGCACCAGTGAAGAGGCGGGGCCAGGAGCTACGACTCGACCCCTGCAACCACAATTAGGTGAGTGTAATGAGTATACTAAGAGACAGTAAGTCTAAGGTGACCAAGACTCTTCAACACCTTCAATCCCTTCCAGCCTAAAGAGTATAAGTGACAAGCCAGGTCAACTAGGGTCAAGTCAGGTCAACTAGGGCCAAGTCAGGTCAAGCCAGGTCGACTAAGGTGAAGTTAGATTAGAACAGTGGTTCCCAAACTGGGGGTAAATTACCCCCTGGGGGTAATTTAACCATTTTTGGGGGGTAATGGAGGGGTGACAGAAAAAAAGTTATGAATTCTGAAAATCCAGAAAACAATGCGGTACCCGGTATGAGGATTATTGTTAACTTTGTCTTAGTATATAAAGTTGTAAAGTAAACCTATTATAAGTAAGTAATAAAGTTAAACCAAATAACAATAAACATCAAAAACTAATACACAGTATTAGAAAAGAAGAAATATATAGCTAAGTGTGTGGAAACCCAAAAGTATTTTGACAAGTATGCTTCAGGACAAAAGTCACTCAGTAGCCCAGATCGCCCTGTCCAGTACGCGTCACTCACTTCCTGGGGCTGCTTCATTTCACATGTCAGTTATCTGTGGCATCACCGAGGTAGACAAAAGCTGGTTGTATGTGAGCCCTGTGCGTATATAGTGTATTTACCCCTGTTACTCTAATTTGTAGCATTTTTAAATTTTAAAATATAATTATGTGGGGTTCTTACGTTTTAAATGGTTTTGCGAGGCGTTACTTCACGTTTAGCCATTATCAATAATAAAAAACTTTTTTGTGGGGGGGGTAACTGCTTTATGTGGCATGTTAAATTGGGTAAAAAGCTAAAAAAATTTGGGGAACCACGGGATAAAGATTAAGGTGAGGGGGGAAGAGGAATACACAACCACACACAACACACACACAAGAAACAAGTGATAATTGAAAACCCAGCGGGGGTTTCAGGAAGGAAAATCCTGTGCCAAAAACCACTAGAGTTTTTAGGGACAAGGTACAAAAGTAAAGAGAGAGAGGGTGGATCGACTGCGATTTTTGACGCAAAAAGGGCCTCGAACATTTTCCTAAAAGAGGTTTACTGCAAAAGCAAGGACCAGGCACACAAAACGGGAAAAGGGCACTGCAATGGATCGAAAATATCGACGGAAGGCAAAAAACGAGTCATGGTACGCGACGGGGTTTGCAGAGTGGGCGCCTGTACAAGGGGGGTTCCACAGGGTCAGCCCAGGACCTGTCTGTTTTTGGGTATACGTGAACGAAAAACGGAAGGGATAACTCAGAAGTGCCCTTTTTTGAGAGACGTGAAGTTGATGAGAAGAATTCACTCGAACGAAGACCAGGCAGAACTACGAAGGGATCTGGACAGGCTGCAGACCTGGTCCAGCAATTGGCTCCTGGAGTTCAATCCCACCAAGTGCAAAGTCATGAAGATTGGGGAAGGGCAAAGAAGACCGCAGACGGAGTACAGTCTAGGGGGCCAGAGACTACAAACCTCACTCAAGGAAAAAGATCTTGGGGTGAGTATAACACCAGGCACATCTCCTGAAGCGCACATCAACCAAATAACTGCTGCAGCATATGGGCGCCTGGCAAACCTCAGAACAGCATTCCGACATCTTAATAAGGAATCATTCAGGACCCTGTACACCGTGTACGTTAGGCCCATATTGGAGTATGCGGCACCAGTTTGGAACCCACACCTAGCCAAGCACGTAAAGCAACTAGAGAAAGTGCAAAGGTTTGCAACAAGACTAGTCCCAGAGCTAAGAGGTATGTCCTACGAGGAGAGGTTAAGGGAAATCAACCTGACGACACTGGAGGACAGGAGAGATAGGGGGGACATGATAACGACATACAAAATACTGAGAGGAATTGACAAGGTGGACAAAGACAGGATGTTCCAGAGATTGGACACAGTAACAAGGGGACACAGTTGGAAGCTGAAGACACAGATGAATCACAGGGATGTTAGGAAGTATTTCTTCAGCCACAGAGTAGTCAGTAAGTGGAATAGTTTGGGAAGCGATGTAGTGGAGGCAGGATCCATACATAGCTTTAAGCAGAGGTATGATAAAGCTCATGGTTCAGGGAGAGTGACCTAGTAGCAATCAGTGAAGAGGCGGGGCCAGGAGCTCGGACTCGACCCCCGCAACCTCAACTAGGTGAGTACACGACTCACAACACTGTTTAAATCTTGTACCATGATCAACCAGGTTGTTTGCTGATAAGCCAGGTTGTGGTTCATACCTGAGTCTCCAAGTTACTACCACTCACTTGTACATCCTCACCTATATGTACATGCAGGGGTGGAGTCTCAGCTCCTGGCCCCACCTCTTCGCTGGGGTCACTCTCCTAGCTGAGTCCTATCATACCCATTCTTCAAGTTATGTATGGATCTTGCCTCTACCACTGCACTGCTCAGGTGGTTTCACCTCTGACTATTCTAAGGCTGAAGAAATACTTCCTAACATCCCCTTTGACTCGTCTGTATTTCCAGCTTCCACCTGTGCCCTCCTATCCCTGTCATTTTCTCTCAGTATTTTATACGTTGTTATGATATCCTCCCCCCTATTACTTCTTTCCTCCAGTGTCATCAGGTTGAATTCCCTAAACCTCTCCTAAGATACACTATCTAGCTCCTGGACTAGTCTAGTTTCTTGACATGCGTGATCAGGTGTGGGTTCCATACTAGTGCTGCGTACTCTAGTATGGGCCTGACGTACACAGTGTAGGGAATGATTGCTCACTTAGGATTCCGAAAGCTAATCTTAGATTTGCCAGACACACATTTGCTGCTGCAATTAAGTTGATGTGCATCTCAGGTGATATGCTCAGTACAATGCTAACCCCGAGGCCCTCCTCGAGTGAGGTTTGCAGTCTTTGTCCCCCGAGTGCGTACTTGGTCTGTGTTCATTACTTATCCCCAGTTTCCATAACTTTGCACTTGCTAGGGTTGTATTCCAGCAGCCATTTGCTAGACCAGACTTGCAGACAGTCCAGGTCCACCTGTTTCTATTATCGTCATTAACTTGGCGTTATTTACTAAGAACGATCCCGCTGACTCCATCCCTTCCCTCATGGCCTTCAACTATACAAGAAATACAGTCATATATGTACAATAACTGGGCATCCCTATTGTAGACGTTTCGCCCTCCAGTGGTTTTATCAACACAATTCAAGGACATGATGTGAAGACTGTATAATTACATTCAAATGATTGAAGTTGAAGGGTACTGCAGTACAGTGCTCTTTACCTAAGAGGAACCTTCTTGATACTTTTATAAGAGGAGGTTAGTACCTCCCTGCATGTTGGCACTACAGTGGAGCATAGTGTGTCCCGTAGCTGGGTTGATAACGCACTCACCTCACACCCTGAGCTCAGTGGTTCGATCCCCGGCACGGGTGGAAAACAGGACGTTTTTCCTTAAGACACCTGCTGTCCATGTTCACCTAGCAGCAAAATAGGTACCTGGGTGTTAGTGGACTGGTGTGGGTGGCATCCTGGGTACCAAATTAACCTAATTTGCAGGAAATGCTCTACATAACCAAGGTCTTTCTATATAGTAGTATGTCACTGGTGTCAAGATGGTCTGTATAAGTTGTATCATGTACTGGTAGCGCCATGGTCATAATTCTTGGACCAAGAGCTGAGACAAACACATAAAGAAGGTGACTGGAGACGTGTGAGAGAGACAGGAGCATTTTTCAAGGTTGACCTTGATAATGTTGGATCAAAAACATGTCTGGTCACCCTGGGTTTATTCTGCTTCTTACCCTCCCTTCCCTCCCTTCCTACCCTCCCTCCCTTTCTACCCTCCCATCTTCCCTACCTTCCCTCCCCTCCTTCCCTTCCTACCCTCCCTCCCTTCCTACCCTCCCTCCCTCCCTAAATACTCTTACAGGTAGATTTAAACACCTGCGTCACAATATGTAAATGCGGCAAGAACAGAGTCAACTTAGTAAGATAAAGTCAATCAATTTTAAGTTGCTCAGTAAATGCAACACTTAAACAAAGTTCCTTAAGTGTCCTCACACACCATCCTTCAGCCACTTAGCCATCACCTTAAGTGAAGTGCCTGCCAAGGGGTAGGTCGAGGGGGTCGGCCAGGAGGTCATTGTATGACCCCCTCCCCCCCCCCCCCCCACACACACTTGGAAGTTGAAGACTCAGATGAGTCAAAGAGATGTTAGGAAGTATTTCTTTAGTCACAGAGTTGTCAGGACTTGGCATAGTCTGGCAAGTGATGCAGTGGAGGCAGGAACCATACATAGTTTTAAGACGAGGTATGATAAAGCTCATGGAGCAGGGAGAGGACACAGTAGCGATCAGTGAAGAGACGGGGGCCAGGAGCTATGACACGACCCCTGCAACCACAAATACGTGAGTACACAGTAATGGTGATTGTGGTGATAGCAATAGCAGTGTAGGTTGTAGGTGAAGAACAACCATCACAACACTAACAACCACACAACACTAACAACCACAACAATAACCACACAACAATAACAACCACACAATAACAACCACACAACAATAACAACCACACAATAACAACCACACAACAATAACAACCACAACAATAACCACCACAATAACAACCACACAACATTAACAACCACACAATAACCACACAACATAACAATCCACACAACCATAACAACCACAACATAACAACCACAAAAAATAACCACACAACAATAACCACACAATAACAACCACACAACACTAACAACCACACAAAAATAACCACACAACACTAACAACCACACAACATAACCATCACAACACTACTAACCACACAACAATAACAACCACAAATAACAACACAACAATAACCACACAACAAATAACAACCACACAACAATAACGACCCCAACAATAACCACACAACACTAACCACACAACACTAACTACACACAACAATAAAAACCACACAACAATAACAACCACACAACAATAACCACACAACACTAACCACACAACACTAACAACCACACAACACTATACAAACACAACAATAAACCACACAACAATAAACCACACACACTAACCACACAACACAACTACAACACCACAATAACAACCACACAATAACCACACAACAATACAACCACACACACTAACAACACTACATACCTGCCACAACACTCAAACACAACACCTTTTACTTACCAACACTCAATAACAACCCACACAACAATAAACACACCCCCACCAACACTTAAACACACACCTTAACTACAACACAACGAGTAACAACCACACGATAACCACACAACAGTAAACACCACCTTTCCACCCAAAACTAAACACACACATATCCACCACACCTAAACCACACAAAACCTAACTTCACCCAAAACAACAATAACAACCACCCACAACAATAAACCACACCCAAAAACTAACAACCCACCAACATTTTACCACCACAACACCTAACAACCACTGCAACAATAACAACCACTACAATACCACCTCAATAACACACTCACACAACAATAAACAACCACACAACAACCACACACAATAACACACAACCTTTCTCACATTCTTTACTAACAACATCACCTATTGCTTCCCAACGTTACACACCACCTTTGCTTCACCAACACTCGTAGTAAACACATCACCTTTGCTTCACCAACACTCGTAGTAACACATCACCTTTGCTTCACCAACACTCGTAGTAACACACCACCTTTGCTTCACCAACACTCGTAGTAACACACATCACCTTTGCTTCACCAACACTCGTAGTAACACACCACCTTTGCTTCACCAACACTCGTAGTAACACACCACCTTTGCTTCACCAACACTCGTAGTAACACACACCACCTTTGCTTCACCAACACTCGTAGTAACACATCACCTTTGCTTCACCAACACTCGTAGTAACACACATCACCTTTGCTTCACCAACACTCGTAGTAACACACCACCTCTGCAACACAAATATTGTAACACAAACTTCCACAAAAATATTTGATTGAATTCATCAAATAAATTTTAAAAATCATCCAGAGGTTGAATACTTTGATGGTATGGTTGATCATCCAGGCTGTGGTGTCTAGGTGGATGATGATTGTGACTGTGCTAGCAACAACAGTCTAGGTGGATGATGATTGTGACTGTGCTAGCAACAACAGTCTAGGTGATCAGAGACACTGGCCACACACATCCATCACAGCCTGGTTGATCTGACACTTGGCTAAGTGATGGTCAACTTTCTTCTTGAAGACTTGTACTCTGGTAAGTTATGGAGAGAGAGACAGAGAGACAGAGAGAGACAGAGAGAAAGAGACACAGAGAGAGACAGAGAGAAAGAGACACAGAGAGAGACAGAGAGACAGAGAGAAAGAGACACAGAGAGACAGACAGAGAGAAAGAGAGAGAGACAGAGAGAGAGAGAATTAAGTCAAGGTCAGAATGACACAAAAACCAGAGCAACACTATATAATGAAGAAGAATAAAGAAGCGTGGTGGCACGCAGCAACCCTGAAGGGCGCTCGCTACCTTCATGCTGCTATACAGCTCTTGATCCAAGGAATTAACTTAACCTTACATACACTCTCAATACTTTACATTCTCAAGTGAAAAACAATGAGTATAGTCACAAATAAACCATTAAGTGTAAGGGAACCAAGACTCAACAACCATCCCTGCATACACTAGTGTAAGGGAACCAAGACTCAACAACCATCCCTTCATACACTAGTGTAAGGGAACCAAGACTCAACAACCATCCCTTCATACACTAGTGTAAGTGAACCAAGACTCAACAACCATCCCTTCATACACTAGTGTAAGGGAACCAAGACTCAACAACCATCCTTCATACACTAGTGTAAGGGAACCAAGACTCAACAACCATCCCTTCATACACTAGTGTAAGGGAACCAAGACTCAACAACCATCCCTTCATACACTAGTGTAAGGGAACCAAGACTCAACAACCATCCCTTCATACACTAGTGTAAGGGAACCAAGACTCAACAACCATCCCTTCATACACTAGTGTAAGGGAACCAAGACTCAACAACCATCCCATCATACACTAGTGTAAGTGAACCAAGACTCAACACCTATCCCTTCATACACTAGTGTAAGGGAACCAAGACTCAACAACCATCCCTTCATACACTAGTGTAAGGGAACCAAGACTCAATCATCCCTTCATACACTAGTGTAAGTGAACCAAGACTCAACCATCCCTTCATACACTAGTGTAAGGGAACCAAGACTCAACAACCATCCCTTCATACACTAGTGTAAGGGAACCAAGACTCAATCATCCCTTCATATACTAGTGTAAGTGAACCAAGACTCAACAACCATCCCTTCATACACAAGTGTAAGTGAACCAAGACTCAACAACCATCCCATCATACACTAGTGCAAGAGAACCAAGACTCTTCAACACTATCCTTCATATACTAGAATGACATGATGGAAGGGATACACTCAGAAGTGTCCCTGTTCGCAGATGATGTGAAATTAATGAGGGGAATTAAATCAGATGAGGATCAGGCAGGACTTCAAAGAGACCTGGACACGTGGTCCAGCAACTGGCTTCTCGAATTCAACCCCGCCAAATGCAAAGTCATGAAGATCGGAGAAGGGCAAAGAAGACCGCAAACAGAGTATAGGCTAGGTGGCCAACGTCTGCAATCCTCACTCAAGAAGAAAGATCTTGGGGTGATTATAACACCGAACACGTCTCCGGAGGCACACATTAACCAGATAACTGCTGCAGCATATGGGCGCCTGGCAAACCTGAGATTAGCATTCCGATACCTTAGTAAGGAATCTTTCAAGACACTGTACACCGTGTACGTCAAGCCCATACTGGAGTATGCAGCACCAGTTTGGAACCCGCACCGGGTCAAGCACGTTAAGAAATTAGAGAAAGTGCAAAGGTTTGCGACAAGGTTAGTTCCAGAGCTAAGGGGAATGTCCTATGAAGAAAGGTTGAGGGAAATAGGCCTGACGACACTGGAGGACAGGAGGGATGGGGGAGACATGATAACGACATACAAAATATTGAGTGGAATAGACGAGGTGGACAGAGACGAGATGTTCCAGAGATGGGACACAGAAACAAGGGGTCACTCTTGGAAGTTGAAGACTCAGATGAGCCACAGAGATGTTAGGAAGTATTTCTTCAGTCGCAGAGTTGTCAGGAAGTGGAATAGTCTGGCGAGCGATGTAGTGGAGGCAGAAGCCATACATAGCTTTAGGACGATGTATGATAAAGCTCATGGAGCAGGGAGAGACAGGACCTAGTAGCGTTCAGTGAAGAGGCGGGGTCAGGAGCTGAGTCTCGACCCCTGCAACTACAATTAGGTGAGTACTAGTGTAAGAGAACCAAGACTCTTCAACACTAGTCTTATCTGTCAAGGACAACCCTATCAAAATAATTTATCCTCACCTATTTTTTTTCCTGCAATATCAAAGTCAGTCATTTACGAGGAACTCTGACTTGATCTTCGTTCAAATCTAAATGAGATGAAGGAAATATTGAAGGTTCTTGTAGGTACCCTTGCATGACGCCACCAGTACACGCAACACACGCCACCAGTACACGCAACACACTGTAGGTTCTTGTAGATACCCTTGCATGACGCCACCAGTACACGCAACACACGCCACCAGTACACGCAACACACTGTAGGTTCTTGTAGATACCCTTGCATGACGCCACCAGTACACGCAAACACACGCCACCAGTACACGCAACACACTGTAGGTTCTTGTAGATAACCCTTGCATGACGCCACCAGTACACGCAACACACGCCACCAGTACACGCAACACACTGTAGGTTCTTGTAGGTACCCTTGCATGACGCCACCAGTACACGCAACACACGCCACCAGTACACGCAACACACTGTAGGTTCTTGTAGGTACCCTTGCATGACGCCACCAGTACACGCAACACACTGTAGGTTCTTGTAGGTACCCTTGCATGACGCCACCAGTACACGCAACACACGCCACCAGTACACACTGTAGGTTCTTGTAGGTACCCTTGCATGACGCCACCAGTACACGCAACACACGCCACCAGTACACGCAACACACTGTAGGTTCTTGAAGATACCCTTGCATGACGCCACCAGTACACGCAACACACTGTAGGTTCTTGTAGATACCCTTGCATGACGCCACCAGTACACGCAACACACTTCTTACAGTTTTAACCTTTCTTTGTTCTTCTTATCAGCTCCATCAGACTGTTGCTGCATGCGGTCACTACACTTGCTCACTTGTATTGTATTATTCTGATTATAGTAGTGGTGACACGGCGCTGTTAGTGGTGCAGGTGTTAGTGGTGCTGGGAGTATTGTGGTGTTGATGGGAGTGTTGTGATGGTGCTGGGTGTTGTGGTGGTGCTGGGAGTGTTGTGGTGGTGCTGGGAGTGTTGTGATGTTGCTGGGAGTATTGTGGTGTTGCTGGGAGTGTTGTGGTGGTGCTGGGAGTGTTGTGGTGGTGCTGGGAGTGTTGTGGTGGTGCTGGGAGTGTTGTGGTGGTGCTGGGAGTGTTGTGGTGGTGCTGGGAGTGTTGTGGTGGTGCTGGGAGTGTTGTGGTGGTGCTGGGAGTGTTGTGGTGTTGCTGGGAGTGTTGTGGTGTTGCTGGGAGTGTTGTGGTGGTGCTGGGAGTGTTGTGGTGGTGCTGGGAGTGTTGTTGGTGGTGCTGGGAGTGTTGTGGGGGGTGCTGGGAGTGTTGTGGGGGTTTCCCTGGGAGTGTTGTGGTGGTGCTGGGAGTGTTGTGGTGGTGCTGGGAGTTTTGTGGGGGTTTGCTGGGAGTGTTTGTGGTGGTGCGGGAGTGTTGTGGTGGTGTGGGAGTTTTTGTGGTGGTGCTGGGGGGGTGGAGGTGCTGGGAGGTGGAGGTGCTGGGAGGTGGAGGTGCTGGGAGGTGGAGGTGCTGGGAGGTGGGGGTTTGCTGGGAGGTGGTGGTGCTGGGAGGGGGGAGGTGCTGGGAGGTGGAGGTGCTGGGAGGTGGAGGTGTGGGAGGTGGAGGTGCTGGGAGGTGGAGGTGCTGGGGGTGGAGGTGCTGGGAGGTGGAGGTGCTGGGAGGTGGAGGTGCTGGGAGGTGGTGCTGGGGGGGTGGAGGTGCGGGGAGGTGGAGGTGCTGGGAGGTGGAGGTGCTGGGAGGGTGGTGGTGCTGGGAGGTGGAGGTGCTGGGAGGTGGAGGTGCGGGGAGGTGGAGGTGCTGGGGGTGCTGGGAGGGGGAGGTGCTGGGAGGTGGAGGTGCTGGGAGGTGGTGGTGCTGGGAGGTGGAGGTGCTGGGAGGTGGAGGTGCTGGGAGGTGGTGGTGCTGGGAGGTGGAGGTGCTGGGAGGTGGAGGTGCTGGGGAGGTGGAGGTGCGGGGAGGTGGTGGTGCTGGGGGGTTTGGAGGTGCTGGGAGTGGAGGTGCTTGGGAGGTGGAGGTGTGGGAGGTGGAGGTGCTGGGAGGTGGAGGTGCGGGGGAGGTGGAGGTGCTGGGAGGTGGAGGTGCTGGGAGGTGGAGGTGCTGGGAGGTGGTGGTGTGGGAGGTGGTGGTGCTGGGAGGTGGTGCTGGGAGGTGGAGGTGCTGGGAGGTGGAGGTGCTGGGAGGTGGAGGTGTGGGAGGTGGAGGTGCTGGGAGGTGGAGGTGCTGGGAGGTGGTTGGTGCTGGGAGGTGGTGGTGCTGGGAGGTGGAGGTGCGGGGAGGTGGAGGTGCTGGGAGGTGGAGGTGCTGGGGGTGGAGGTTTGCTGGGAGGTGGAGGTGCTGGGAGGTGCTGGGAGGTGGAGGTGCTGGGAGGTGGAGGTGCTGGGAGGTGGAGGTACTTGGGAAGGTTGAGAGTTGTTCTCAAAGAAGTATCCTGAATTAAAGAGAAGACACAGCTTACCTGTGATGGGTTTCAAGAGTTTCCCTACTTCTGCAGCCCAGCCCTGGAATAGGCTTGTCTGGTCAACCAGGCTGTTGCGACGGATGGTTCACTGCCCCAAATATCTATCACAGTCTAGTTGATCTGGCACCTGGTGAAGATACTTATCCAATTTCCTCTTGAAGATTCCTGCACTTGTTCCAGCAGTGTTTCTGACATCTTCGGGTAAGATGTTGACCAGTCAGGGACCACGGATGTTGATACAACGTTCTCTTAATGTGGTCACGGTAACCCTGCTTGTCACCGGGTATATTTTACATATCCATAACTCTCAAACGTGTTGCTAGTACTCTACTGCCTCCTTTATCAAGAGGTAATATGCACCGTAACATGTGTACTTACACCTGCCTTCACCTTGTACACAGATCTGAGTTCTTTCTTCAGAGGATCTGCACACAGAAATCACTCCCTACGAAAGTAAAAGACTGGGCAGGCGATGCAAAATGCCGCCAATAAAAAGTAGGGGCGCCATTGGTACACTAAGAGAAAACACCATAAGTGTCCGGGGCCCAAAACTGTTCAACAGCCTCCCATCAAGCATTAGGGGAATTGCCAATAAACTCCTGGCTGCCTTCAAGAGAGAGCTGGACAGATACCTAAAGTCAGTGCCGGATCAGCCGGGCTGTGGCTCGTACGTCAGACTGCGTGCGGCCAGCAGTAACAGCCTAGTTGATCAGGCCCTGATCCATCGGGAGGCCTGGTCATGGACCGGGCCGCGGGGGCGTTGATCCCCGGAATAACCTCCAGGTAACCTCCAGGTAAGTGATTCTGCCAATTCTAGTTTCAACTTGTTTATGTGAAGTTTCTTGACTCCGGTCCAGTTGTGACATGAGTGGTCAGGGTTTATTATTTTTATATTGTAGGGAACCACTGCTTATCTCAGCTATCTTATCTGTGTGACTATCAGAGATAATGAGCAGATATTTTGCATTCTCCAGTCTGCTTAGTTTAAGTGAACTTCTCAACATTCTTATTGGTCTTGCAAGAAGAATTTGCTATTTTTCTCATCAGTGTGTGACCCTCCTGTGATTGATGGTTCTTAGTGTGACCCTCCTGTGATTGATGGTTCTTAGTGTGACCCTCCTGTGATTGATGGTTCTTAGTGTGACCCTCCTGTGATTGATGGTTCTTACAGTGTGACCCTCCTGTGATTGATGGTTCTCAGTGTGTGACCCTCCTGTGATTGATGGTTCTTACAGTGTGACCATCCTGTGATTGATGGTTCTTAGTGTGTGACCCTCCTGTGATTGGTTCTTAGTGTGACCCTCCTGTGATTGATGGTTCTTACAGTGTGACCCTCCTGTGATTGATGGTTCTTAGTGTGTGACCCTCCTGTGATTGATGGTTCTTACAGTGTGACCCTCCTGTGATTGATGGTTCTTAGTGTGACCCTCCTGTGATTGATGGTTCTTACAGTGTGACCATCCTGTGATTGATGGTTCTTAGTGTGTGACCCTCCTGTGATTGGTTCTTAGTGTGACCCTCCTGTGATTGATGGTTCTTACAGTGTGACCCTCCTGTGATTGATGGTTCTTAGTGTGTGACCCTCCTGTGATTGATGGTTCTTACAGTGTGACCCTCCTGTGATTGATGGTTCTTAGTGTGACCCTCCTGTGATTGATGGTTCTTACAGTGTGACCCTACTGTGATTGATGGTTCTTAGTGTGACCCTCCTGTGATTGATGGTTCTTACAGTGTGACCCTCCTGTGATTGATGGTTCTTAGTGTGACCCTCCTGTGATTGATGGTTCTTACAGTGTGACCCTCCTGTGATTGATGGTTCTTAGTGTGTGACCCTCCTGTGATTGATGGTTCTTACAGTGTGACCCTCCTGTGATTGATGGTTCTTAGTGTGTGACCCTCCTGTGATTGATGGTTCTTACAATGTATGACCCTCCTGTGATTGATGGTTCTTAGTGTGTGACCCTCCTGTGATTGATGGTTCTTACAGTGTGACCCTCCTGTGATTGATGGTTCTTACAGTGTGTGACCCTCCTGTGATTGATGGTTCTTAGTGTGTGACCCTCCTGTGATTGATGGTTCTTACAGTGTGTGACCCTCCTGTGATTGATGGTTCTTAGTGTGTATGACCGTGATTGATGGTTCTGACAGTGTGACCCTCCTGTGATTGATGGTTCTTACAGTGTGTGACCCTCCTGTGATTGATGGTTCTTACAGTGTGTGACCCTCCTGTGATTGATGGTTCTTACAGTGTGTGACCTCCTGTGATTGATGGTTCTTACAGTGTGTGACCCTCCTGTGATTGATGGTTCTTACAGTGTGTGACCCTCCTGTGATTGATGGTTCTTACAGTGTGTGACCCTCCTGTGATTGATGGTTCTTACAGTGTGTGACCCTCCTGTGATGGTTCTTACAATGTATGACCCTCCTGTGATTGATGGTTCTTACAGTGTGTGACCCTCCTGTGATTGGTGGTTCTTACAGTGTGTGACCCTCCTGTGATTGATGGTTCTTACAGTGTATGACCCTCCTGTGATTGATGGTTCTTACAGTGTATGACCCTCCTGTGATTGATGGTTCTTACAGTATGTGACCCTCCTGTGATTGATGGTTCTTACAATGTATGACCCTCCTGTGATTGATGGTTCTTACAGTGTGTGACCCTCCTGTGATTGATGGCTCTTACAGTGTGTGACCCTCCTGTGATTAATGGTTCTTAGTGTGTGACCCTCCTGTGATTGATGGTTCTTAGTGTGTGACCCTCCTGTGATTGATGGTTCTTACAGTGTATGACCCTCCTGTGATTGATGGTTCTTACAGTGTGTGACCCTCCTGTGATTGATGGTTCTTACAGTGTGACCCTCCTGTGATTGATGGTTCTTACAGTGTGACCCTCCTGTGATTGATGGTTCTTACAGTGTATGACCCTCCTGTGATTGATGGTTCTTACAGTGTGTGACCCTCCTGTGATTGATGGTTCTTACAGTGTGTGACCCTCCTGTGATTGATGGTTCTTAGTGTGTGACCATCCTGTGATTGATGGTTCTTACAGTGTGTGACCCTCCTGTGATTGATGGTTCTTAGTGTGTATGACCGTGATTGATGGTTCTGACAGTGTGACCCTCCTGTGATTGATGGTTCTTACAGTGTGTGACCCTCCTGTGATTGATGGTTCTTACAGTGTGTGACCCTCCTGTGATTGATGGTTCTTACAGTGTGTGACCCTCCTGTGATTGATGGTTCTTACAGTGTGTGACCCTCCTGTGATTGATGGTTCTTACAGTGTGTGACCCTCCTGTGATTGATGGTTCTTACAGTGTGTGACCCTCCTGTGATTGATGGTTCTTACAGTGTGTGACCCTCCTGTGATTGATGGTTCTTACAGTGTATGATCCTCCTGTGATTGATGGTTCAGTGTACTGGTAGTTCTTAGTGAATGATCCTCCTGTGATTGATGGTTCAGTGTACTGGTAGTTCTTAGTGTGTGACCCTCCTGTGATTGATGGTTCAGTGTACTGGTAGTTCTTACAGTGTGTGACCCTCCTGTGATTGATGGTTCAGTGTACTGGTAGTTCTTACAGTGTGTGACCCTCCTGTGATTGATGGTTCAGTGTACTGGTAGTTCTTACAGTGTGTGACCCTCCTGTGATTGATGGTTCAGTGTACTGGTAGTTCTTACAGTGTGTGACCCTCCTGTGATTGATGGTTCAGTGTACTGGTAGTTCTTACAGTGTGTGACCCTCCTGTGATTGACTTACTGTGTGTTCGTAATTACCTTTCTACTCTAGAGGGTTTCATGATAGATATATTATCTATCTGGGCTACTGCCGTGCCCTGCCGGCTGATACAGCTGATTAGTCTGCCATAGCTGGTTAGTTAATGGGGTTTCAAGTCCACTACACGAGGGTTATAAAGGCAGCATGTCACCTGTACACTAGTCAGGAATACTTTTAATACCTAAAATATTGTATATACCCTGAGATAAACACCTCCCAGTGTATATACCCTGAGATAAACACCTCCCAGTGTATATACCCTGAGATATAAACTTCCCAGTGTATATACCCTGAGATATAAACCTCCCAGTGTATATACCCTGAGATATAAACCTCCCAGTGTATATACCCTGAGATATAAACCTCCCAGTGTATATACCCTGAGATATAAACCTCCCAGTGTATATACCCTGAGATATAAACCTCCCAGTGTATATACCTGAGATATAAACCTCCCAGTGTATATACCCTGAGATATAAACCTCCCAGTGTATATACCCTGAGATATACGCCTCCCAGTGTATATACCCTGAGATATAAACCTCCCAGTGTATATACCCTGAGATATACACCCCCAGTGTATATACCCTGAGATATACGCCTCCCAGTGTATATACCCTGAGATATAAACCTCCCAGTGTATATACCCTGAGATATAAACCTCCCAGTGTATATACCCTGAGATATACGCCTCCCAGTGTATATACCCTGAGATATAAACCTCCCAGTGTATATACCCTGAGATATACACCTCCCAGTGTATATACCCTGAGATATACACCTCCCAGTGTATATACCCTGAGATATACGCCTCCCAGTGTATATACCCTGAGATATAAACCTCCCAGTGTATATACCCTGAGATATACACCTCCCAGTGTATATGCCCTGAGATATACACCTCCCAGTGTATATACCTGAGATATAAACCTCCCAGTGTATATGCCCTGAGATATACGCCTCCCAGTGTATATACCCTGAGATATAAACCTCCCAGTGTATATACCCTGAGATATAAACCTCCCAGTGTATATACCCTGAGATATAAACCTCCCAGTGTATATACCCTGAGATATACACCTCCCAGTGTATATGCCCTGAGATATACACCTCCCAGTGTATATACCCTGAGATATAAACCTCCCAGTGTATATGCCCTGAGATATACACCTCCCAGTGTATATACCCTGAGATATAAACCTCCCAGTGTATATACCCTGAGATATAAACCTCCCAGTGTATATGCCCTGAGATATACACCTCCCAGTGTATATACCCTGAGATATAAACCTCCCAGTGTATATACCCTGAGATATACACCTCCCAGTGTATATGCCCTGAGATATAAACCTCCCAGTGTATATACCTTGAGATATACACCTCCCAGTGTATATACCCTGAGATATACACCTCCCAGTGTATATACCCTGAGATATGAACCTCCCAGTGTATATACCCTGAGATATACACCTCCCAGTGTATATACCCTGAGATATACGCCTCCCAGTGTATATACCCTGAGATATACACCTCCCAGTGTATATACCTTGAGATATAAACCTCCCAGTGTATATACCTTGAGATATAAACCTCCCAGTGTATATACCCTGAGATATACACCTCCCAGTGTATATACCTTGAGATATAAACCTCCCAGTGTATATACCTTGAGATATACACCTCCCAGTGTTATATACCTTGAGATATAAAACCTCCCAGTGTATATACCTTGAGATATAAACCTCCCAGTGTATATACCTTGAGATATAAACCTCCCAGTGTATATACCTTGAGATATAAACCTCCCAGTGTATATACCTTGAGATATAAACCTCCCAGTGTATATACCTTGAGATATAAACCTCCCAGTGTATATACCTTGAGATATAAACCTCCCAGTGTATATACCTTGAGATATAAACCTCCCAGTGTATATACCCTGAGATATACACCTCCCAGTGTATATGCCCTGAGATATACACCTCCAGTGTATATACCTTGAGATATAAACCTCCCAGTGTATATACCCTGAGATATACACCTCCCAGTGTATATGCCCTGAGATATACACCTCCCAGTGTATATACCCTGAGATATAAACCTCCCAGTGTATATACCCTGAGATATACACCTCCCAGTGTATATACCTTGAGATATAAACCTCCCAGTGTATATACCTTGAGATATAAACCTCCCAGTGTATATACCTTGAGATATAAACCTCCCAGTGTATATACCTTGAGATATAAACCTCCCAGTGTATATACCCTGAGATATACACCTCCCAGTGTATATACCTTGAGATATAAACCTCCCAGTGTATATACCTGAGATATAAACCTCCCAGTGTATATACCTTGAGATATAAACCTCCCAGTGTATATACCCTGAGATTTTAAACCTCCCAGTGTATATACCTTGAGATATAAACCTCCCAGTGTATATACCCTGAGATATAAACCTCCCAGTGTATATACCTTGAGATATAAACCTCCCAGTGTATATACCTTGAGATATAAACCTCCCAGCGTATATACCTTGAGATATACACCTCCCAGTGTATATACCTTGAGATATAAACCTCCCAGTGTATATACCCTGAGATATACACCTCCTAGTGTATATACCTTGAGATATAAACCTCCCAGTGTATATACCTTGAGATATAAACCTCCCAGTGTATATACCTTGAGATATAAACCTCCCAGTGTATATACCTTGAGATATAAACCTCCCAGTGTATATACCCTGAGATATACACCTCCCAGTGTATATGCCCTGAGATATACACCTCCCAGTGTATATACCTTGAGATATAAACCTCCCAGTGTATATACCCTGAGATATACACCTCCCAGTGTATATACCCTGAGATATAAACCTCCCAGTGTATATGCCCTGAGATATACACCTCCCAGTGTATATACCTTGAGATATACACCTCCCAGTGTATATACCTTGAGATATACACCTCCCAGTGTATATACACCTTTCCAATCTACTCTGCCTCTCCTGCCACCCTCTTCTCTCCCTCCCCTGCCTCCCCCTCCCCAGCTTACCACTCCCCTCCCCAGCGTCCCCCTCCCCTCCCCTGCCACCCCCTCCCCCAGCGTCCCCCTCCCCTGCCACCCTCTTCCCTGCCTCCCCCTCCCCTTCCCCTGCCACCCCCCCCAGCGTCCCCCTCCCCTGCCCACCCCTCCCTCAAACTCCCACAATTCACATATGACAGGAGACTAATGAAGTTAACAACGATTTATTCTCACTTTCCACATAATAAATCTGCATTAATATCTTACTCTAAATAATATATATATATATATATATATATTTTATATATATATATATATATATATATATATATATATATATATATAAAACATTGCAAGTTCCTGATGATGTGTCGAGTACAACACGAAAGGCCTAGAGCTATCCTTCAATCTCCCCTGTGGTTTTTTTTCATCTTTTATCCCTTGTCTTGAAGCGTTGGAAAGTTCTTCAGGCTAGATGGTGATCAAGTAGGTTGTGGTGGACAGGTTGGTCTGGCAGGAACCTGGTTAATAAGACCATCAAGCACACACTAACCAACAATAGGTGGACACTGTAAGTGAGGTAAGTGATTAAGTGGACACTTTAACAACTTCAAGTGTCATATATCATTGTCCACTTACGTTCCAGTGATTTGTTTATTCTCTCTCTCTCTCTCTCTCTCTCTCTCTCTCTCTCTCTCTCTCTCTCTCTCTCTCTGCTGCACCTCCCCTCACTCCCTGCAGTGTTGTTGGCAGGAGAGGGGAGGGAGAAGGGAGAATAAGGGAGACTGATAAAGGAAGAGCCACAAGGGGATTATCACACAAGGGGAGAGAGAGAGAGAGAGAGAGAGAGATGGAGATAATAATAAAAGAGGAAACAGTTAATCGAGGGAGAATGAGACAACCTGAACACCATGATAGTATTACCAGTGAACACCATGATAGTATTACCAGTGAACACCGTGATAGTATTACCAGTGAACACCGTGATAGTATTACCAGTGAACACCATGGTAGTATTACCAGTGAACACCATGATAGTATACCAGTGAACACCGTGATAGTATTACCAGTGAACACCGTGATAGTATTACCAGTGAACACCGTGATAGTATTACCAGTGAACACCATGATAGTATTACCAGTGAACACCATGATAGTATTACCAGTGAACACCGTGATAGTATTACCAGTGAACACCGTGATAGTATTACCAGTGAACACCGTGATAGTATTACCAGTGAACACCGTGATAGTATTACCAGTGAACACCATGATAGTATTACCAGTGAACACCGTGATAGTATTACCAGTGAACACCGTGATAGTATTACCAGTGAACACCGTGATAGTATTACCAGTGAACACCATGATAGTATTACCAGTGAACACCATGATAGTATTACCAGTGAACACCGTGATAGTATTACCAGTGAACACCATGATAGTATTACCAGTGAACACCATGATAGTATTACCAGTGAACACCATGATAGTATTACCAGTGAACACCATGATAGTATTACCAGTGAACACCATGGTAGTATTACCAGTGAACACCATGATAGTATTACCAGTGAACACCATGATAGTATTACCAGTGAACACCATGATAGTATTACTGGTGAACACCATGATAGTATTACCAGTGAACACCATGATAGTATTACCAGTGAACACCATGGTAGTATTACTAGTGAACACCATGATAGTATTACTAGTGAACACCATGATAGTATTACCAGTGAACACCATGATAGTATTACCAGTGAACACCATGATAGTATTACCAGTGAACACCATGGTAGTATTACCAGTGAACACCATGGTAGTATTACCAGTGAACACCATGATAGTATTACCAGTGAACACCATGGTAGTATTACCAGTGAACACCATGGTAGTATTACCAGTGAACACCATGATAGTATTACCAGTGAACACCATGGTATTACCGTGAACGCTTTGGTAGTATTCCCAGTGAACACCATGATAGTATTACTAGTGAACACCATGGTAGTTTTTACCAGTGAACACTTTGATGTATACTAGGGGAACACCATGGTAGTATTACCAGTGAACACCATGATAGTATTACTAGTGAACACCATGGTAGTATTACCAGTGAACACCATGGTAATATTACCAGTGAACACCATGGTAGTATTACCAGTGAACACCATCGTAGTAGTACCAGTGACTGAACCAGACGAGCCTGGTCGAGGGCCGGGCTGCAAGAGTGCACACACTCTGGAAACCCGTCACAGGTATATAAAAGAACAAAGTAGGGATGACACTAAGGATGACGGGTGGATAAGAGAGGCTAGGCTGGTCCAGGAGCTGTGACTCGACCCTCCCTCACAAACCAGCAGGTAAGTACAGTGTTGCAGGTTGCAAGGACTCCAGCAATACGGAAATTAAGTGTCTCTGAGTGAGTGCCATTACACTCCACAACAGTGGTTACTGCTACATCATCATGATGTTCCAGCCACTGACTGTCTTCACCTAGTAGTTTGCTTAAGGGTCGATTCATGCTTCCAACCACTGCGACCTTCCCTCACCACCGCTGCTCACGTCTTTGTCATCAATGAACTTTGTTTACAGGGGTCGAGTCATAGATTGTGGCCTGTCATCTGGCTGTTGTGATGGTTTCTGTGGGCACAAAACAGAGGCACCGTGTGCACAACAAGGGAACACTGTATCATCGTCCCTGGTCCCAAATTATTCAATATCTTACCAGAATATATCAGAAACACTGCTGGAACAAGTGTACAAGTCTTCAAGATATCAGAAACACTGCTGGAACAAGTGTACAAGTCTTCAAGATATCAGAAACACTGCTGGAACAAGTGTACAAGTCTTCAAGATATCAGAAACACTGCTGGAACAAGTGTACAAGTCTTCAAGATATCAGAAACACTGCTGGAACAAGTGTACAAGTCTTCAGTATATCAGAAACACTGCTGGAACAAGTGTACAAGTCTCAAGACATCAGAACACTGCTGGAACAAGTGTACAAGTCTTCAGACATCAGAAACATGCTGGAACAAGTGTGCAAGTCTTCAAGATATCAGAAACACTGCTGGAACAAGTGTACAATGTCTTCAGATATCAGAAACACTGCTGGAACAAGTGTACAAGTATTCAGATATCGAGAAACACTGCTGGAACAAGTGTACAAGTCTTCAAGATATCAGAAACACTGCTGGAACAAAGTGTACAAGTCTTCAAGATATCAGAAACACTGCTGAGAACAAGTGTACAAGTCTTCAAGATATCAGAAACACTGCTGGAAACAAGTGTACAAGTCTTCAAGGACATCAGAAACACTGCTGGAACAAGTGTACAAGTCTTCAAGACATCAGAAACACTGCTGGAACAAGTGTACAAGTCTTCAAGACGTCAGAAACACTGCTGGAACAAGTGTACAAGTCTTCAAGACATCAGAAACACTGCTGAACAAGGTGTACAAGTCTTCAGATATCAGAAGCACTGCTGGAACAAGTGTACAAGTCTTCAAGATATCAGAAACACTGCTGGAACAAGTGTACAAGTCTTCAAGATATCAGAAACACTGCTGGAACAAGTGTACAAGTCTTCAAGATATCAGAAAAACTGCTGGAACAAGTGTACAAGTCTTCAAGACATCAGAAACACTGCTGGAACAAGTGTACAAGTCTTCAAGACATCAGAAACACTGCTGGAACAAGTGTACAAGTCTTCAAGACATCAGAAACACTGCTGGAACAAGTGTACAAGTCTTGAAGAGGAAACTGGACAAGTGTCTTCACCAGGTGCCAGATCAACCAGGCTGTGATGGATATGTGGGGCAGCGGACCACCAGCAGCAACAACCTGGCCATGGGCCAGGCTCCTCTGGTGCTAGCCACGTGGCCTGCAGGCCCACATATCCATCACAGCCTGGTTGATCTGGCACCTGGTGAAGATACTGGCCCAGTTTCCTCTTGAAGACTTGTACACTTGTTCCAGCAGTGTTTCTGATGTCTTGAAGACTTGTACACTTGTTCCAGCAGAGTTTCTGATGTCTTGAAGACTTGTACACTTGTTCCAGCAGTGTTTCTGATGTCTTGAAGACTTGTACACTTGTTCCAGCAGAGTTTCTGATGTCTTGAAGACTTGTACACTTGTTCCAGCAGTGTTTCTGATATCTTGAAGACTTGTACACTTGTTCCAGTAGAGTTTCTGATGTCTTCAAGACTTGTACACTTGTTCCAGCAGAGTTTCTGATGTCTTGAAGACTTGCACACTTGTTCCAGCAGTGTTTCTGATGTCTTGAAGACTTGCACACTTGTTCCAGCAGTGTTTCTGATATCTTGAAGACTTGTACACTTGTTCCAGCAGTGTTTCTGATGTCTTGAAGTGTACACTTGTTCCAGCAGTGTTTCTGATATCTTGAAGACTTGTACACTTGTTCCAGCAGTGTTTCTGATGTCTTGAAGACTTGCACACTTGTTCCAGCAGTGTTTCTGATTGTCTTGAAGACTTGTACACTTGTTCAGCAGTGTTTCTGATTGTCTTGAAGGACTTGTACACTTGTTCCAGCAGTGTTTCTGATATCTTCAAGACTTGTACACTTGTTCCAGCAGTGTTTCTGATATCCTGAAGACTTGTACACTTGTTCCAGCAGTGTTTCTGGTATCTAGAAGACTTGTACACTTGTTCCAGCAGTGTTTCTGATATCTTGAAGACTTGTACACTTGTTCCAGCAGTGTTTCTGATATCTTGAAGACTTGTACACTTGTTCCAACAGTGTTTCTGATATCCTGAAGACTTGTACACTTGTTCAAGCAGTGTTTCTGTATCTAGAGACTTGTACACTTGTTCCAGCAGTGTTTCTGATATCTTGAAGACTTGTACACTTGTTCCAGCAGTGTTTCTGATATCTTGAAGACTTGTACACTTGTTCCAGCAGTGTTTCTGATATCTTGAAGACTTGTACACTTCCAGCAGTGTTTCTGATATTTGAAGACTTTGTACACTTGTTCCAGCAGTGTTTCTGATATCTTGAAGACTTGTACACTTCCAGCAGTGTTTCTGATATCTTCTGGCAAGATGCTGAATAATCTGGGACCACGGATGTTGATACAGTGTTCTCTTATTGTACCCACGGTGCCCCTAAACTCTGGGTATTCCTTTTCAAAGCGATACTTCCTTGCAGTAGGCCTACTGACCCATGCTAGGCAGGTCCAACTCACACCCACTCACGCTAAATAACCACAAAGAGAGTTGAATGATAGCTCTAGACTTTTCGTGTCGCAATCAGCACATCACCAGGAGCTCGCACTGTTACAGAAATAGACGCAGGAAGTCCAGAAAGATCCGCTACTAAGAGTGCTGTGTTCCATTCTTTACAACTCTATTGAGAAACCAGTACGACCGAATCAGTTACAAATATCAATAAGAGAGGAGAGTATGATAAAGCAAGTGGATAAGGAAACGAAAAGACGGTACAGAGAACAATAAATAAGAGGCAGAAGAGAGAGAAGAGAGGAAGAGAGAACAATAACTCAATAAGACATGAACAGAAGATGACCAGATCCTCCATCATGACGAGGTAGATAGATAGATAGATAGATAGATAGACAGACAGACAGAGAGGGAGGGATCATAGGTCAGGTGACAATACCAGTCGTTGCCTCATGAATTTCCCCCCTCCTGCCTAATGACCTGCCTCACCCCCTCCCCTCACCCTTTCCCTCACCCCTGTGTGCCTGTGATATACCTATCATCGATTTCCAGAGCTTTGCCAGCCTACCAGCCCGGCCTACCAGCCCAGCCTACCAGCTCAGCCTACCAGCCCAGCCTACCAGCCCGGCCTACCAGCCCAACTTCAACATTCATGCGTCAGAAAGATGCAAGACGGACGGTCTTCCTGGACGTAAGATCAACCTTACAAGCGTCTTACATTCAATTAGCACGCTAGTAGACAGCCATCAACCGTGAACGTACTATACACGTACTATACCAGTGTCAAACACAAGCCTGTTAAACATTTTGCACTCTGACATGACTGTTTACCTCACGTCTCACTGACATGTATGATGAGAAGTTACTGTGTCAGAGACATGACACAGGCAGCATCTGGTTATCACAGTCATGACACAGGCAGCATCTGGTTATCACAGTCATGACACAGGCAGCATCTGGTTATCACAGTCATGACACAGGCAGCATCTGGTTATCACAGTCATGACACAGGCAGCATCTGGTTATCAGTCATGACACAGGCAGCATCTAGTTATCACAGTCATGCCACAGGCAGCATCTAGTTATCACAGTCATGACACAGGCAGCATCTAGTTATCACAGTCATGACACAGGCAGCATCTGGTTATCACAGTCATGACACAGGCAGCATCTAGTTATCACAGTCATGACACAGGCAGCATCTGTTATCACAGTCATGACACAGGCAGCATCTAGTTATCCAGTCATGACACAGGCGCATTAGTTATCACAGTCATGACACAGGCAGCATCTGGTTATCACAGTCATGACACAGGCAGCATCTAGTTATCACAGTCATGACACAGGCAGCATCTAGTTATGACAGTCATGACACAGGCAGCATCTGGTTATCACAGTCATGACACAGGCAGCATCTATTTATCACAGTCATGACACAGGCAGCATCTAGTTATCACAGTCATGACACAGGCAGCATCTAGTTATCACAGTCATGACACAGGCAGCATCGGGTTTTTTCACAGTCATGACACAGGCAGCATCTAGTTATCACAGTCATGACACAGGCAGCATCTAGTTATGACAGTCATGACACAGGCAGCATCTGGTAATCACAGTCATGACACAGGCAGCATCTGGTAATCACAGTCATGACACAGGCAGCATCTGGTTATCACAGTCATGACACAGGCAGCATCTGGTTATCACAGTCATGACACAGGAGCATCTGGTTTTTCACAGTCATGGACACAGGCAGCATCTGGTTATCACAGTCATGACACAGGCAGCATCTGGTTATCACAGTCATGACACAGGCAGCATCTGGTTATCACAGTCATGACACAGGCAGCATCTGGTTATCACAGTCATGACACAGGCAGCATCTGGTTATCACAGTCATGACACAGGCAGCATCTGGTTATCACAGTCATGACACAGGCAGCATCTGGTTATCACAGTCATGACACAGGCAGCTTCTGGTTATCAATCATGACACAGGAAACGTCTAGTTATCAGTTATCACACTAATAGCAACTTGGGTGACTGTCATACATATTTCTGAAGGCAATTTAAACTTGAGCCAAGAGCGTCCAGTTAATGTCAGGGGGTGAGGGAGGGGAGGTTAATGTCAGGGGGTGAGGGAGGGGAGGTTAATGTCGGGGGGTGAGGGAGGGGGGGTTTTAATGTCAGGGGGGTGAGGGAGGGGAGGTTAATGTCAGGGGGGTGGGGGGAGGGGAGGTTAATGTCAGGGGGGGTGAGGGAGGGGAGGTTAATGTCAGGGGGGTGAGGGAGGGGAGGTTAATGTCAGGGGGTGAGGGAGGGGAGGTTAATGTCAGGGGGGTGAGGGAGGGGAGGTTAATATCAGGGTGGGTGAGGGAGTATAAACCTTGTCTGTAACACACCAACAATGGTATAGTAGACAGCATGCTATATAAACAATATCAATCTGAGAAGTGACTGGTACAAAACAGAGTACCATCAGACATCTCCCGGGAACAGTCATGAACACTGGACACTCACACAGAAAAGATAGCTGAGATAAACACTGGTTCCTGGACTGATAACACAGCTGAGATAAACACTGGTTCCTGGACTGATAACACAGCTAAGCACTGGTTCCTGGACTGATAACACAGCTGAGATAAACACTGGTTCCTGGACTGATAACACAGCTGAGATAAGCACTGGTTCCTGGACTGATAACACAGCTGAGATAAACACTAGTTCCTGGACTGATAACACAGCTGAGATAAGCACTGGCTCCTAGACTGATAACACAGCTGATAAGCACTGGTTCCTGGACTGATAACAGAGCTGAGATAAACACTGGTTCCTGGACTCAGGAGTTTGAGGCAATCAATCCCTCAGTCTGGAATCAATGTAATCAATCTCTCAGTCTGGAGTCACTGGAATCAATCGAATAATCTTGATGACGTACTCAACCATCACGAGAATATTACAGAAGCACTGGAAGAAAGCCATCATGCAGATGTACTCACACAGATTTCACAAAAGCATATGACAGAAGTAATCATGGGGTGATGACGCAGAAAAAAAATGCAGTAGATATAACGGGGGAAAGTAGGCAACTAGATATTCAACTTTCTGAAAAACAGAACACTAGAAATAGTTGTAAACTGATCAACGTTTAGCATTAGTTGGTCCCAAATTTGAACACTGCCATGACAACATACTGGAGTGAGAGATGTTGGAGGAAGTGCAAATTAAACCCGGTGTAAAGCAGGGGCACCGTAGGCACGGTAAGAGAACATTGTATCAACATCTGTGGTCTCAGACTGTTTAACATCTTACCAGAAGATATCAGAAACATTGTTGCAACAAGTGTACAAGTCTTCATGAGCTCAACCAGACTGTGATGAATATGTGGGCCAGTTGGCCACCAACAAGAACAGTCTGGTTGACCAGGCAAACACCACACGAGCCTGGACCAGGGCCGGGCTGCAGGTGTAGGAAAATTCTCGAAACCTTTATCAAAGGTAAAGATGGACAGGGCTTGCTAGAGTAAACTATAAAAACTGAAGTTTAACCTGAAGAGCATCCACGCCCTCACATCTGCACCATCTCCAGCCTACATCTACCCATCTCCAGCATCACCCCAAGCTTCACCACCTCCCACACCTCCCAAACCACCTCCCACACCTGCCAGAGCTGACTACCTGATGCTCTCCAATACTCAATACGACTAGACAGGCAGACAAAACTTGGTGTTTGACTCTCAGGAAGACGACCACACTGCTGGCTCCTCAATCAACCCCTTGAAAAACAACTAGGTAAGTATAAATATTGACAAGCTGGTTTAGAAAAACACGTAAGCAAACACTAGAATATATTTAGAAAACGTTTGGGTCCTGAGACCTTGGTCACTTCTAACATAGAGAGGTTATAAAGACAGTATATATAGGCGGAGAGTGAGTTGTGACACAAAGTGACCTGAAGAATGACATGCTGGGATGAGGACGGGTAGATAATGTGATCACGTGACTCCTCTTCCTCTTCCTCCTCCTCCTCTTCTTCTTCTTCTTCTTCTTCTTCTTCTTCTTCTTCTTCTTCTTCTTCTCCTCCTCCTTCTCCTACCACCTACCTAACAATACAGGAAGTGGACTGGTCTGAGACCAGGCAGGGAGGAAGTAGACTGGTTTGAGACCAGGCATGGAGGAGGAGGCCTGGTTTGAGACCAGGAAGGAAGTGGACTGGTTTGAGACCAGGCATGGAGGAGGAGGCCTGGTCTGAGACCAGGCAGGGAGGAGGAAGTCTAGTCTGAGACCAGGCAGCAGGTAGAGAGATCAATGTGAGTTACTGGCTGGTCTCGCCCACTTGTCTCCACGGAGTTCCTAGTCGATATTTAATGACCGTAGTGGTCTAGCAGGGAGAGGGAGTGTAGGGAGAGAGGGAGAGTGAAGGGAGAGGGAGTGTAGGGAGAGAGAGGGAGAGAGAGGAAGAGTGTAGGGAGAGGGGAGTGTAGGGAGAGAGGGAGAGTGTAAGGAGAGAGAGTGTAGGAAGAGAGGGAGTGTAGGGAGAGAGGGAGAGTGTAGGGAGAGAGTGGGAGAGTGGAGGGAGAGTGTAGGAGAGAGTGGGAGAGGTGTAGGGAGAGAGAGGGAGGTGTAGGGAGAGAGTGGGCGAATGTAGGGAGAGAGAGAGGGAGAGTGTAGGGAGAGAGAGGGAGAGTGAAGGGAGAGTGAAGGAAAGTGTGGATAAGAGAAAGGCAGAAAGTGAAGGAGGGGAACAGTGAAAGTGTGTGTCAGTGAAGTGAGGACTACCTGGAGTATACCTGGAGGGGGCTTCGGGGGTCAACGCCCCCGCGGCCGGTCCATGACCAGGCCTCGTGGTGGATCACGACCTGATCAACCAGGCTGTTCCTGCTGGCCCCACGTAGAGCGACGTAGGAACTACAGCCCGACTGGTCAGGTACTGACTTTAGGTGTCTGTCCAGCTCCCTCATGAAGACAACCATGGGTCTACTGGTAAGTCTCCTTTTGTATGCTGGGAAGTAGATGAACAGTCTTGGGCCCCTGACACTTATTGTGTTGTCTCTGAGTGTACTCGTGGCGCCCCTGCTTTTCACTGGGGGAATGTTGCATCTCCTGCCGAGTCTTTGGCTTTCGTAGGGAGTGATTTCAGTGTGCAGATTTAGGACTGGTTCCTCTAAGATTTTCCAAGTGTACATTATCATGTATCTTTCTCGCCAATGTTCCAAGGAGTACAAGTCAAGGGACTTCAAACGTTCCCAGTAATCTAGGTGTTTTATTGTAATTATACGTGCCGTGAAAGTTCTCTGTATATTCTCCAGGTCTGCAATTTTGCCAGCCTTGAAAAGGGCCGTTAGTGTACAGCAATATTCCAGCCTAGAGAGAACATGCAGTTTGAAGAGAATCATCATGGGCTTGGCGTCCCTAGAACCTTCAAAACTAGGGACGCCAACCTATGATGATTCTCTTCAGTTGCATGTTCTCTCTTAGGCTGGAATTTTTGTGGTCACTTTAAAGATCCCTTCCAAGGCTGGGAAACTGCACACCTGGGGGAATGTACAGAGAACTTTACGGCAGTATAAGTGTTTTTAAAATAGTTCTACTACTACAGTTACTTTACCCACAACCACTGCTACTACTACCAAATATCCCACAACCACCCCCACCACTGCAATAACTACTGTCACCACCACCACCATCACCACCACCACTTCCACTGCAACAACTACTGTCACCACCACCACTGCAACAACTATCACCACCACTACCACCACTGTCACTACCCACTATTGCCTTCAGCTCCCGGAAAAAAAACAAATTTAAGCAAGCAATTAATTTATCTAATGGAGGATGGGTGGTGATGGTTGTTGTGTGGTGGTTGTTGTGGGTGTAGTAGTGGTGATGCAACAGTGGTGGTGACAGTGTTGGTGACACGGTGTGTGACTCAAATAATGTTTCTGAGCTACAAACAACAAACAAAGTAGCGAGAGTATACGAGTTAGTGAGAAGACTGGTGACGGAGTACAGCCTCACGCGCACACACACACTTTTTATATTAAATCCCTGGCAAGACTTGACCACACATTCACTACAATAAAAAAATTAAGATTAAGTCACCACCCTGTACTGTAACTGTATATAATTGTGTGTATGGAGGGTCATGGCACCCTGGCTCAACAGGGTACATAACAGGGAACTAACGAGCCTTTGCGAAAAAGTACTCAGTGAACCAACAGATAACTGGGCCCAGCTAAAAGTACTCAGTGAACCAACAGATAAAATGACCCAGCTAAGAGTACTCAGTGAACCAAAGATAACTGACCCAGCTAAAAGTACTCAGTGAACCAACAGTAACTGACTCAGTAAGAGTTTCTCAGTGAACCAACAGATAATGACCCAGCTAAAAGTTTACTCAGTGAACCCAAAAGATAACTGACCCAGCTAAAAGTACTCAATGAACCAACAGATAACTGGGCCCGCTAAAAGTACTCAATGAACCAACAGATAACTGACCCAGCTAAAAGTACTCAGTGAACCAAAAAGATAACTGACCCAGCTAAGAGTACTCAGTGAACCAACAGATAAACTGACCCAGCTAAGAGTACTCAGTGAACCAACAGTAAATGACCCCGCTAAAAGTACTCAGTGAACCAACAGATAAATGGGCTCAGCTAAGGTACTCAGTGAACCAACAGATAAAATGACCCAGCTAAAAGTACTCAGTTTAACCAACAGATAAAATGACCCCGCTAAAAGTACTCAGTGAACCAACAGTAACTGACCCAGCTAAAAGTACTCAGTGAACCAACAGATAACTGACCCAGCTAAAAGTACTCAATGAACCAACAGATAACTGACCCAGCTAAAAGTACTCAGTGAACCAACAGATAACTGACCCAGCTAAAAGTACTCAATGAACCAACAGATAACTGACCCCGCTAAAAGTACTCAAGAACCAACAGATAAATGACCCCGCTAAAAGTATCAGTGAACCAACAGATAACTGACCCAGCTAAAAGTATCAGTGAACCAATAGATAAATGACCCAGCTAAAAGTACTCAATGAACCAACAGATAACTGACCCAGCTAAGAGTACTCAGTGAACCAACAGATAACTGACCCAGCTAAGAGTACAACAACTAAGTATCATTATTGATGAAGAGTTTCACATACACAGTAGACTTCTTCAGTCAAATAAGCAGTCCATCAACCTTGGATAAAAAGTATTTGAGGTGGTCAGTCCCCAGGGACTGACCACCTCAAATAGGAAAGATAGTTTTAGCCGAGAAAACACTGAATTAGAGCAAACAGGAGAAGTACACAGGGAATAAAAGGTCATCCAGGATATTGCAAGAAATATTTCTATTCCTATGCACAATTCACTGTAAAAACTACCAGTAGAACTGGACCATTGAGAGAACACTGGTACACTGACCATTACTGAGAGAACACTGGTACACTGACCATTACTGAGAGAACACTGGTTACACTGGACCATTACTGAGAGAACACTGGTATACTGACCATTTATGAGAGAACACTGGTATACTGACCATTACTGAGAGAACACTGGGATACTGACCATTATGAGAGAACACTGGTATACTGACCATTACTGAGAGAACACTGGTATACTGACCATTACTGAGAGAACACTGGTATACTGACCATTACTGAGAGAACACTGGTATACTGACCATTACTGAGAGACCACTGGTATTTCTGACCATTTTCTGAGAGAACACTGGTATACTGGGCCATTACTGAGAGAACACTGGTATACTGACCATTACTGAGAGAAAAACTAGTATACTGACCATTACTGAGAGAACACTGGTATACTGACCATTATGAGAGAACACTGGTATACTGACCATTACTGAGAGAACCACTGGTATACTGACCATTATGAGAGAACACTGGTATACTGACCATTACTGAGAGAAACATAGTATATGACCATTACTGAGGAGAACACTAGTATACTGCAATTATGAGAGAACACTAGTATACGACCATTACTGAGAGAACACTGGTATACTGACCATTACTGAGAGAACACTGGTATACTGACCATTACTGAGAGAACACTGGTATACTGACCATTACTGAGAGAACACTGGTATACTGACCATTATGAGAGAACACTAGTTTACTGACCCTTACTGAGAGAACACTAGTATACTGACCATTACTGAGAGAACACTAGTATACTGACCATTACTGAGAGAACACTGGTATACTGACCATTACTGAGAGAACACTGGTATACTGACCAACAGAAACTAAGTAAACTCCTACAAGACGAGTATAAGTGTTGACCAACCCGGCACACAACACCTACAAGACGAGTATAAGTGTTGACCAACCCGGTACACAACACCTACAAGAAGAGTATAAGTGTTGACCAACCGGCACAAACACCTACAAGACGAGTATAAGTGTTGACCAACCCGGTACACAACACCTACAAGACGAGTATAAGTGTTGACCAACCCGGTACACAACACCTACAAGAAGAGTATAAGTGTTGACCAACCCGGTACACAACACCTACAAGAAGAGTATAAGTTATTGACCAACCCGGCAAACAAAACCCACAAGACGGTATAAGTGTTGACCAAACCCCGGGAACAAACCTACAAGACGAGTATAAGTGTTGACCAACCCGGTACACAACTCCTACAAGAAGAGTATAAGTGTTGACCAACCCGGTACACAACACTTACAAGACGAGTATAAGTGTTGACCAACCCGGTACACAACACCTACAAGACGAGTATAAGTGTTGACCAACCGGTACAAACCCTACAAGAAGAGTATAAGTGTTGACCAACCCGGTACACAACCCTACAAGAAGAGTATAAGTGTTGACCAACCGGTACACAACATTTACAAAAAGAGTATATGTTGACCAACCGGTACACAACCCCAACAAGAGAGTATAAGTTTTGGGACCAACCCGGTACAAACCCCTACAAAAAGAGTATAAGTGTTGACCAAACCCCGGGTTTCACAACACCAACAAGAGAGTATAAGTGTTGACCAACCCGGTACACAACACCTACAAAAAGAGTATAAGTGTGACCACCCGGTACACAACACCTACAAGAGAGTTTTAAGTGTTGACCAACCGGTACACAAACCCTACAAGAAGAGTATAAGTGTTGCCCAACCCGGTACACAACCCCTACACAGAAGAGTATAAGTGTTGCCCAAACCCCGGTACACAACACCTACAAGGAGTATAAGTGTTGCCCAAAACCCGGTACAAAAACCCTACAAGAAGAGTATAAGTGTTGACCAACCCGGTACACAACTCTACAAGAAGAGTATAAGTGTTGACCAACCGGTACACAACACCTACAAGAAGAGTAAAAGTGTTGCCCAAACCCCGGTACAAAACCCCTACAAGAAGAGTATAAGTGTTGACCCCCCCGGGTTTACACAACTCCAAAGAAGAGTATAAGTGTTGCCCAAAACCCGGTACACAACACCTACAAGAAGAGTATAAGTGTTGACCAACCCGGTACACAACACCTACAAGAAGAGTATATGTGTTGACCAACCCGGTACACAACACCTCAAGACGGGTATAAGTTTTTGACCAACCCGGTACACAACCCCTACAAGAGAGTAAAAGTGTTGACCAACCCGGTACCAACACCTACAAGACGAGTATAAGTGTTGACCAACCCGGTACACAACACCTACAAGAAGAGTATAAGTGTTGACCAACCCGGTACACAACACCTTTACAAGAAGGTATAAGTGTTGACCAACCCGGTACACAACACCTACAAGACGGTATAAGTGTTGACCAACCCGGTACACAAACACCTACAAGAAGAGTTTTAAAGTGTTGACCAACCCGGTACACACACCTACAAGACGAGTTAAGTGTTGACCAACCCGGTACACAACACCTACAAGAAGAGTATAAGTGTTGCCCAAACCGGTACACAATCCTACAAGAAGAGTATAAGTGTTGACCAACCCGGTACACAACTCCTACAAGAAGAGTATAAGTGTTGACCAACCCGGTACACAACACCTACAAGAAGAGTATAAGTGTTGACCAACCCGGTACAACAACTCCTACAAGAAGAGTATAAGTGTTGCCCAAACCCTGGTACACAACACCTACAAGAAGAGTATAAGTGTTGACCAACCGGACAAAAACCCCTACAAGAAGAGTATAAGTGTTGACCAACCCGGTACACAACTCTACAAGAAGGTATAAGTGTTGCCCAAACCCTGGTACACAAAAACCTACAAGAAGAGTATAAGTGTTGACCAACCCGGTACACAACTCCTACAAGAAGAGTATAAGTGTTGACCAACCCGGTACACAACTCCTACAAGAAGAGTATAAGTGTTGACCAACCTGGTACACAACACCTACAAGAAGAGTATAAGTGTTGACCAACCCGGTACACAACACCTACAAGAAGAGTATAAGTGTTGACCAACCCGGTACACAACTCCTACAAGAAGAGTATAAGTGTTGACCAACCCGGTACACAACACCTACAAGAAGAGTATAAGTGTTGACCAACCCGGTACACAACTCCTACAAGAAGAGTATAAGTGTTGACCAACCCGGTACACAACACCAAGGTCGATAGTAATGAAATAAGAAGACAGTCGAGCAGAGAGCTGCACAGGTTAACATTACTACTATAGTCCCACAGATTTCCAAAAATATAATACAATGTAAATAATATAAACTATGTACACAGGGTAAATGTAAGCAATATAAACAATGTATATAAATAATGTAGATGTAATATAAAGAAGGTAGGATGTCAAGACCCCGTGTGAACACCAGACAGCTGCAGGAAATGTAGGTCGTGTATGTTTTTACACACACACCACACACACACACACACACACACACACACACGCATAAACACACACACCACACACACACACACACACACCCACACACACACCCCATACATAAACATCACACACACAGGATCCAAAACATAGTTTTAAGACGAAACGGTATGAGGGAAGTATGGAGCAGGGAGTGTGCCTGTAGCGCCAGCAAAGAGGCGGGCGAGGAGCTATAACTCGACCCCCGTAAACACAACTGGGCAAGTACAGTATACACACAGCGTGTACACACGTACACACAGCGTGTACACACAGCGTGTACACACGTACACACAGCTTGTACACACGTACATACAGCGCGTACACACGTACACACAGCGTGTACACACGTACACACAGCGTATACACACGTATACACAGTGTACACACGTACACACAGCGTGTACGCACGTACACACAGCGTGTACACACGTACACACAGCGTGTACACACGTACCACCAGCGTGTTACACACGTAACACAGGCTTTGTGCACACGTACAAACAGCGTGTACACACGTACACACAGCGTGTACACACGTACACAGCGTGTACGCACGTACACACAGCGTATACACAGCGTGTACGCACGTACACAGCGTGTACACACGTACACACAGCGTGTACACACGTACACACGTGTACACACGTACACACAGCGTGTACGCACGTACACACAGCGTTTTTCATACGAAACACACAGCTTTGTACACACGTACACACAGGTGTACCACCGTACACACAGCGTGTACACAAGTAAAACACAGGTGTACACACGTACACACAGCGTGTACACACGTACACACAGCGTGTACACACGTACACACAGCGTGTTCATACGTACACACAGCGTGTACACACGTACACAGCGTGTACACACGTACACACAGCGTGTACACACGTACACACAGCGTGTACACACGTACACACAGCGTGTACACACGTACACACAGCGTGTACACACGTACACACAGGCACTGTTTACACGACCAACAAAGTCACCAACAGCATTCAAGAAGCTTAACAAAGAATCCTTCAGAAGTGTACATACGACACAGGTTAATCATCAAGTTGGTGTGGCCCTAGTGCGGCCCTAGTGTGGCCATGGTGTGGCCCTAGTGCGGCCCCAGTGTGTCCCCAGTGGCCCACACCTGCTGCACGGACTCTCCGGGTCAGTAATCCGAATAAAGCCATCTCTCTCATTCTTCTTGTTTCTGTATCTTGTAAAGTTGCCTGGGGAGGGGATGGGGGTAGAGGGGGAGGGGAGCGAGGGAGGGGAGGGGAGCCCCCTGGACAAGTCTTGGTGCCAGGAGCGTGATCAGCCAGGCTGTTGCTGCTGGATTCAAATGGATTGAAGCAAAGACAGAGGTACAGCACAATCTTTCATTGTAAACGTTTTAGGTATCTTACTCCCAGAGCCCGGTCCTGGGCCAGGCTCGTCTGGTCAACCAGGCTGTTGTTGCTGCTGGAGGTCCACTGGCCCACATATCCATCACAGCCTGGTTGATCCGGTACCTGGTGAAGTTACTTGTCTAGTTTCTTCTTGAAGACTTCTACACTTGTTCCAGTCGTAGTTTCTAATATGGGTCTGGGACCACGGATGTTGATACAATGTTTTCTTGTTGAGTTCACGGCGTACCTGCTTTTCACTGGCCTTATTTTACACTTCCTCTCATACCTCTTGCTCCAGTATGTTGTCATGGAAGTGTGTAAATCTGGGACAAGACCCTCAAGTACTTTCCAGGTATTTATTATGATGTATCTCTCTCTCCTCCGCTCCAGTGAGTACATATTAGGACCTTGAGGTGTTCCTAGTACTTTAAATGTTTTAGTGGCTCAACCTGTAAATGATGTGTGTGTGTGTGTGTTCCAGCTGTGATATTACTGCCCTGAACAGGGCCGTTAGTACTGAACAATACTCTCAAAGAGAGATTACAAGTGATTAGGAAAGTGTCATCACTGGCACTACTTGCTTTGTTTAGAAAGTTCTCATTATCCACCCCGTCGTCTTCTTGTCGTGACCTTTGTCTTACCTTCTTTGAAAGAAAGCTCAATCGACATAATTTCTCCCAGGTCTTTCACGTGTTCTTTTCGTTCTATTTGACGATCCTCTTGAGTTTTGTAGTGTTGCTATTGAGTTCTTCATTCTTTCCATACCTAAGAATATGGAACTTATCACCAGTGAACGTCATGGGAGGCCTGGTCAAGGACCGGGCCGCGGGGGCGTTGATCCCCGGAATAACCTCCAGGTAACCTCCAGGTATGTTGTTCTCCTCTGCCCACTGGAAAACCCTACTTATGTCTTCTTGTAATTTTTCATTGTCTTCTACAGAAGTTACTTTCATGCTTATTTTAGTATCATATGCAAATGATACAAAAGTATGACGAGTGTTTATATCTGTTATGAGGATGAGAAACAGCAGAGGTGCCAGGACAGTGCCTTGAGGCACTGAGCTTTTTACCTCGCTGATGCAGGAATTTGCTATGATTACTAATAGTTTTTGTGTTCGGTATGTTAGGAACCCGAAAATCCATTTATCTTCCCCGTAATGCGTATGTCCTCAGTGTGTGCAGTCACCCCGTGATCGCATTTGTCAAACACCTTCGCAAAATCCGTGTGTAACACATCTGCGTTTTGATTTTCTTTCAACGCCTCCGTAATTCTGTCATAATGGTTCAGCAGCTGTGACAGGCATGATCTTCCAGTTATACAACAATGCTGGTTTGGGTTATACAGATTGTATTGTTCCATAAAATTTGTAATTTAGCGTCTCATCACTCCTTCAAGGACTTTTATGTGGGTTGTTAGGGCTACTAGGCTGTAATTTTTATAAATGCTCTCTACCTTCCTTTTTTTTAAGGTTCCGGTATTTCAACAAGATCGATCATGCTAGTGCACTTATACTTTTTTTAATAATTAAGAAAATTAAAGAAAAATTTCCCGGGCTAGGTGCTTCTTAAGTGTCCAGGTTTCCAAATATCTTTTGGGAATTCTATGTTAAATTTGTACGTATGTCTATACCTGGAGTAAACCTGGAGAGAGTTCCGGAGGTCAACGTCCCCACGGCTCGGTCTGTGACCAGACCTCATGGTGGACCAGGGCCTGATCAAACATGCCTCATTGTGGGACCAGGGTTCTGATCAACCTGTACTCAATGGTGGAACCAGGGCTGATTCAAACCAGGCCTCATGGTGGAACCAGGGCTGATCAACCAGACCTCATGGTGGGACCAGGGCCTGATCAACCAAGGCCTCATGTGGGACCAGGGCTGATAAACCAGGCCTCATGGGGACCAGGACCTGATCAACAGGCCTCATGGTGGACCGACCTGATCAACCAGGGCTCATGGTGGACCAGGCCTGTTCAACCAGCGTCTTGAATATGTCAGCTATTTGGTGCTGCGTGATTCGATGGTCTCTAGATTTTAACTTTATTCGTCTCGTTGTTGGCGGCTTCCTGGTCCCAATATATCCATCAATCATTAATATTGAAAAAATTAATTCTTAATATAGACGTACGTGTAAGAAAATGATTTTTGTTTATTCTTAAAAGCAGAATTTATTTTGCCAGATACGTTTTAACATACCATGAAGGCTAGAATGTTCACTCAATATTGTGAACATTTGTGTTTGTGTGTACATGTTTGGGTTGTGAGGCAGTGACGAGTGAGTTGAGGCAGTGACGTCGTGAGTGAGTAGGCTAGAAGTGACGTGTGAGTGGGCAGTGACGTGTGGGGCAGTGACTGTGGTGAGTGAGCAGGGACGTGTGAGGCAGGGACGTGTGAGTGAGGCAGGGACGTGTGAGGCAGTGACGTTGTGGTGAGGCAAGGGACGTGTGAGGGGCAGGACGTGTGAGTGTGTCCAGGGACGTGTGAGTGAGGCAGAGTGACGTCGTGAAGTGAGGCAGTGACGTGTGAGTAGGCAGTGACGTGTGAGTGAGGCAGTGACGTGTGAGTGAGGCAGTGACGTGTGAGTGAGGCAGTGACGTGTGAGTGAGGCAGTGACGTGTGAGGCAGTGACGTGTGAGTGAGCGGGACGTGTTGAGGCAGTGTCGTGTTGAAGTGGAGGCAGGTGACGTGTGATAGTGACGCTGTGAGTGGGAGGGACGTGTGAGTGAGGCAGTGAAGTGTGAGTGAGGCAGTGACGTGTGAGTGTGGCAGTGACGTGTGAGTTGAGGCAGAGTCGTGTGAGTGTGGCAGTGACGTGTGTGTGAGGCAGTAGTGTCGTGTGGAGTGAAGCAGTGACGTGCTGTGAGGCAGTGACGTGTGAGTGAAGGCAGTGGACAGTGTGTGTGAGGCGAGTGACGTTGTGAGTGAGGCAGGGACGTGTGTGAGGCAGTAGTGACGTGTGAGTGAGGCAGTGAAGCTGTGAGTGAGGCAGTGGACGTGTGATGTGAAGGCAAGAGACGTAGGGTGAGGCAGTGACGTGTGAGTGAGGCAGTGACGTGTGGAGTGAGGCAGTGATTAGTGTGTGAGGCAGTGAGTGTGAGTGAGGAGTGACGTGTGGTGAGGCAGTGACGTGTGAGTGAGGCAGTGACCGTGTGAGTGAGGCAGTGGACGTGTGAGTGAGGCAGCGGACGTGTGATTGAGCAGTGAGTGTGAGTGAGGCCAGTGACGGGTGAGTGGAGGCAAGTGTCGTGTGAGTGAGGCAGCTGACGTGTGTGTGAGGGCAGTTGACGTGTGAGTGAGGCAGTGACGTGTGAGTGAGGCAGTGACGTGTGAGGCAGTGACGTGTGAGTGAGGCAGTGACGTGTGAGTGAGGCAGTGACGTGTGAGTGAGGCAGTGACGTGTGAGTGAGGCAGTGACGTGTGAGTGAGGCAGTGACGTGTGAGTGAGGCAGTGCGTGTGAGTGAGGCAAGTGCGTGTTGAGGCAGTGGACGTGTGAGTGAGGCAGTGGACGTGTGAGTGAGGAGGACGTGTGAGTGAGGACAGTGACGTTTGAGTGAGGCAGGCAGTGACGTGTGATGGATGAGGCAGTGACGTGTGGTGAGGCAGTTAGTGTGATGTGAAGTGAGTGTGAGTGAGGCAGTGACGTGTGAGTGAGGCAGTTGAGTGTGAGGCAATGACTTTGTTATAGAGCAGTGACTTTAGAATATATGCATTTATATATAGTTCTTCATTTACTTTGTGATATCTTATTTACTATATTTATTCATATACTTTTTCTATCTTCATATACTATTTATATCTTTATACTTTTTAATAATCACTTATAAAAACAACATCAAACAAAATTTCCTCCATTTACATCAAACCATCTAATTATAAACCAAATCAAAAACACATAACACCAATCAAAACAACCCCACACACCCCACCCACACCCACCCCCAACCCCACCCCCCCAACCACCCAACCCAACCAAACCCCCACCCACACCACCCCAACCCACCCCACACCACCCACACCACCAACCACCCATCCACCCCAACCACCCAACCCCCCAACCCCCACACCCCCCCCCCCCCCCCCCCCACCCACCAACCCACCCAACCACCTCACCCCCCCCACCCCCCCCCCCCCCCCCCCCCCACCCCCCCCCCCCCCCCCCCCCCCCCCACCCCCCCCCCACCCCCCCCCCCCCCCCCCCCCCCCCCCACCCACAACCACCCCCACCCCCCCCCCAACACCCCCAAACACACCCCCACCCACCACACACACCACCCACACCACAACCCAACCCCCCACACACCCCCCCCACCACACCCCACCCCCCCAACCCCACACACAAACCACCACCACCCCCCACCCCCCAACCCCCCCCCCCCCCCCCCCCCCACCCAACCCAAACCCCCCCCCCCCCCACCCCCCACAACACACAATACAACACACACACACAAACACACACACAACCACATAACCCCACACACCCCCACCCCACCACCACACACCCACACCCCCACCCCCCACACACACAACCACACACCCCCCACCCCCCACACACACACACACACAAATCCACACACCCACACACACCACACACACCACCCCTCTCACACAACACACCCACACTCACACACACACACACACCACACACAACAACCTCCCACACACACCCCCCCCACCACCCCCACTCCCCACACAACACACACAACCTCACACCCCACACACACCCCACACCCACACCCCATTCCTCACACACACACACACACACACCACAACACCCACCACCCCCTCACACACACACCACACCACACACACCACACCCACCCCCATACCCCCCACACACACCCCACAACACCCCTCACACACACACACAACACAACACACACCTCACACACACACCCACACACACCCTCACACACAAACCCCCCCCCCACACCCACACCCCCACACACACACATACACACACACACCCATACACATCAACACTCACTCCATACACACACACACACACACACAACACACAACACCCTCACACATTTCCTCACACACACACACACACACAGCACACCACATAACACACACACCACACACACCACCACACACACACAACACACACCTCACCACACTTCCTCACACCACAACACACACACCACACACCACACACACATAACACAAACACACACAACACACACACATACACACACACACACACACACACACACACACACACACTCACACACACACACCATACACACACACACACACACATACACACTACACACACACACACACACTCCCCACACTCCCTCCACACATACACACCACACACCACCCCACACCACACACACACCCCCTCACACACTTCCTCACACACCACACACACACACACACACACCACACACACACACACACCCCACACACACACACCACTCCCTCACACACACACACACACACTCCCTCACACCACACACACACACACACACACACCCCTCACACACACACACACACACACACACACACACACACACACACACACACTCACACACTCACACTCACACACTCACACACACTATTAAAGATACTGTACATGTCTCTTTCCATTAAAACTCTCCACCCTGGCTGTCTCCAACACTCCCCCCCCATCATTCTCTTCCCTCTCTCTTACATCCATCCATCTATACACCCATCCATCCCCTGTTGTAGCATCCTCTCCATCACCCACACACCGTAACTCCTCCCTCCCTCTCCTCTCCCTCCCACTTCACTACATAATCTTCATCCTGAGTCCTGATACACTAGAGAGAAACACAGGTAACTTCTCTTCCCATCACATATCTATCAGATACAACAGTTTAGCAGTACATGTTCATCTATCCAATCTTAATAAATAAAATCCTACTTACATCCCTTTCAATACTTTCTCCCTCGTTCTCTTCTCGCCCTCCCTTGCTCACTTCTCACTCTCCCTTGCTCACTTCTCACTCTCCCTTGCTCACTTCTTACTCTCCCTTGCTCACTTCTTACTCTCCCTTGCTCACTTCTTACTCTCCCTTGCTCACTTCTCACTCTCCCTTGCTCACTTCTTACTCTCCTTGCTCACTTCTTACTCTCCCTTGCTCACTTCTCACTCTCCCCTTGCTCACTTCTTACTCTCCCTTGCTCACTTCTTACTCTCCCTTGCTCACTTCTTACTCTCCCTTGCTCACTTCTCACTCTCCCTTGCTCACTTCTTACTCTCCCTTGCTCACCTCTTACTCTCCCTTGCTCACTCTCCCCATCTAAAAAACTCTCACAAAATAATCGAATTATTACTAACTCGGCATTCTCAAGTTAACATCAATCCTGTCAGAATAATTTCAATATTAATACATGTAAGATATGTTGTTCCAGCAGTGTTTCTTCTTGAAGACTTGTACACTTGTTCCAGTAGTGTTTCTTCTTGAAGACTTGTACACTTGTTCCAGTAGTGTTTCTTCTTGAAGACTTGTACACTTGTTCCAGCAGTGTTTCTTCTTGAAGACTTGTACACTTGTTCCAGTAGTGTTTCTCTTGAAGACTTGTACACTTGTTCCAGCAGTGTTTCTTCTTGAAGGACTTGTACACTTGTTCCAGCAGTGTTTCTTCTTGAAGACTTGTACACTTGTTCCAGCAGTGTTTCTTCTTGAAGACTTGTACACTTGTTCCAGCAGTGTTTCTTCTTGAAGACTTGTACACTTGTTCCAGTAGTGTTTCTTCTTGAAGACTTGTACACTTGTTCCAGCAGTGTTTCTTCTTGAAGACTTGTACACTTGTTCCAGCAGTGTTTCTTCTTGTACACTTGTTCCAGCAGTGTTTCTTCTTGAAGACTTGTACACTTGTTCCAGCAGTGTTTCTTCTTGAAGACTTGTACACTTGTTCCAGCAGTGTTTCTTCTTGAAGACTTGTACACTTGTTCCAGCAGTGTTTCTTCTTGAAGACTTGTACACTTGTTCCAGCAGTGTTTCTTCTTGAAGACTTGTACACTTGTTCCAGCAGTGTTTCTTCTTGAAGACTTGTACACTTGTTCCAGTAGTGTTTCTGATAACTTCTGGTAAGATGATGACCAGCCTGGGACTACGGATGTTGATACAGTGTTCTCTTATTGTGTATACAGTGCCCCATGGCTTTCCCTGGGTTTATTTTACACTTCCATATCTCTCACTCCAGTTTGTTACGGCAGAGTGAGAGAGAGAAATGCTACAGAATTTACATCACTAAATATCACTGTCATTTTGTATTCTACATTAAAATACAGACATGTACTAAGACATGTATTAAGACATGTATTAAGACATGTACTAAGACATGTATTAAAACATGTACTAAGACACGTATTAAGACATGTATTAAGACATGTACTGACACAGTGTTCACCACATTCTTGAACCAAGAGGGAGACTAGACCAGTAACCAGGAGGGAGACCAGACCAGTAACCAGGAGGGAGACCAGACCAGTGACCAGGAGGGAGACCAGACTAGTAACCAGGAGACCAGACTAGTAACCAGGAGGGAGACCAGACCAGTAACCAGGAGGGAGACCAAACCAGTAACCAAGAGGGAGACCAGACTAGTAACCAGGAGGGAGACCAGACCAGTAACCAGGAGGGAGACCAAACCAGTAAACAGGAGGGAGACCAGACCAGTGACCAGGAGGGAGACTAGACCAGTAACCAGGAGGGAGACTAGACCAGTAACCAGGAGGGAGACTAGACCAGTAACCAGGAGGGAGACCAGACCAGTAACCAGGAGGGAAACCTGGTCTCAGACCAGGACACACACCTGCATCGCCCAAAGGACATAAATTTTCCTACCAACTATTTCAATAACGTCAAAAACTGCTAGCAGCAACAGCCTGATCAACACTCAATAAGGAGGCTGGCCAAGTAGGCCAGAACAATAAGAAAGCTGGCCAGGTAGGCCAGAAAAACTCTTAAAGTTGCTTACAGGTATAAAACAGGCATATAGAAAGAGATCCAGAGTAGACCTCAGGAAGCCCATCACAGGTATACCTGTGAGAGGTATACCTGGTTACAGGTATACCTGAGAGAGGGATACCTGGTTACATGTATACCTGAGATACGGATACCTGGTTATAGGTATACCTGAGAGAGGGATACCTAGTTACAGGTATACCTGGTTATAGGTATACCTGAGAGAGGGATACCTAGTTACAGGTATGCCTGAGAGAGGGATACCTAGTTACAGGTATACCTGAGAGAGGGATACCTGGTTATAGGTATACCTGAGAGAGGGATACTTACAGGTATACCTGAGAGAGGGATACCTGGTTATAGGGATACCTGTGAGAAGGTAATTCTGTCACCGTGTAACTCAACAGGACACAATGAGATGGTAAGAATTCCTGTTTGCACTCAACAGACCAGCAGCCATAGCCTGGTTGACCAGACAAGCCTGGTCCAGGACGGGGCTAGGCTAGGAAAACCCTGGAAATTAGGCACACGTATACCATTCTACCTACATGGGTCTCAGACCAGAGGTATGCTGAATACTAACAAAGTAGCTGTGACTTCAAGTCCCTAACACAAGGAAGAGGGATATGATCATGATGTAGAAAATGCTGAGAGAGAGAGAGAGAGAGAGAGAGAGAGAGAGAGAGAGAGAGAGAGAGAGAGAGAGAGAGAGAGAGAGAGAGAGAGAGAGAGAGAGAGAGAGAGAGAGAATTTCAGGTTAAGATACTCTAGTGAATGTGAGAGTACAAATACCGCCCACACACGCCCACGCCCACAGGAGACACTACAGAGAGTGGTGTGTGTAGTGGTAGTGATGACAGAGATAGCTATAATTGAGCAGCCAGCCAGGCGACAGTACACTGTGTGTTACTAGGTGTGGTAGTGGTGGTACGAGGTGTGGTAGTGGTGGTACGAGGTGTCGTAGTGGTGGTACAAGGTGTGGTAGTGGTGGTACGAGGTGTGGTAGTGGTGGTACGAGGTGTGGTAGTGGTGGTACAAGGTGTGGTAGTGGTGGTACAAGGTGTGGTAGTGGTGGTACAAGGTGTGGTAGTGGTGGTACAAGGTGTGGTAGTGATGGTACAAAGGTGTGGTAGTGGGTGGTACAAGGTGTGGTAGTGGTGGTACAAGGTGTGGTAGTGGTGGTACAAGGTGTGGTAGTGGTGGTACGAGGTGTGGTAGTGGTGGTACGAGGTGTGGTAGTGGTGGTACAAGGTGTGGTAGTGGTGGTACAAGGTGTGGTAGTGGTGGTACAAGGTGTGGTAGTGGTGGTACAAGGTGTGGTAGTGATGGTACAAGGTGTGGTAGTGGTGGTACAAGGTGTGGTAGTGGTGGTACAAGGTGTGGTAGTGGTGGTACAAGGTGTGGTAGTGGTGGTACGAGGTGTGGTAGTGGTGGTACGAGGTGTCGTAGTGGTGGTACAAGGTGTGGTAGTGGTGGTACAAGGTGTGGTAGTGGTGGTACGAGGTGTGGTAGTGGTGGTAACAAGGTGTGGTAGTGGTGGTACAAGGTGTGGTAGTGGTGGTACAAGGTGTGGTAGTTTGGGGGTACAAGGTGTGGTAGTGATGGTACAAGGTGTGGTTGTGGGGGGTACAAGGTGTGGTAGTGGTGGTACAAGGTGTGGTAGTGGTGGTACAAGGTGTGGTAGTGGTGGTACAAGGTGTGGTTGTGGTGGTACAAGGTGTGGTTGTGGTGGTACAAGGTGTGGTAGTAGTGGTACGAGGTGTGGTAGTAGTGGTACCAGGTGTGGTAGTAGTGGTACCAGGTGTGGTAGTAGTGGTACCAGGTGTGGTAGTAGTGGTACCAGGTGTGGTAGTAGTGGTACCAGGTGTGGTAGTAGTGGTACCAAGTGTGGTAGTAGTGGTACCAGGTGTGGTAGTAGTGGTACCAGGTGTGGTAGTAGTGGTACCAGGTGTGGTAGTAGTGGTACCGGTGTGGTAGTAGTGGTACCGTGTGTGGTAGTAGTGGTACCAGGTGTAGTAGTGGTGGTACCAGGTGTGGTAGTAGTGGTACCAGGTGTGGCAGTAGTGGTACCAGGTGTGGTAGTGGTGGTACCAAGTACCACACTCATCTACCTATATACCCTAAAGCATGTTCGTGTCACTGGATAATATGTAGCCCGCCCCTCCAACATGATCTACCTCCCAAACCCC
>NC_069464.1:4371207-4508415 GCF_026875155.1 Cherax quadricarinatus
CCTTAAAGGGGGTTTCTTTTTCATGTTGTGAGAGATCCTTAAGATGGGGAGACATGTATCATGTGTGAGAGATGCCTTAAGATGCGGGAGAGATGCGGGAGACATGCATGATACATGTGTGAGAGATGCCTTAAGATGCGGGAGAGATGCGGGAGACATGCATGATACATGTGTGAGAGATGCCTTAAGATGCGGGAGACATGCATGATACATGTGTGAGAGATGCCTTAAGATGCGGGAGAGATGCGGGAGACATGCATGATACATGTGTGAGAGATGCCTTAAGATGCGGGAGAGATGCGGGAGACATGCTTGATACATGTGTGAGAGATGCCTTAAGATGCGGGAGAGATGCGGGAGACATGCTTGATACATGTGTGAGAGATGCCTTAAGATGCGGGAGAGATGCGGGAGACATGCTTGATACATGTGTGAAAGATGCCTTAAGATGCGGGAGAGATGCCCGAAAATAATAACTTCAAAAACGTTTAACAGAGAATTTTGCATTTTTTTCGATGTCACAAACATAAGTATATACTTCCACTGTATATACTTTCACTGTATATACTTCCACTGTATATACTTTCACTGTATATACTTCCACTGTATATACTTCCACTGTATATACTTTTCACTGTATATTACTTCCACTGTATATACTTTCACTGTATATACTTCCACTGTATATACTTTCACTGTATATACTTCCACTGTATATACTTCCACTGTATATACTTTCACTGTATATACTTCCACTGTATATACTTTCACTGTATATACTTCCACTGTACATACTTCCTGTGGAAAATACTGTATATATTTTCCGGAAATACAGCAATTTATAGGTAAATAGATGCCCTATATTGTATTTTTAAAAGAAGTATGTTATCGAAAAAAAGAAGAGACTCGCCATCTTGGTTTTGATTTTGTATTAGAAACGTTGGTGAATGGGGAAGAATTTTTCGTGCTCTAGAGGTTAAAATTGTGTTGACACCTCTCAAATAGGAGGTGAAATTGGTGGATATGCATTCCTGCATAACTTGAGATATCAGACGACTGGACAAGACAGCTCCAGGAACCTCAGATAAGCTCTCTAGATTTGTGTGTAATTCTAGCCAGCATTATTTTCATAGATTTAGTTAGAGTGAGGTTTTCTGAGTATGATACATTAATCTCCAGTCAAATTGGTGAGTGTTATGATTAAGATATTCTCTTTCTGTTATGTATATGTGTATCTATAATCATTTATTATTTTTAATATACAGTCCACAAATTTATATATTTACCAGCATTCCTGGTGATGTATTTTTCATTTGTAATTAATAGTTCCAGAGCAACTTGTGGATATGACAGTGGTAGGTATCGAAGGGGGACATTTTTTGCGATCTAGGTGTCCCAAATTCCTACTTGTCTAATTGATAAATAATAATTATCTTTGTTATTTACTGGTATGTACATTATGAGTTACATTCAGATAAATGCAATTTTCCACACTTCCACTGTATATACTTCCACTGTATGTACTTCCACTGTATATACTTCCACTGTATATACTTCCACTGAATATACTTTCACTGTATATACTTCCACTGTATATATTTTTACTCACAGGAAAAAATCTAGCAAACAAAATACCAAGCACAAACGCCCGTCCATCAGACTACCTCATAGGAACCTACCCAAATACCATGTTCCTAGCTCCAACCAACCCCACTGAAGTTATGCTCATCATAAACACTCTTAAAAACAAGACAGGAGACATAAACAACTTGCCTGCTTTTATGTACAAAAAAGCTTCTCAAGTATTGTCACCAATCCATTGAATCATCTACCTTCCCAACAATCCTCAAAATAGCGAGGGTCACTCCGATCCATAAAGGAGGTGACCAAGCTGACTTGAATAACTATAGACCAATATCTAACTTACCACTGCTCTCTAAAATCTTTGAAAAATTAATTAATAAACGGATCTATTCCTACCTCGTTTCACACAACATATTAAACCCTTGTCAGTTTGGATTCAGAAATAATAAAAGCACAAATGATGCTATCATACACATGCTAGAACTAATATATACCACACTTGAAAAGAAAGAAGTCCCGCTGGGCATTTTCAGTGATTTACGTAAAGCTGTCGATACAGTCGACCATGAACCTAAAAACTGTACTCCAGATTAAGCACTATTGTTCAGAGGCCACTCCCCTCAACTACCTAAAAGTCCATACTTAGTAACAGAACTCAATATGTGTATGCAAATGATGCAAACTCCTCCACCCCAACAATCACAGTAGGAGTCCTCTCCCAAATGAAGCGTCCTTGGGACCACTCCTCTTCTCATCTACATCAATGATCATACCGAATGCAACACAGCTACTCAACCCATAGTTATTTGCAGATAACAATATTATTTCCCACCCAACACAGTCTACTAGCAAGACATCGAGCTGCTTGAACTTTATTACAAAAATATCCCGCCGATGATACTAACAACTTTACGCATGAAAACTGATAAAACTTATTTACATTCAGTTTGAAAACAAAGCTAAAAGGATCATCAGTCCAAGACTCACAAGGGAAAATTCCTAGGTATCCTACCGTTGACAGTCTGCCTTAAGTTTCAGGGCTCATCATACACAAGTAACCAAGGGGAAAATTCCATAGACCCTTGACGGCCAATTACATATCAAAGAAAACTCCGACGTATCCACAAAAATCAGCCTCTCTCCTGGCACTGTATCATTCACTCATATACCCTTATCTTACATATGGAATTTGTGCATGGGGATCAACAACATCCAACCACCTAAAACCCCTAATAACCCAGCAAAAGGCAGCAGTAAGAATGATAACAAATTCCCACTCCCGCCAGCATACTCCACCAACTTTCAAGTCTGAATCTGCTCACCATTAAGAACATCCATACTTGTTCATGTACCTACTACATACACAAAACAATACACGCAAATATAAACCCTCCACTCAAACTTCTCCTCATCAACCTAAACAGGACACATGACCACAACACAAGACACAGATCTCTTTTTGATATACCTCGTGTCCATATCACAGTGTAAAAACTCTATGCACATAAAGGGCCCCAAAATATGGAATTCATTACCAGAAGATATTAAAGTAACCCAGTCTGAAAATCAATTTAAGACTCTTCTCAAAAGCCACTTAATCACCCTAGACTAAAAGCTAAATACTCAGCACACATTTACTCACCTATGTCCTCCCACATCATAACTTCAACAATCACATTGAATCTTTTATCCATTGTTGACAGGAATATAATTGAATCATTGTTTTTCACAAAAGCATTTTAGAATATAAATACGTATATCTCTGTATTATACAAATTTTGATTCATTTATAATTAATAATCTACTGTACAACTATGAAATAATAACTTTCCTACTGTACAACTATGATATACTACTTAGTATTAAGTAGACTGTAAGCCAATAGTGTTAAGTTGGCCTATAATGCCAAGGCATAATAGAGGTTCTCTTTGTATTGCAACCCACTATTGTATATACACAATCTCAATGTACTGTTTGCAAAGACATTAAATAAATAAAAAAATAATGCCAGAGGCGCGCCGGTAATATAATTCCAGAGGCCACCTCAAACTCTCACACACAGGAGCTGTGACTCGACCCACTGCAACCATATATAGGAGAGTACACATACACAGTAGTGACCAGTGAAGAGGCGGGGCCAGGAGCTATGAATCGACTCCTGCAACCACAACTAGGTGAGTACACACACAGTAGTGACCAGTGAAGAGGCGTGGCCAGGAGCTATGAATCGACTCCTGCAACCACAACTAGGTGAGTACACACACAGTAGTGACCAGTGAAGAGGCGGGGCCAGGAGCTATGAATCGACTCCTGCAACCACAACTAGGTGAGTACACACACAGTAGCGACCAGTGAAGAGGCGGAGCCAGGAGCTATGAATCGACCCATGCAACCACAACTAGGTGAGTACACACACAGTAGCGACCAGTGAAGAGGCGGGGCCAGGAGCTATGAATCTACCCATGCAACCACAACTAGGTGAGTACACACACAGTAGCGACCAGTGAAGAGGCGGGGCCAGGAGCTATGAATCTACCCCTACAACCAGTTAAGCCTCAGACAAGCAGGTTAGAACCAGCTACTCCACTAAGGGTAGTTACACGAGCAGAGGTCCTAACATGACAAATAACAAAAAAAGTCACAATACCGTGACTGGAACGATACACAAATAACCCGCACATAGAAGAGAGGAGCTTACGACGACGTTTCGGTCCAGCTTGGACCATTTACAAAGTCACTCTGGACCGAAACATCGTCGTAAGCTCCTCTCTCCTATGTGCGCGTTATTTGTGTAAGACATGACAGATTTGTTTACCCTTCAAGAGGCTACAGTGACTTACAACTCACACTTGAATGAACTTACAAACACTCAAGTTGCCGTGTTCCTTCCTTAAGAGAATGTGACCTGACCTGACTAGGTTGGGGCATTTGCTTAAGCCGGTAGGAGACTTGGACCTGCCTCGAATGGGCCAGTAGGCCTGCTGCAGTGTTCCTTCTTTCTTATGTTTTTATGTTCAAGCATCAGTTATACATGGCGGGTATAACTTTATTCAGGTATACACAAATAGATTATCATACATAGCAGCGTATGTATAGAGAATATACATGACATATGCAAATTAACCACTGTGAAACAAAAACGGTGAAGATTGAGACACTTATGCAGCATATGGGAATCTTTATTCAGGAAACGTTTCGCCACACAGTGGCTTCATCAGTCCAATACAAAGAGGAAGGCGTAAGGAGAGGAGGAGAATGAGGTAATCAGTCCCTCAACCTGGAGTCGATGTGTTCAGTCCATCAATCTTGTAGTATGTACAGCATAGGGCCGTAGACGTGGCTTATATACTGTAGTGAGGTGACATGAAGCAGGTGGAGGCGGGATCATAGTGGTACCATCACATATCGAAGTAGGTCCTTGTCCAAAGGTTGAACAAGTGTTGAAGAATTCTTTGTAAAAAAGATCCCACGATGCTGCAGTGTCTGACAGTTGTGATGAATCTTCAACTTGTCGGTTTTTCAACATTCATCACAACTGTCGACACTGCAGCATCGTGGGATCTTGTTACAAAGAATCTTCACACTTGTTCACTTTGGACCAAGGCCTACTTCGACTAGTGGATGGTCCCACTATGATCCGCCTCCACTGCTTCATGTCACCTCACTACAGTATATAATAGCAGTCTACGGCCCTATGCTGTACATACTACAAGATTGATGGACTGAACACATCGACTCCAGGTTGAGGGACTGATTACCTCATTCTCCTCCTCTCCTTACGCCTTCCTCTTTGTATTGGACTGATGAAGCCACTGTGTGGCGAAACGTTTCCTGAATAAAGATTCCCGTATGCTGCATAAGTGTCTCAATCTTCAACTTGTCGGTTTTTCAAACCATTCATCACAAAAACAGTGAACTTCCAAGCGCTCCGTGATTTCTCATTTTCCTTGATAATGTGTTTATGGGAAGCGCTAAACCCCGATGGATTATACAGCGCCAGAGAACTGAAGCACTGATCTAGTTACCCAGATCAAGAGCCCCTCAACTGGGAGATGCTGGGTTCTAACTCCGGTTAAAGAATGAAAGTGCAACATTTGGGAATGTTTACTGGGGCAACGTTTCGCCATCCAGTGGCTTCTTCAGTCCAATATGGAGAAGAACGGTGGAAGTTGAGGAGTTTGAGGTAATCAGTCCCTCAGCCTGGAGAAAATGTGTTGAGTCCATCAGTCTTGCTGTGTTGAGTCCATCAATTTTGAGCTGTGTTGAGTCCATCAGTCGAGCTGTGTTGAGTCCATCAATTTTGAGCTATGTTGAGTCCATCAATCTTGCTATGTTGAGTCCATCAATCTTGCTATGTTGAGTCCATCAATCTTGCTATGTTGAGTCCATCAATCTTGCTGTGTTGAGTCCATCAATCTTGCTGTGTTGAGTCCATCAATCTTGCTGTGTTTAGTCCATCAATTTTGAGCTGTGTTGAGTCCATCAATCTTGCTATGTTGAGTCCATCAATCTTGCTATGTTGAGTCCATCAATCTTGCTGTGTTGAGTCCATCAATCTTGCTGTGTTGAGTCCATCAATCTTGCTATGTTGAGTCCATCAATCTTGCTATGTTGAGTCCATCAATCTTGCTGTGTTGAGTCCATCAATCTTGCTGTGTTGAGTCCATCAATTTTGAGCGGTGAGTCCATCAATCTTGCTGTGTTGAGTCCATCAATCTTGCTATATTGAGTCCATCAATCTTGCTATGTTGAGTCCATCAATCTTGCTGTTGAGTCCATCAATCTTGCTGTGTTGAGTCCATCAATCTTGCTATGTTGAGTCCATCAATCTTGCTATATTGAGTCCATCAATCTTGCTATATTGAGTCCATCAATCTTGCTGTGTTGATTCCATCAATCTTGCTGTGTTGAGTCCATCAATCTTGCCGTGTTGAGTCCATCAATCTTGCTATGTTGAGTCCATCAATCTTGCCGTGTTGAGTCCATCAATCTTGCTATGCTGAGTCCATCAATCTTGCTATGTTGAGTCCATCAATCTTGCTGTGTTGAGTCCATCAATCTTGCTATGTTGAGTCCATCAATCTTGCTATGTTGAGTCCATCAATCTTGCTATGCTGAGTCCATCAATCTTGCTATGTTGAGTCCATCAATCTTGCTATGTTGAGTCCATCAATCTTGCTATGTTGAGTCCATCAATCTTGCTATGCTGAGTCCATCAATCTTGCTTGTTGAGTCCATCAATCTTGCTATGTTGAGTCCATCAATCTTGCTATGTTGAGTCCATCAATCTTGCTATGTTGAGTCCATCAATCTTGCTATGTGAGTCCATCAATCTTGCTATGTTGAGTCCATCAATCTTGCTATGTTGAGTCCATCAATCTTGCTATGTTGAGTCCATCAATCTTGCTATGCTGAGTCCATCAATCTTGCTGTGTTGAGTCCATCAATCTTGCTATGTTGAGTCCATCAATCTTGCTATGTTGAGTCCATCAATCTTGCTATGTTGAGTCCATCAATCTTGCTGTATTGAGTCCATCATCTTGCTGTGTTGAGTCCATCATCTTGCTATGTTGAGTCCATCAATCTTGCTATGTTGAGTCCATCAATCTTGCTTGTATGAGTCCATCATCTTGCTGTGTTGAGTCCATCATCTTGCTATGTTGAGTCCATCAATCTTGCTATGTTGAGTCCATCAATCTTGCTGTATTGAGTCCATCATCTTGCTGTGTTGAGTCCATCAATCTTGCTATGTTGAGTCCATCAATCTTGCTATGCTGAGTCCATCAATCTTGCTGTGTTGAGTCCATCAATCTTGCTATGTTGAGTCCATCAATCTTGCTATGTTGAGTCCATCAATCTTGCTATGTTGAGTCCATCAATCTTGCTATGTTGAGTCCATCATCTTGCTGTGTTGAGTCCATCATCTTGCTATGTTGAGTCCATCAATCTTGCTATGTTGAGTCCATCAATCTTGCTATGTTGAGTCCATCAATCTTGCTATGTTGAGTCCATCATCTTGCTATGTTGAGTCCATCAATCTTGCTGTGTTGAGTCCATCATCTTGCTGTGTTGAGTCCATCATCTTGCTATGTTGAGTCCATCAATCTTGCTATGCTGAGTCCATCAATCTTGCTGTGTTGAGTCCATCAATCTTGCTATGTTGAGTCCATCAATCTTGCTATGTTGAGTCCATCAATCTTGCTATGTTGAGTCCATCAATCTTGCTATGTTGAGTCCATCATCTTGCTGTGTTGAGTCCATCATCTTGCTATGTTGAGTCCATCAATCTTGCTATGTTGAGTCCATCAATCTTGCTATGTTGAGTCCATCAATCTTGCTATGTTGAGTCCATCATCTTGCTGTGTTGAGTCCATCATCTTGCTATGTTGAGTCCATCATCTTGCTATGTTGAGTCCATCAATCTTGCTATGCTGAGTCCATCAATCTTGCTGTATTGAGTCCATCATCTTGCTGTTTGAGGTCCATCATTTGCTATGATTGAGTCCATATCTGCTGTGTTGAGTCCATCATCTTGCTATGTTGAGTCCATCATCTTGCTGTGTTGAGTCCATCATCTTGCTATGTTGAGTCCATCAATCTTGCTGTATTGAGTCCATCATCTTGCTGTGTTGAGTCCATCAATCTTGCTATGTTGAGTCCATCAATCTTGCTGTATTGAGTCCATCATCTTGCTGTGTTGAGTACATCAACTTGCTATGTTGAGTCCATCATATCTTGCTATGTTGAGTCCATCAATTCATTGCTGTATTGAGTCCATCATCTTGCTGTGTTGAGTCCATCAATCTTGCTATGTTGAGTCCATCAATCTTGCTGTGTTGAATCCATCAATCTTGCTGTGTTGAGTCCATCAATCTTGCTGTGTTGAATCCATCAATCTTGCTATGTTGAGTCCATCAATCTTGCTGTATTGAGTCCATCATCTTGCTGTGTTGAGTCCATCAATCTTGCTATGTTGAGTCCATCAATCTTGCTGTATTGAGTCCATCATCTTGCGTATTGAGTCATCATCTTGCTGTGTGAAGTCCATCAATCTTGCATTGAGCCATCAATCTTGCTGTATTGAGTCCATCATTTGCTGTGTTGAGTCCATCAATCTTGCTGTGTTGAATCCATCAATCTTGCTGTGTTGAGTCCATCATCTTGCTGTGTTGGACTAATTACCTCAAACACCTCCTAATCTTCCACCTTTGTCTGCATCAGACTGAAGAAGTCACTGACTGGCGAAACATCAGACTGAAGAAGCCACTGACTGGCGAAACATCAGACTGAAGAAGCCACTGACTTGCGAAACATCAGACTGAAGAAGCCACTGACTGGCGAAACATCAGACTGAAGAAGCCACTGACTGGCGAAACATCAGACTGAAGAAGCCACTGACTTGCGAAACATCAGACTGAAGAAGCCACTGACTGGCGAAACATCAGACTGAAGAAGCCACTGACTGGCGAAACATCAGACTGAAGAAGTCACTGTCTGGCGAAACATCAGACTGAAGAAGCCACTGACTGGCGAAACATCAGACTGAAAAAGTCACTGACTGGCGAAACATCAGACTGTAGAAGCCAATGACTGGCGAAACATCAGACTAAAGAAGTCACTGACTGGCGAAACATCAGACTGAAAAAGCCACTGACTGGCGAAACATCAGACTGAAAAAGTCACTGACTGGCGAAACATCAGACTGAAGAAGTCACTGACTGGCGAAACATCAGACTGCAGAAGCCACTGACTGGCGAAACATCAGACTGCAGAAGCCACTGACTGGCGAAACATCAGACTGCAGAAGCCACTGACTGGCGAAACATCAGACTGAAAAAGTCACTGACTGGCGAAACATCAGACTGAAAAAGTCACTGACTGGCGAAACATCAGACTGTAGAAGCCACTGACTGGCGAAACATCAGACTAAAAAAGTCACTGACTGGCGAAACATCAGACTGAAAAAGCCACTGACTGGCGAAACATCAGACTGAAAAAGCCACTGACTGGCGAAACATCAGACTGAAAAAGCCACTGACTGGCGAAACATCAGACTGAAGAAGCCACTGACTGGCGAAACATCAGACTGAAGAAGCCACTGACTGGCGAAACATCAGACTGAAAAAGCCACTGACTGGCGAAACATCAGACTGAAGCCACTGACTGGCGAAACATCAGACTGAAGAAGTCACTGACTGGCGAAACATAAGACTGGAGAAGTCACTGACTGGTGAAACATCAGACTGAAAAAGCCACTGACTGGCGAAACATCAGACTGAAGAAGCCACTGACTGGCGAAACATCAGACTGAAAAAGCCACTGACTGGCGAAACATCAGACTGAAAAAGCCACTGACTGGCGAAACATCAGACTGAAAAAGCCACTGACTGGCGAAACGTTCCCACAATAAATATTCCCAAACACTGCACAAGTATCTAATTCTTTGTCGATTTTCGGAACCAATGTCGCAGCACCTCCGGTAAATAAGACAGATTTGCTTCTCTGGTGGTAAATATTGAGTTCCTCGGCTACTCCTCTGGCGGTGGTGTTTCTCCATATAATATTTCAATATTGTATAGTGAGAAAAGTGCGATTAGAACACTTAAAACAGGTTAAATAGCGAGATAAAAGACTGACCTGAAGTGTGTTCGGTCAACCTTCCCGCCTCTGGTCGCTCACTCCGAATCCTATCTTGTGGCTTCCTTTAATTACGTATTATTATTATTATTATAATCAAGGGGGAAGCGCTAAACCCGGAGGATTATACAGCGCTTGGGGGGGATATGGAAGGCATTCAGGCTTAATTCGGGGAACTGGAGCACAGATCCAATTCCCTAAATCAAGAGCCCCTCACCAACATCAAGGAACCTTCCTTGAGGGGTTTAATTACGTAATATGTGCTCCTAGCTCCATAAACTATCTGTTTTCTCCCTACAAGAAACTAAGAATTAAATCATAATTAAAATATCGACTAGGAAATTTAGCAGCAGTTGGAGTAAAAAATGTGGAATTTAAAATGAAGTTGGATGAACAGATTCGGACATCGACTGGATCAAGGATGTAAATGATTTTATACCATCTAAAAATAATTATGCTACATAGCTAAGTGCTAAACCCACAAGGGTCATACAGCTCTTTAATGGTAGTATTAGTTATTAATGACAATACGAATGTTACATTTTTCACACAATATTATTAGTATTATAATCATGTGCAAGCGCTAAACCCGTAGGAGTATACAGCACTTGTGGGGTGGGGGAGGGGAGAATGGAAGGTATTCAGGCTTAATTCTGGGAACTGGAGCACAGATTCCTTGAGGGGGCACACACACAATAAAGAAAATATAACCACCACAAGAGAGTTGAATGATAGCTCTAGGCCTTTCACATTGTAATCAACACTTCATCAGGAGCTTGCAATGTTGCAAAAATGTGTAGGAAGTCCAAGCAGATTCGTTCAGGGGAATGTTTTCTGCTCATATAATAAAAAATACATGCGATCTCCACTCCCCTTTCATACATGTACTGAACAAATGCATCAACCACTCCAAAACTATATCCCCACCTAATTTTAGCATTTCTGTCTTAATCCCTTCTATCCTAGCTGCTCTACTCCCTTTCATTGTACCTGCTGCCTCACCTCCCCCACACTCACACCTGGGTCTTCCTCACTCCTCAGTATTACAATGAGAACTAACCCACATTATTATTATAATCAAGGGGGAAGCGCTAAACCCGGAGGATTATACAGCGCCTGGGGGAGGGGGGGATGTGGAAGGCATTCAGGCTTAATTTGGGGATTATTATTATTATAATCAAGGGGGAAGCGCTAAACCTGGAGGATTATACAGCGCCTGTGGGGGGGATGTGGAAGGCATTCAGGCTTAATTCGGGGAACTGGAGCACAGATCCAATTCCCTAAATCAAGAGCCCCTCACCAACATCAAGGAACCTTCCTTGAGGGGTTAATTTGGGGAACTGGAGCACAGATCCAATTCCCTAAATCAAGAGCCCCTCACCAACATCAAGGAACCTTCCTTGAGGGGAACTAACCCACAAGGGTTATGAAGTGCTGTCCTCACTCCTCAAATGTGTTAACTTCCCTCGACCAATGAAAGCAATCACTGCCTTCCTCTCCATCGACATTCAATACTTCCCCAAAATATTCCTTCTGCCTCTGATCTAATGACGGCCCTCTTTCGTTTTTAACTGTTAAATCCAACTTAGTGATCTCATGCCAAACTTTATCTATATCTGCATTTACATATCTGTTTAATACATTTTTTTTTTTTTTTAACAAGTCGGCCATCTCCCACCGAGGCAGGGTGACCCAAAAAAGAAAGAAAATCCCCAAAAAGAAAATACTTTCATCATCATTCAACACTTTCACCACACTCACACATTATCACTGTTTTTGCAGAGGTGCTCAGAATACAACAGTTTAGAAGCATATACGTATAAAGATACACAACATATCCCTCCAAACTGCCAATATCCCAAACCCCTCCTTTAAAGTGCAGGCATTGTACTTCCCATTTCCAGGACTCAAGTTCGACTATATGAAAATAACCGGTTTCCCTGAATCCCTTCACTAAATATTACCCTGCTCACACTCCAACAGATCGTCAGGTCCCAAGTACCATTCGTCTCCATTCACTCCTAACACGCTCACGCATTTATTTATATTTATTATTTATATTTGAATGTGTGTGCATTTAAATCTACATACGGATAAAAATTCCAGATATAAATACAGATGTTTGCTTATATCTGCATTTTATTTTTTAACAATGGCAATCTCCCACCTTATTTAATACAGATATATTGTAATCATAACTTAGCACTAAACCCATAGGGCTCATACAGCGCTGTAATACAGATATAAATAAAGTGGTCATGTACGAATGCAGCGTGTGGCATGAATGTTGTATTGTGTGCAAAGAATTCAGAGCGTATAAATTAAAAGGCGGGTTAAGGTTATCAACAATTCATTTCAGAGGGCTTGTTGTGGTGGTTTATGCATGTAGAAAGACTGGAGAGGGACAAGATGATATAGGAGATATATTTGGGGCAAGAGGTAAGAATGGTAGGGGTCATCTCAAATATGGTTGGATAGATTATTATAATCACAAATAAGTGCTAAACCCATAAGGGATATACAGCACTGCAGAGGGACAGTGGTGATTAAATTTTAGGGACTTATGAATCGAGCAGGCTTTTGTAAGCCTGTTAGGAATGAGTGGCGATGAGCAGTTTTTAATGGACACACTGTTGGAGTGTGAGCAAGGTAAGATTTTTGAAAGGATTTGGGGAAACCAGTTAGCAGGACTCAGGTCCTGGAAATGAATATGACAATGCCTGCACTCTGAAGTTGGGATGGGGATATTGCAGTTGGAATTCTAAATTACAGCAACACAATTTAAACCACATTCATATTTTGTTACAGGTCATAGGCTGAATGTCATACCCAATTTTGATGCAAGAAAAAAAATGTGCTTACCTTAGAAGCATACATTACTGGATTCTCGTTCAGGTCACTCTGCTCCTGTCACCTGAGTGAGGTGACTCAGTGTTGGGGATACAGTAAGAACAGAAAATAAATCAGAACTGAACTGAAGTCATGGTGGAAATTTGTTACAGTATGTGCAACATTAAAAATATATGCATGTTACTGGAAAATGGCCGGACTTGAGTCCTGGAGATGGGAAGTACAGTGCCTGCACTCTGAAGGAGGGGTGTTAATGTTGCAGTTTAAAAACTGTAGTGTAAAGCACCCTTCTGGCAAGACAGTGATGGAGTGAATGATGGTGAAAGTTTTTCTTTTTCGGGCCACCCTGCCTTGGTGGGAATCGGCCAGTGTGATAATAAAAAAAAAAAAAAATACTGGAAAATATTTTATTCATGAAACTAGGTCACACTGTAAATGCCGAAATCCTGCAATTTTATCATAGTCAAGCAATACAGGTTTTTCTGTTGAGAAAAACCACATGTATTACAATAAAAGTTTAATGTAAAAATACAGTCAAATAAGCAAATCGTATCCACATTATGGGACATATGATCCACTCCGTTTATTAGGGAAGAGTAACACAGGTTAAACATTCTCAAAACTATATCAGCATCATAGTACATTTGAGTCATCTTCTATAACCGTTTATAAAAATTATAAAAAATTCTCGACACTGCTGATAAAAATTGCCTGCACTGCTATTAACCAAAAGGGCATCACTGAACAATAAGCAACATCTAAGATTTAAATTATGAATATCTGTAGAATTTGACCTCAAGACAAAAAAACCATATGATTGTAATAATGTTGGTAGAATTACTGACAATATGTAAAGTAAAAGGACACAAGTGCAACTAATGTGACATTTTATTGTGGCAACGTTTCACTCTCCAGGAACTTTGTCAAGCCGGTATCGGCTTGATAAAGCTCCTGGAGAGCGAAACGTTGCCACAATAAAATGTCACATTAGTTGCACTTGTGTCCTTTTACTTTACAAAACCATTTGACTTATGTGTGAAAATTCTACAGGTAATGCATCAAAGAAGAGCTAATGTAGTATTTAGTTTGCCTTTTATGCATGCATGAGAGCAAGATACAATATGGAGGAAATGCTGACAATCTTCAATGACTTCCAATAATGGCTAAAACCTTACAGTAGGTACCCTTGAGCAAGAGCTTATTATGGCAACTTTATATTATACAAATAGGTAAATATTTATAATTTGAACTGATCAGTTTTATTTAGCAGTTTTTCAATCCTGTCAAAAGTAAAAAAATAAACCAAATGAGGAAGAATATATTAGCACTAAAATTACAAATTGAGATACCTGCAGGTTTAATACAATGAAAAAAACCTATGATGGAAATATTGCACCCTTGTATAAAATGCTTAAAAAAACTGATGGGAGACAGAGGCACAGAAGTTCACATTTTGTTTTCTTGTAGTTTTAAAAATGATACAAAAATTCTACTCAAATGCAACTCATCCTTAAATAAGGACAATTTCTGTACATTATACACATGCTCACATTCAACATTCATACGTACAATTTTACATAAATGAAAATTTACACTTCATCCACCCATGATGATGATTTTGAAGATTTCTTTGATGACCAAAATCTCTTGCTTGAAAAAACTGCAGCAGAGTATTCGTGGCGACGGTCGAGGAACTTTCGAAATTCCGAGACAAGGAGGACTGTAGAGGTGAGACATAAAAGATGTATCCAGTCTGAGATGTGGATGCCTTCTGTCTGGAACACCCACTGGAGAAAGGGTAAGTACACAACACCAAGTAGACAAACAATTGTAGCGGTAAGAGCAACAAATAGGTACCAATTGGAAGTGATACCTATCTCCAATACTGATTTGGACTCTGAACGGCAAGACATGGCATTGAACATGTCATACATCACAAAACAAGCGAATGTCATGGTTGTATCCCTTGCAGTCACAACACCATCACTCATTTCAGATCTGTGGAGAGAGGAGAAATTATTGCCTAACAAAATTAAGAATACAAAATTGAGAAATATATTACAGTATAGCATATAAGAGTAATAAATTTTTAAACCACCTCTTTCTACAGGTATATATCTATAATAGTTAACTGTGACCTAATGACCTCATTTTCTTTTTAATCATGCTCTGAGGGATTCCCAGTAAATTAGAGATTTACCGATTCTATGAGGACAGTAGGATCTCTGTACCTTGTCCAGTGTGAAAGGTGCTACGACTAGAATACCATTAGAAGCAAGTGTACAGAGTTGATATGAAAAGTACTGTACAGTACCATCATTCTAATACCACTATATCTTATTTTGAAGGCTATCATAATCTGCTCTGCCATTTTCCTTGCAAATGCTGCATTTGCATTACTTGTTCTCTGAATGACAGATCTGACATTATTATTCTTAAGACTTTCACCTGTTTTTTATGTTCTACGAGATGGTCTTCCCGCATTCTGTATTCAATGTTCATTTTGTTCTTCAGCCTTTTTATACATGAGCAGTTGAAATTTGCCACAATTAATCATCATGTTACTTTTATTTGCTTATTGAACAACTTTATGGATATCGATTTGTATTTTTCCATCTTTCACTGACATGACTTTCATAGTCATTTTCATATTGTCCAAAAGAAGATAATATAAAATGGTGCCAGTATTTTGATCTATGTCTGCTTTGAGGATGAGAAACAATAATAGTGTTAAGACCGTGCCTTTTATTTTACTGAGACTAGATTATCTTCCAAGGCCTCTGAAATTTTATCACTGATCTAATAATTGTGCTAGGGATGACCTTCCAGCTCTATAATCACGACTTGCAGGTTTCTCCATAAAATCAGCAATATGATATCTCGATGCACTTTCAGACTTTTGTATGTGATGCCAATGCTACTGATTTATAGTTTTTTGTCACTTTCTGCTGCTCCCTTTAGGAAGTGAAACAACACCTGTCATCTCTAAGGCAATTGCGATTTCGTCTGAATCTAAGGCCCTTGCCCAAAGAACACCAAACTCATGCTAATAGTACTTTACATTTCTTTATAAACAGCACATTCTACAATCAGTATTATATATCAGAGGAAGCTCTGAGCCTGCAGGGGTTACAGAGCACCTAGGAAATGGGAAACAATCAGTTCCTAAAAACAAACACGTCAATACATGAAACACCAATATTTCAGTTCCAGTAATATTTCATCAGTACGACCCATAGAGGTTTAGCACTTATCAATGAACATAATATTTTCTTTCTTTTTTCAACAAACCAGCCGTATCCCACCAAGGCAGGGTGGCTCAAAAAGAAAAACAAAAGTTTCTCTTTTTTAAATTTAGTAATTTATACAGGAGAAGGGGTTACTAGCCCCTTGCTCCCGGCATTTTAGTCGCCTCTTACAACACGCATGGCTTACGGAGGAAGAATTCTGTTCCACTTCCCCATGGAGAATGAATATAATATATAATAATGTTAATATTTAAGTGGTTAATTTTTTCATGACATAATCTGCAGTGCCAAAATCTAATATTCTTCATAACCTACCTGAAGACCCACAAGGTTCCACAAATTATAACTGAAGCTGATATCACACAGTTCTTGATGAGTTTCTTTGTTATCAGATCTTTGGTCGTATCTCGGGGAGGTTGAACTTTAACATCATCATCAATAGGCTCCATACCCAGAGTGAGTGCTGGAGGTCCATCCATTATTACATTAATCAGCAGGATCTATAATGCACGAGAAACAGTACGTCATTAATAGCCCGACAAGTTATACGAAGATTTACATGCTGTATATAAATACAGTATAGCTGGCAAGTTATGATACATATGCTGTATATACAGTATGGCTAACAAGTTATAAGATAACACCACATACTGTATAGAAAATACAGTATAGCTGACAAGTTATAAGATGACACCCTGCCTTGGTGGGAATCAGCCAGTGTGATAATAAAAAAAAAAAAAATAAAAAAAACACAGTATGTTCATGGATAAATATTCTTTATGCTTGTAATTAACTGTTTACATGCTTAAGAAGTTACTTCTAACCTGCATGGGGTTGAGGGGACTGGGTAGGCCAAAGAGTGTAGAAAGTGCAATAAGACTGAGAGCAACTAGGCTAGTGCTCACTTGGAATTGCACAAAGTTTGAAATATTGTGAAAAATACATTTTCCCTCCTCAATTGCAGATCTGAAAAAAATGCCATTTTATAGACACAGTGTACACACATTCATATGAATAACTCATTTAACAGTACAGAAATACTATAACATGAATAATTTTGGTCTTGTTAGAAAGCCTCCCCTGAGCCTGAGAAGAGTTTCTAGTTAGATAAAAAATATTTTTTTTTTTTTAACAGACTGGCTATCTACCACAGATGAAGGTTGACCTGAAAAAAGAAGACACACTTTCATCATAACTTGCTCCATCATTATCTTGCCAGAGGCAAGCTGATACTACAGTTCAAAACTGAACCTATCTCCACCCCAAAAATATTCACATTATTTCTGTAATATTGAGCATGGGTTAATTGAATGCACTGCTCAAAGTCAGTGAATAACTCAATATTCATACAAGACATTTCATCAATACAATTCTTAGATACACTAATAACTGGTTTAATAATTACTTTAAATAGTTAATAAAAGGACTTAGGTAGTAGGTTGGTAGACAGCAACCACCCAGGGAGGTACTACCGTCCTGCCAAGTGAGTGTAAAACGGAAACCTGTAATTGTTTACATGATGGTAGGATTGCTGGTGTCTTTTTTTTTTTTCTGTCTCATACACATGCAAGATTTCAGGTACATCTTGCTACTTCTACTTACACTTAGGTCACACTACACATACATGTACAAGCATGTATATATACATACCCCTCTGGGTTTTCTTCTATTTTCTTTCTAGTTCTTGTTCTTGTTTATTTCCTCTTATCTCCATGGGGAAGTGGAACAGAATTCTTCCTCCGTAAGCCATGCGTGTTGTAATAGGCAACTAAAATGCCGGGAGCAAGGGGCTAGTAACCTCTTCTCCTGTATATATTACTAAATGTAAAATGAGAAACTTCTGTTTTTCTTTTTGGGCCACCCCACCTCAGTGGGATACGGCTGGTGCGTTGAAAGAAGTTAATGAAAGGAGACCCCCAACTAAGGCACAGACTGCATTTCAGGTGTATAACCTGCAACTTAATTTTGTATAGAAAAAAGCATAAAGGATGGTTGCACATCACATGTTTGTAACTTCAGACCCACAATTATGTAACAATCTGTAACTGGGGTGTTCACAAGCTGAAACTCTATATCAATATGTATAATTATCTGAATTTATAATCAGAATCCATTAAATTACTCATCCATATCACTGATCATTTTCACTGACAGATGCAATAATCAAAATTCTGAAAAAAGTCAGAGGAATATGGTAAAAACACCTTAGGAACCAATTAAATTTTAACAACTGCTGATAAGCAACACAAATATGTGTGAAACATAATCCTTTTACACTTTACATGTATTACTGTTTTCCACTTGCAAGCTGAAACAAGAGGAATATAATTTGTTTCAAAGTTGGAAGACCTCCAGTACATCCAAAAGCAACAATGATAAATATCTTTCTTTCTTTCAACACACCGGCCGTATCCCACCAAGGCAGGGTGGCCCAAAAAGAAAAACGAAAGTTTCTCTTTTAAATTTAGTAATTTATATGGGAGAAGGGGTTACTAGCCCCTTGCTCCCGACATTTTAGTTGCTTCTTACAACACGCATGGCCTACGGAGGAAGAATTCTGTTCCACTTCCCCATGGAGATAAGAGGAAATAAACAAGAATAAGAACTAGAAAGAAAATAGAAGAAAACCCAGAGGGGTGTGTATATATATGCTTGTACATGTATGTGTAGTGTGACCTAAGTGTAAGTAGAAGTAGCAAGATGTACCTGAAATCTTGCATGTTCATGAGACAGAAAAAAGGATGCCAGCAATCCTACCATCATGTAAAACAATTACAGGCTTTCGTTTTACACTCACTTTCAGGATGGTAGTACCTCCCTGGGCGGTTGCTGTCTACCAACCTACTACCTAGGCAATGATAAATATTTTTTTTTTTTTTATCATCACACTGGCCGATTCCCACCAAGGCAGGGTGGCCCGAAAAAGAAAAACTTTCACCATCATTCACTCCATCACTGTCTTACCCCCTTTCATTTTACCTACTGCCTCACGAACTTCCCCCACACTCACAACTGGCTCTTCCTCACTCCTACAAGATGTTATTCCTCCTTGTCCTATACACGAAATCACAGCTTCCCTATCTTCATCAACATTTAACAATTCCTCAAAATATTCCCTCCATATATATCTGACAAAATTACTCACAGGAACAATAAGACAATACAGTAGCTGGAACAATTCACTATTAACCAATAATTTGAAGAGGAAACCTTAGAAAACACTTCAGTCCATCTTGAACCATCATCAAGTCTCATTCTCTAATAGTCTTTACAGAAGAGCACAGTAATACTGACTTGATAATGATCCAGGACCCGCTGAAATGTGTAATACAGCAAGGTCTTGATTAGTGTCAGTAAGGATTCCTGCGGAGTGGTCACATTATTCAAATTATTTGCAAGGTTTGCACACAATTTGAAGAGTTTGGGAAAAAACTAATATTAATTATTTCACATTACATCAAAATTTGCACTATTCAAGACTTGGCTGTACTATGCTATAAAAACAAATTATTAATAACATTTCATTCATAAAAGATGTGTTGAACAGGGATCATACAGTGCATGGGGGAAAAATGGAAGGCAATCAGACTCAATCCAACAAAAGGGAGGATAAGTACAACTTTCATATCACTTATACAATGCTTACAATATAGTGGTGAAATTGTCATCATTGAGGATCATATCAGCAGCTTCTTTACTAACCGCTGAACCCATCTTGCCCATGGAGATACCAATATTTGCACGTTTAAGGGCAACAACGTCGTTCACACCATCACCTGTCATGCCAACAATTTCTCCACATTCCTGAAGAGCCTGGCAAAAGACACGAACAGATGCTCGATCAGGAAATAAAGTAGAGCTTTGGGTACAGGTATTAAATCAATGAGGAAAGATACATGTCGTCATAAGTTTCTTTCTCCTATGTGCGGGTTATTTGTGAACAGCCTCTCCTCACTTAACGATGGAGTTCCATTCCTAAGACCAAGTTGGTAAATGAATTCATCACTAAGTGAGGAACATACTATAATGGTAGTGGGTTTCTGTCAATCATCTATGATATTGTTTTAATGTCACCTTTGCACCATTTATAACATTCCTGGTATATTTTTAAATGTTTATACAGTATTTTTTTATTTATTATCATAATGGCCAATTCCCACCAAGGCAGGGTGGCCCGAAAAAGAAAAACTTTCACCATCATTCACTCCATCACTGTCTTGCCAGAAGGGTGCTTTACACTACAGTTTTTAAACTGCAACATTAACACCCCTCCTTCAGAGTGCAGGCACTGTACTTCCCATCTCCAGGACTCAAGTCCGGCCTGCCGGTTTCCCTGAACCCCTTCATAAATGTTACTTTGTTCACACTCCAACAGCACGTCAAGTATTAAAAACCATTTGTCTCCATTCACTCCTATCAAACACGCTCACGCATGCCTGCTGGAAGTCCAAGCCCCTCGCACACAAAACCTCCTTTACCCCCTCCCTCCAACCTTTCCTAGGCCGACCCCTACCCCACCTTCCTTCCACTACAGAACTGATACACTCTTGAAGTCATTCTGTTTCGCTCCATTCTCTCTACATGTCCGAACCACCTCAACAACCCTTCCTCAGCCCTCTGGACAACAGTTTTGGTAATCCCGCACCTCCTCCTAACTTCCAAACTACGAATTCTCTGCATTATATTCACACCACACATTGCCCTCAGACATGACATCTCCACTGCCTCCAGCCTTCTCCTCGCTGCAACATTCATCACCCATGCTTCACACCCATATAAGAGCGTTGGTAAAACTATACTCTCATACATTCCCCTCTTTGCCTCCAAGGACAAAGTTCTTTGTCTCCACCGACTCCTAAGTGCACCACTCACCCTTTTCCCCTCATCAATTCTATGATTCACCTCATCCTTCATAGACCCATCCGCTGACACGTCCACTCCCAAATATCTGAATACATTCGCCTCCTCCATACCCTCTCCCTCCAATCTGATATCCAATCTTCCATCACCTAATCTTTTTGTTATCCTCATAACCTTACTCTTTCCTGTATTCACTTTTAATTTTCTTCTTTTGCATACCCTACCAAATTCATCCACCAATCTCTGCAACTTCTCTTCAGAATCTCCAAAGAGCACAGTGTCATCAGCAAAGAGCAACTGTGACAACTCCCACTTTATGTGTGATTCTTTATCTTTTAACTCCACGCCTCTTGCCAAGACCCTCGCATTTACTTCTCTTACAACCCCATCTATAAATATATTAAACAACCACGGTGACATCACACATCCTTGTCTAAGGCCTACTTTTACTGGGAAAAAATTTCCCTCTTTCCTACATACTTTAACTTGAGCCTCACTATCCTCGTAAAAACTCTTCACTGCTTTCAGTAACCTACCTCCTACACCATACACCTGCAACATCTGCCACATTGCCCCCCTATCCACCCTGTCATACGCCTTTTCCAAATCCATAAATGCCACAAAGACCTCTTTAGCCTTATTTAAATACTGTTCACTTATGTGTTTCACTGTAAACACCTGGTCCACACACCCTCTACCTTTCCTAAAGCCTCCTTGTTCATCTGCTATCCTATTCTCTGTCTTACTCTTAAGTCTTTCAATAATAACTCTACTATACACTTTACCAGGTACACTCAACAAACTTCTCCCCCTATAATTTTTGCACTCTCTTTTGTCCCCTTTGCCTTTATAAAAAGGAACTATGCATGCTCTCTGCCAATCCCTAGGTACCTTACCCTCTTCCATACATTTATTAAATAATTGCACCAACCACTCCAAAACTATATCCCCACCTGCTTTTAACATTTCTATCTTATCCCATCAATCCCGGCTGCCTTACCCCCTTTCATTCTACCTACTGCCTCACGAACTTCCCCCACACTCACAACTGGCTCTTCCTCACTCCTACAAGATGTTATTCCCCCTTGCCCTATACACGAAATCACAGCTTCCCTATCTTCAAAAACATTTAACTTTTCCTCAAAATTTCCCTCCATTTCCCCCAATACCTCTAACTCCCATTTAATAAACTCTCCTTCTTTTTTTAACTGACAAATCCATTTGTTCTCTAGGTTTCCCTTTAAACTTTTTTAATCTCACCCCTTTTCACTTTATTTTCAAAAAAATTTGTTGATAACATTCACCCATTCTCATTTGTCTCTTTTTCATTGCTTCCCACTCTTAACCCTCTCTTTTTCTCCTTATTTTCCCCTCTTGGCTCATTCTACTTTGTAAAAAAACTTTTCATATGCAACTTTTTTCCCTTACTATTTCTTTACATATCATCCCCCAATCGCTCCTTTTCCCCCCCCCGCCCACTTTCCTGTAACCACAAACTTTGTGAACACTCCCAACACAAATTTTTTTTAAACCCCCCCATCCCTCTTCGACCCCTTCCTTGCTCTATTAGCCCATCTATCCCCCAAAGCTGTTTTTTTCTTACCCAAACTGCCTTCTTTTTTTAGTTTATAAACCTTCACCTTTCTTCCCGATGTTTCTTTCCCTTGTTCCCCATCTACCTTTTACTCTCATTTGAGAAAACTAAAAAGTGACGATATTTGTGGCCCCTCTAATAAACTGTACATCCTAAAGTCTACTACAGTCTTTTATCTACCAATACATAACCCAACAAACTACTGTCATTTCCCCCTCCATAATTTTGTATATTTATTTATCCTTTTCTTAAAATCCCTATAACAAACCCCCTTTCATACAAATTTCAATCAAAGGGCCCCCATTTTTCATTTATGCCGGGACCCCAAACTTACTACCACACCCTCTCTAAAAGTTTCTGTTATTGTAATAAATAGAAAAGGGGGGAAATAGCTCTAATTATAATTATTTAGGTATGCATGCCAGTCAGAGGGCCCATAAGCATGAGTTTGGGAAATGAGTACTTTGCAAGTAAAGAGGCTGATGGTCCACTCATGGATATGTCTTTTTTGTTCTTTTCTGAGGAACTAATAAAAGAGAAGAGAGAAATTTTCTTCTCTCTCTCATTTGCAACTTATGGTAGTCCAGGAATTTTAAAAAACACAATCTAGTTTCATCTTCAATTTGTTGTTATGAAATTGTTCAAGTCCGTTTCTCTCTTTATTTATTATATATTAAAGCAAATACTTGAAGGGATCAAGATCTAAAAAAAAAAATTTAAGATTGAATTTTTTTTAACCGGTTATTTTTATATAGCCTCAAAGTTCCTTTGTATAAAGGCAAATGGGACAAAAGAGAGTGCAAAAATTATGGGGGTAAGTCGTTGGTATACCCGGTTTAAAAGTGTATAGTGAGTTATTATTGAAAGAATTAAGAGTAAGACGGGAATAGGATAGCGTGACAAGGGGGCTTTAGGAAAGGTAGGGGGTGTGGACCCGGGTGTTTACAGTGAAAATAAAAGTGAACAGTATTTGTAAGGCTAAAAAAGGGGCTTTGTGGCATTTATGGATTTGGAAAAGGGTAGACGGGTGGATAGGGGGCAAGTGGCAGATGTGCAGGTGTATGGGATAGGAGGAGGTTACTGAAAGCAGTGAGAGTTTTTTATGATGATGTGGGTCAAATTAGGTTGTAGGAAAGAGGGAAATTTTTTTCCCGTAAAAAGTAGGCCTTAGACAGGATGTGTATTCACGGGGTTTTTTAATTATTTTGATGGGGTTTTTAAGAGAAAGTAAAACGGGGTCTTTGGCAAAAGGCGTTTGGGGAGGTTTTAAAAAATAAAAAATCAAATAAAGTGGGATTGTCACGGTTTCTCTTTTGCTGAGACACTGTGCTTTGGAAATTTGAAGAGAAGTTCAGAGTTGGTGGATGAATTTGTAGGGTATGCAAAAGAAGAAAATTAAAAGTGGATACAGGGAAAGGTAAGGTTGGGATAAAAAAAAAAGATTAGGTGATGAAAAAAATTTGGGAAACAGATTGGAGGGAGAGAGTATGGAGGAGGGAATGTATTCGATTTTGGGAGTGGACGTGTAGCGGATGGGTTTGAAAGATGAGGTGAATATAGAATTGATGAGGGGAAAAGGGGGTGGTGCACTTAGGGGTCTGTGGAGGACAAAAAATTTTTCCTTGGAGCAAAGAGGGGAATTATGAGAGTATGTTTACCAACGCCTTTTTTAAAGGGTGTGAAGCATGGGTGATGAATGTTGGGAGGAGAAGGCTGGAGGAGTGGGATGTCATGTTGAGGGGAAGTGTGGGTGAAAAAATTTTTGCGAGAATTGTAGTTTGGAAGTTAGGAGGGGTGCGGGGGTTCCAAAACTGTTTTCCAGGGGCTGAGGAAGGGTTGTTGAGGTGGTTCAGAAAGTAGAGGAAGGGGCAAAAAAGAAGATTCAAAAGTGTATCAGTCTTTGGGGGAAAGGCGGGGTAGGGGTCGGCCTAGGAAAGGTTGGAGGGAGGGAGTAAAGGAGGTTTTGTGTGCGAGGGGCTTGGACTTCCAGCAGGCATGCGTGAGCGTGTTTGATAGGAGTGAATGGAGACAAATGGTTTGTAATACTTGACGTGCTGTTGGAGTGTGAGCAAAGTAACATTTATGAAGGGGTTCAGGGAAACCGGCAGGCCGGACTGGAGTCCTGGAGATGGGAAGTACAGTGCCTGCACTCTGAAGGAGGGGTGTTAATGTTGCAGTTTAAAAACTGTAGTGTAAAGCACCCTTCTGGCAAGACAGTGATGGAGTGAATGATGGTGAAAGTTTTTCTTTTTCGGGCCACCCTGCCTTGGTGGGAATCGGCCATTGTTTACCTGGAGTTTACCTGGAGAGAGTTCCGGGGGTCAACGCCCCCGTGGCCCAGTCTGTGATCAGGCCTCCTGGTGGATCAGAGCCTGATCAACCAGGCTGTTACTGCTGGCTGCATGCAAACCAACGTACGAGCCACAGCCCGGCTGATCAGGAACCGACTTTAGGTGCTTGTCCAGTGCCAGCTTGAAGACTGCCAGGGGTCTGTTGGTAATCCCCCTTATGTATGCTGGGAGGCAGTTGAACAGTCTCGGGCCCCTGACACTTATTGTATGGTCTCTTAACGTGCTAGTGACACCCTGCTTTTCATTGGGGGGATGTTGCATCGTCTGCCAAGTCTTTTGCTTTTGTAGTGAGTGATTTTCCTGTGCAAGTTCGGTACTAGTCCCTCTAGGATTTTCCAGGTGTATATAATCATGTATCTCTCCCGCCTGCGTTCCAGGGAATACAGGTTCAGGAACCTCAAGCGCTCCCAGTAATTGAGGTGTTTTATCTCCGTTATGCACGCCGTGAAGGTTCTCTGTACATTTTCTAGGTCAGCAATTTCACCTGCCTTGAAAGGTGCTGTTAGTGTGCAGCAATATTCCAGCCTAGATAGAACAAGTGACCTGAAGAGTGTCATCATGGGCTTGGCCTCCCAGTGTGATAATAATAAAAAAAAAAAATTTATATAGCCGGACTTCAGGTCCTGGAAATGGGAAGTACAATGTCTGCACTCTAAAGGAGGGGTTTTGGGATATTAGCAGTTTGGAGGGATATGTTGTGTATCTTTATACGTATATGCTTCTAAACTGCTGTGCTCTGAGCACCTCTGCAAAAACAGTGATTATGTGTGAGTGAGGTGAAAGTGTTGAATGATGATGAAAGTATTTTCTTTTTGGGGATTTTCTTTCTTTTTGGGTCACCCTGCCTCGGTGGGAGATGGACGACTTAAAAAAAAAAAAAAAAAAAAAAAAAAAAAAAAAAATTCCCACCATAGTAGGGTGACCCACAGACCACTTAGCTCTATTTGAAATAACCCAAAAGCCTCAAAATTTTATTATACAAAGGGTGTGAAGGTTGAAATTGGTAAGGGCTTGAGCCTTCAGCAAGAATGTATGTGTGTTGGTTTAAAATAGAGAGAAGCCTTTGTGATCTGTAGTACTGCTGAAGTGTAACCAAAGTGGCATCCATGAAGGAATTTATGTGAACTAGTTAGCCAGACTTGAGTTGTAGTGCTGATAAGAACTGTGCCTGCACTCTCAAGGATGGCTGGGGATGTTGGGACTTGGCATGTCATTTGAATTGTAATGTTCAAACACTTCTGGAAACATAGCTAGAGAATGAGTGATAGTTCCAAGTCAGACTGAAATCTCAACATAAGTTGTCTCATATGTGTGGGTATTTGTGTATACGAGTGATGGTTAACGTGTTATCTTCTTTAGGTCACCCTGTTGAGAAATGGGTAGCGCATTAAAAACAAAACAGGTACCTTGACAATACGCAGTTTATGTCTGGGTGACACTCGATAAAACACTGTTGCATCAGATACCAATCCAGTCAGCACCCGGTCATCCATGTTGTCCAGCTGTTCTCCAGAGAAAACCGTTCCAGGACGTACCTACAATGAGAAAGATAATGAACCAAACTTTTGTCAGTTTACAGTTTCAGAGCTGCTAAGATCTAACAATCCCTCTTCAGAGGGATGAGGAGGGGTTATTGAGGTGATATGGACATGTAGAGAGGATGGAGAGGGATAGGTTGATAAAGAGGGTGTATAAATTTGGAGTGTACAGTAAGAGGGGGTAGGGGTGGAGGGAGGGGTAAAGAAGGCTTCAAGTTTTAAGAGACTGAGCATCCAGTAGGTTTGTGTCAGCGTTAGGAGTGAACGAAATTTAGTAAAATTCACGAGAAAGAGCAAAACCCAAAATAGTTAAAACAGTGACCAGGGAATGGGAGGTAATCAGGCTTGATCAGTGAAGAAGGTAGTTCTAATTTCTTGAATTAGGAGCCCTTCAATCAGCATCAAGGCACTCTCTCCTCCCTTCAATGAGTTCAAACATTATCCAACAATACTTACATGCAGGCCAACAGCTTGAGCTATAGCACATGCCGTCTCCTGAGCATCACCTGTGACCATCTTCACTCTGACCCCAGTGGATTGCAGTGTGGTCACTGAAGACCGAGCCCCTTCTCTCGGAGGGTCCATGATGCCTAACATGCCCATGTAGCTTAATTCTAATAAGGACGATCCTCGGGCAATTCCAATTACTGAAATTTAAATTAAAGTTATTCCAAGAGAAAGAAATCTAACACAATAACTGTATCCCACTGAGGAATGGTCCTCTAAAAACAAACACACACACACAACACACAAACACACACACACACACACACACACACACACACACACACACACACACACACACACACAACATACATACATACATACATCTATATATATATTCACCATTTACTTATTTTGTGTTGACAGAAGTGTGCTGAGAGTGCAGATGACCCTCCTAACATTCTCAACCCTCCTCCAGTGCAAGCACTGTACTTCCCAACTCCAGGACTCATGTCCTACTAAGTGTTTTCCTAAATCCCTTCATAAATGTTGATTTGCTCATACTCCAGCAGCATATAAGCATGTCCAACCCTTCTTGGGACAACCCCCACCCCCTCTTTCCACCCATTTTTTTTTTACACACTGGCAGTCTCCCACCAAGGTAGGGTGGCCCAAAAAGTGAACACTTCTGCTATCAGTCACACTATCACTGTCTTGCCAGAGGATCTCTAGTAGACTGAAAGTAGTGGCTTCATTTCTGTACTGTTTAACAAAGGTTAACCTAATGTATTATGCACACAGTTATTGTATATTTCACTCAATACAGTAATACTGCAATAGTGATTATCATTATTACAGCGGAACCTCAGTTTTCACATGCCCTAGTTTGTATGTAAAACTATAGTTATTCTCTATAAAATGTATTTTTTGTTAATATTTCCCATAAGAAATAATGTAAATCCAATTAATCCGTTCCAGACACCCAAAAATATTAAAAAAAAATACATTTTACAGAGAATAACTCTAGTTTTACATACAAACTAGGACACACGAAAACCGAGGTTCCACGGTATTATTATAATCGTAGAGAAATGCTACATCCACATTAAAATGTGTTGAAGTAAGTTCAATCAACTATCAACCTGGAAAACTTACCTCTAAGTCCTTGCCGCCCACGCTCAAGGCTTGCAGTCAAAATTTTATGTTGCTTTTCCTGAGAGAGTGGAAGTAAAGCCATATTTTGATGGTAGTGAGTGCAGGACCTTAATACTGCTTCAATTGCACCCTTCACAATCCATTCTACCTCTCCAGTCTGTAAAAGTTGTATACTGTATTAGTATACAACCACATTAATTTTTTTTTTTGTAGCAACCATCTCCCACCAAGGCAGGGTGACCCAAAAAAAAAAAAGAAACACTTTCACTATCATTCACACATAATTAGTCATTGCAGACACACCCAGATACAACAGTTCAGATGTCATTTCAACAAGCCAATATCCCAACCCCCTCCAAAAGTGCAGACATTGTGCTTCCTACCTCCAGTCCAGCTAACCAGTTTACCTGAGCTCCTTCACAAAATGTTACCCTGCTCACACTACATCATCTTGTCAAGCCCCAAAAACCATTTGTTTCCATTCACTCCTATCTAACAAGCTCACACATGCCTGCTGTGTCTCCAAGCCCCTTGCATACAAAACCTCTTCACCCCCTCCCTTCAGTCTTTTCTAGGATGACCCCCCTACCCCTCCTACATATTTATACACTCTCCAAGTCATCCTATTTTGCTCCATCCTCTCTAAATGACCAAACCACCTTAACAAGCCCTCCTCAGCCCTCTGAACAATACTTTTAGTAATTCCACACCTTTTCTTAATTTCCACATTATGAATTCTTTGCATAATATTTATACCACACGTTGCCCTTGGACACAACATCTCCATAATAATATATAACATTACAATACAGTACTAGTGTATGCAAGATGCCACAACAAAGAGTGACAGTTACCACATTAGATTTAACATTTAGATTTTTTTCCTACTTCAATTATTTTCCACCAAGATTTGGTGACAAAAAATTACAGCCTTCATTTTTTTAACAAACTGGCCATCTCCCACCGAGACAGGGTTACTAACCCCTTGTCCCCAGCATTTTAGTCGCCTCTTACAATATGCATGACTCATGGAGGAAAGATTCTTCTCCACTTTCCCATGGAGTCTGGGCCAATTTATGTGCACAGTCTATTATAGATTGAGTCTAACACAAAGAATATCAAAGCTGCCTAAAGACAAAAACTACAAAAATTATAATCAACCAATAGCTTGGTAGAGAGGCAGCATTCAGAGAGGCACTACTGTAGTGTCATGTAAGTCTGAAATGAAAGCTCACAATCTTGCAGACTTATTGGCCTTTTCTGTCTCAAATACGAAAAAAAGGACAGGTAAATGTTACTAACTTCTACTTACATTCAGTATACACTTATCTTTATTTTCCTATGTTTCTTGATAGCTCTTATTCCTTTAATGGACTACGGTACCATCTAAGTGGTTTCTTATTATATCAGCCATATATGACTATTAATTTACCTACTACTGAAGTCAGACACATTGGGTGGTAATTTGATGGTAATGACTTATTCCTTGATTTAAGGATGGGATAATGATTCCTGAAACCAATAACAGGCAACAAGTATAACACTAATGAAAGGATTTCTGAAAAGGTTATCTAAAGTCACTAACATTTGTTATGAGATGTGATCATTCAACACAATGCAGAGAATGCACTCAAAATAACACAATGCAGAGAATGCACTCAAAATAACACAATGCAGAGAATGCACTCAAAATAACACAATGCAGAGAATGCACTCAAAATAACACAATGCAGAGAATGCACTCAAAATAACACAATGCAGAGAATGCACTCAAAATAACACAATGCAGAGAATGCACTCAAAATAACACAATGCAGAGAATGCACTCAAAATCTTGAAAAATTTGCCACATTTATACAACAGATTTTTTAAAGATAAAACTTACCTTCTTATTCTTCACTTTCACTGACATTGTTTTTGTTTCTGACTTGAAGGGAATTTCCTCTAATCTCTGGTATTTATCTCTTGCATTATATACACCGTGCTGCAAAGCAAAAAACATGATATATATAAAATACAACTCATTTACTATACCCTAGAAAAATTAATGCAGCTGATATCTGTTCAAGAAAAAAAAATAAAGCTCCTACATTAAGTTTCAAATGTGATGATACTAAAAAAATCATAATACCATAATGCAATAATTCTAATGAAGTGACGGGTAATTACCAAGTGTGGTAATTACTAACCAAGTGTGGTAATTACTAACCAAGTGTGGTAATTACTAACCAAGTGTGGTAATTACTAACCAAGTGTGGTAATTACTAACCAAGTGTGGTAATTACTAACCAAGTGTGGTAATTACTAACCAAGTGTGGTAATTTACTAACCAAGTGTTGGTAATTACTAACAAGTGTGGTAATTACTAACCAAGTGTGGTAATTACTAACCAAGTGTGGTAATTACTAACCAAGTGTGGTAATTACTAACCAAGTGTGGTAATTACCAAACCAAGTGTGTGTAATTACCAACCAGTGTGGTAATTACTAACCAAGTGTGGGTAATTACTAACCAAGTGTGGTAATTACTAACCAAGTGTGGTAATTACTAACCAAGTGTGTAATTACTAACAAGTGTGGTAATTACCAACAAGTGTGGTAATTACTAACCAAGTGTGGTAATTACTAACCAAGTGTGGTAATTACTAACCAAGTGTGGTAATTACTAACCAAGTGTGGTAATTACTAACCAAGTGTGGTAATATAACCATAGTGTGGTAATTACTAACAAGTGTGCATTACTAACCAATGAGGTAATTACTAACAAGTTGGTAACTACTAACCAGTGTGGTAATTACTAACCAAGTGTGTAATTATAACCAATGATGGTAATTACTAAACACAATGTGGCAATTACTAACCAAGTTGATTTGCAAGTGTGTAATTACAACAAGTGTGGTAATTATAACCAAGGGAGTAATTACTAACAAGTGTTGGTAATTACTAACCAAGTGTGGTAATTACTAACAAGTGTGGTAATTATACACCAAGTTTGGTAATTACTAACAGTTGTAATTACTATACCAAGTGTGGTAAATTACTAACCAGTGTGGTAATTATAACCAGTGTTGGAATTACTAACCAATGTGGTAATTACTAACAGTGTGGTAATTATAACCAAGTGGTAATTACTAACCAAGTGTGGTAATACTAACCAAGTGTGGTAATTACTAACCAAGTGATGTAATTACTAACCAAGTGTGGTAATTACTAACAAGTGTGGTAATTACTAACAAGTGTGGTAATTACTAACCAAGTGTGGTAATTATAACCAAGTGTGGTAATTACTAACAAGTGTGGAATTACCAACCAAGTGTGGTAATTACTAACCAAGTGTGGTAATTACTAACCAGTGTGGTAATTACCAACCAAGTGTGGTAATTACTAACCAAGTGTGGTAATTACTAACCAAGTGTGGTAATTACTAACCAAGTGTGGTAATTACTAACCAAGTGTGGTAATTACTAACCAAGTGTGGTAATTTACCAAGTGTGGTAATTACCTAACCAAGTGTGGTAATTACTAACCAAGTGTGGTAATTACTAACCAAGTGTGGTAATTACTAACCAAGTGTGGTAATTACCAAGTGTGGTAATTACTAACCAAGTGTGGTAATTACTAACCAAGTGTGGTAATTACTAACCAAGTGTGGTAATTACCAACCAAGTGTGGTAATTACCAACCAAGTGTGGTAATTACTAACCAAGTGTGGTAATTACTAACCAAGTGTGGTAATTACCAACCAAGTGTGGTAATTACCAAGTGTGGTAATTACCAACCAAGTGTGGTAATTACTAACCAAGTGTGGTAATTACTAACAAGTGTGGTAATTACTAACCAAGTGTGGTAATTACTAACCAAGTGTGGTAATTACTAACCAAGTGTGGTAATTACTAACCAAGTGTGGTAATTACTAACCAAGTGTGGTAATTACTAACCAAGTGTGGTAATTACTAACCAAGTGTGGCAATTACTAACCAAGTGTGGTAATTACTAACCAAGTGTGGTAATTACTAACCAAGTGTGGTAATTACTAACCAAGTGTGGTAATTACTAACCAAGTGTGGTAATTACTAACCAAGTGTGGCAATTACTAACCAAGTGTGGTAATTACTAACCAAGTGTGGTAATTACTAACCAAGTGTGGTAATTACTAACCAAGTGTGGCAATTACTAACCAAGTGTGGTAATTACCAACCAAGTGTGGTAATTACCAACCAAGTGTGGTAATTACCAAGTGTGGTAATTACCAACCAAGTGTGGTAATTACTAACCATGTGTGGTAATTACCAACCAAGTGTGGTAATTACCAACCAAGTGTGGTAATTACTAACCAAATGTGGTAATTACCAACCAAGTGTGGTAATTACCAACCAAGTGTGGTAATTACCAAGTGTGGTAATTACCAAGTGTGGTAATTACCAACCAAGTGTGGTAATTACTAACCAAGTGTGGTAATTACCAAGTGTGGTAATTACCAACCAAGTGTGGTAATTACCAACCAAGTGCGGTAATTACCAACCAAGTGTGGTAATTACCAAGTGTGGTAATTACCAACCAAGTGTGGTAATTACTAACCAAGTGTGGTAATTACCAACCAAGTGTGGTAATTACTAACCAAGTGTGGTAATTACCAACCAAGTGTGGTAATTACCAAGTGTGGTAATTACCAACCAAGTGTGGTAATTACCAACCAAGTGTGGTAATTACTAACCAAGTGTGGTAATTACCAACCAAGTGTGGTAATTACCAACCAAGTGTGGTAATTACCAACCAAGTGTGGTAATTACCAACCAAGTGTGGTAATTACTAACCAAGTGTGGTAATTACTAACGAAGTGTGGTAATTACCAACCAAGTGTGGAAATTACCAACCAAGTGTGGTAATTACCAACCAAGTGTGGTAATTACCAACCAAGTGTGGTAATTACCAACCAAGTGTGGTAATTACCAACCAAGTGTGGTAATTACCAACCAAGTGTGGTAATTACCAACCAAGTGTGGTAATTACTAACCAAGTGTGGTAATTACTAATCAAGTGTGGTAATTACTAACCAAGTGTGGTAATTACTAACCAAATGTGGTAATTACTAACCAAGTGTGGTAATTACTAACCAAGTGTGGTAATTACTAACCAAATGTGGTAATTACTAACCAAGTGTGGCAATTACCAACCAATTGTGGTAATTACCAACCAAGTGTGGTAATTACTAACCAAGTGTGGTAATTACTAACCAAGTGTGGTAATTACTAACCAAGTGTGGTAATTACTAAGTGTGGTAATTACTAACCAAATGTGGTAATTACTAACCAAGTGTGGCAATTACCAACCAATTGTGGTAATTACCAACCAAGTGTGGTAATTAGTAACCAAGTGTGGTAATTACTAACCAAGTGTGGTAATTACTAACCAAGTGTGGTAATTACTAACCAAGTGTGGTAATTACTAACCAAGTGTGGTAATTACTAACCAAATGTGGTAATTACTAACCAAGTGTGGCAATTACCAACCAATTGTGGTAATTACCAACCAAGTGTGGTAATTACTAACCAAGTGTGGTAATTACTAACCAAGTGTGGTAATTACCAACCAAGTGTGGCAATTACCAACCAAGTGTGGTAGTTACCAACCAAGTGTAGCAATTACCAACCAAGTGTAGCAATTACCAACCAAGTGTGGTAATTACTAACCAAGTGTGGTAATTACCAAGTGCAGCAATTATCAACCTTTCATGGTAAAAAAATTACCTGGTTGAGGATACCTTATAAGATACTGTAGTGCAGTGGTCTTGTGATGCAAACCTGTCACTACCTTGGAAATGTTAATAGTAATTTCTTCTTGCTTTTGAAATGTAAGGCTAGAGATAAGAATGAAAAGGGATGGCTAACTCTGAAAAAATTTTTACAGAATTGTATATTTATATAAATACAGCCATTCATCTCCATTCACTCCTAATACACTCACATACGCTTGCTGGAAGTCCAAGCCCTTCACCCACAAAACCTCCTTTACGCCCTCCCTCCAACCTTATCATGTTATATTAAGAGTCAATGTAGCAAGTTATGACTTAGCTGAAGAAAAAGAACATGAACAAGACAGATTTAACTACAAATACAAAAGGTGTGCAGAAAGTAGTATTATAGGGAAATGTTAGCAACAAGCTACAAAAAATTCTGTAGTTCAGTTCAAAAATTATTAACAAACAGAAGCAAAGTTACATGAATATGAGGAGACTGAAGAAAGCAGAATAGACAAGCACTTGTTAATATAGGGAATGTATAACAACTACATAATTATATTATACTTGAATATAGCTAAACACTTCACAACGAAAGAACAAAATACATTGAGGATGAAGAGTCATCAAGAGTATAACTAAAAACTATACTAAACTTTAGAAGTACCAGTTCACGAGAGAGTAACTAAGAATTGTACCAAACTTTAGGAATATCACCTTGATAGCAGCAGCAAGAATAGCCCCTTCAGTGGGTTGTCCAAGTAACTGACCTCCAATGATCTGAGCATTATTACAAACAGCACCTGTAAGAAATAAATATATTAACAGAGACTTATGAATTAAAACTTGTTTCAAAATCAAACAAATCTTTCAGTATGAACCATTTAAAAAGAGCCGAATGTGAATAATTGGTACATGTATAAATATACATTAGAGCTAATGAATTATTCTGACACTTGTGAATGTAACAATACGGTGGAGGCAGGACTGTATGAGGGATCAAACTACAGACCCACCACGAGTTAAGCAACCACATTACTAATGCACCACCAATGTAAACAGGTATCTGGTTAGGATTCTTTTAAGTGTGGCACTGGTAGAATTGGCAGACTGTGGCATGTACAGTTCCTCCCTCCTCACCACAACCAAAATTACTGATTAGTCTTTAAAAAATAAAAAGGCTAGAAACCATTTTAACTACTTTATTTCTTGGCAAAAACAGAAGTTGAACTCCACAAACTTTTGCACCTTTCAAAGTTTTAAGTTAGTGATATATAGTGGTAGTTTGGGTGAACAACTTGTCTATCTCAGGAATATAACATACTATTCATTTTTTCAAGTAATGGTGAAACATTATGACAGGGAACTCGTCAAACTCACAGGTTTTCTTAGTTTTATTAAACATCTGTCAAAATTATGGCTTTATGCAAAAGAAAAAATATTACTCTTTACACAAATAACCCACACACAGGAGAGAGAGAGAAAAGCTTATGACAACATTTATCACATATCGCGTCTTTTATTCTTTATCAATCTTTATTTTGGGCTAAAGCACTTACCTGTCTCTAAGAGTTTGGTAACAGCTTCATTAGCTAGTTCTGAGTATCCTCCTTCAAACACAACTTCACCATCTGTGGAATAACCAACTCCAGTCATGCGACACTCGTCACCCTCTGAGGTAGCAATAGACGTCACTGTCATTTCATTCTGTAAAGAGAATTTCATACTGATGAGGAATAAAAGTCACAATTACCATGGTAGAAATTTTAAATGAGACTAGAAGTTTCCTTTCATCCCCAAGGTGACAATTTGTGAAGTTTGTTAATGATGTATGTTACTATCCACATCTATTATTCCTTCCTAATATTTCACTAATAAATTCTGCATAAAATGTTGTAAGGAAATCTCCATCTGTTATTCCAAACATTCATACATTCAAGGCAGTCCTTTCATAAACTTAGTAAGTGCTAATGTTAAAAAAACAAGAGTAATAAGGAATTTCTATTCTACTGTACATATATAACTGCTCCCATTCCTTCACACCTGGGTGCTAGCATAGGTGTATGCAAATCCCACGCTCCCACTGGCTAAGAACTGAGTTAAATGGCCAGTCCAATTATTGGGGGTTTTCAAGAATTTTCTGATAAGCAAGCAACTAAAATCAAGAATGTAGTCATTTTCAGAGTAAATTTACCTTCAATCTCATTGCCACTAGACAAAGAAAAAACAAAACAAAACAGCATGACAAACAAATGCATTTTCAGAAACAAGAGCACATTTCTGGTTGGGCGAGAACTTAGTTTATTCAGGGGGCACGTGATACATATAGTCTTCAAGTTCCCTCTATTCTTTTCTCCTATGATAAAATTTATTAATTGAAGAAAACACTTCTACTAACCTTAGTTAATGTTCCAGTTTTATCCGAGCAAACAGTGGTAACACAGCCAAGAGTTTCTACAGTGTGCAAGCCCTTGACCAACGCTGAGCGCTGAGCCATACGTCGTATGCCTAGACACAATGTCATCGTGACTACAATGGGTAACCCTTCAGGTATGGCAGCTACAGCTAAACTTACTGCTATATTAAATATCTGCAAAGATAAACAAAAGATAATTAAGTAATCTAGGTGGCAGGAGACAAGCAGAAACATTATTGTAGTTTTTTATCATGTGGATTGAGACAAGGTCATGCATAAAAAAAAAATAATTGTAGAGTACAAGTCTGTAGGGTAACAGTGAATATATTAAAATTGTTTTTATAAGATTCAGGGAGAGTTAAAATAAGGCTAAACTGTTTATAAATATCATTAACTGATGCAAAGTCTCATATGTACATACAAATGCATGGTAATATGCACCACAAGAGGTAAAGGCAAGTCCTCTGCATTGACAATCCATGTTCAGCAACTGTGCACTGAATTTTAGGGGTCGTCCTAGGAAAGGATGAATGAGGAGGTTAAGGAGGTTTTTTGTGAAAGGGGATTGAACATCCAGCAGGCACGTGTGAGCGTGTTAGATAGAAGTGAGTGGAGGCAGATGGTTTTTGTGAACATGGTAATATTTTGTAGAGAGATTCAGGGAAACCAGTTAGCTGGCCTCGAGTTTTGGAGGTGGGAAGTACAATACCTGCACTCTGAAGGAGGGGTTTGGGATATCTACTGTTAGGAGAGACATCTGCACTGTCCCATATGCACACCTCTGGCAAGACAGTGATAGTGTGAATGAAGGTGAAAGTGTTTCTTTTTCAGGTCGGTGGGAAATGGCTCGTGCGTTAAAAAAAAAAAAAATGCCAAAAATGTGTCATAGTATTTTTTATGCCTCCCCTAAAATTATTCTAAATTTGATAAGTAATCTTTATTATACTGCTATTGATACAAAAGCAACTTTTTTTTTTTCAACAAGTCGGCAACTTATTTAATAAAAATATAGGCTTAAAGTTTCATAATTTTACTTTTCATATTATTATTAATAAACTAATAAACTTAGCAGAAAGAAGATAATTCTATCAACAAAATAAAACACTGTACCTTGTGAATAGGTATGCCTTGGTACAATCCCAAAATAAATACTATTCCTATGAAGCCAAATGAGAAAACGGAAAGTTTTTTGGCTAATTCGTCCATGTTCTTCTGCAAGGGTGTCCTTGGTGCCTCTTCCTCTTGCATCATACGAAATAATTCCCCAAATTGCGATTTTTCTCCTGTACTTATTACAATGCCCTTTCCCCGACCTGTGCGTACAAATGTTCCCATATATGCAAGGTTGCCCATGCTTCCTGATGTGCTGTAGTTGCTTGTAGTTATTACACTGCATATCTGAAATTAATAACAAGAATCACTGTCCATGGGGAAGTGGAAAAGAATCCTTCCTCTGTAAGCTGTGTATGTCATAAGAGGTGACTAAAATGCCAGGAGCAAGGTAACCCCTTCTCCTGTATAAATTACAGTGGACCCCCGCATAACGATCACCTCCGAATGCGACCAATTATGTAAGTGTATTTATGTAAGTGCGTTTGTACGTGTATGTTTGGGGGTCTGAAATGGACTAATCTACTTCACAATATTCCTTATGGGAACAAATTCGGTCAGTACTGGCACCTGAACATACTTCTGGAGTGAAAAAATATCGTTAACCAGGGGTCCACTGTATATAAAATAAATAAATACAAAAAAAACCTTTGTATCTTTTTTTTCCAGGTCATCCTGCCTTGGTGGGAGATGACCAGTGTGTTTATAATAATACAGTGGAGCCCCGGTTAACGATATTTTTTCATTCCAGAAGTATGTTCAGGTGCCAGTACTGACCAAATCTGTTCCCATAAGGAATATTGTGAAGTAGATTAGTCCATTTCAGACCCCCAAACATACACGTACAAACGCACTTACATAATTGGTTGCATTGGGAGGTGATCGTTAAGCGGGGGTCCACTGTATTTATATTTTAACATACCAGCCATCTCCTAACAAAGCAGGGTGATCCAATGAAGAAAAAGCACTGCCCAACAATCATTCTCCGGCCATCTTTCCAAAACTGCATCGATATCACAATTTATACCTACTACATTCTACTGGTAATGCACTATTAAGAAGACAAAGCCATTAGCAATTAAATGCAAGTATCTCATAAATCTTTATGACATGAAAGGAATTAAAATGTGCAAGATATATTCCAAAGCTGATATTAGGGAATACAGTAAATTTGACAATGACCCCAGCTTAGTGAAAAATTGGCTCACAAAATGGCTAATGGTGTTTTAAGTTCAAGTCAATGAAAAAAAAAAGTACTCTCAAAACATTATTCAGAAACAGTGGTGGATAGATGGTATGGTAAAAAAAAAAAAAAAACTACAAGGTATTCCTACTAGGGATAACAAACGGAGACACTGAGTTTTACCTTAGGCGCAGGCTCTGTCTCCCCTGTAAAACTGGATTCATCAATGCTCAGGTCTAAGGCCTCAAACAGCCTCAGATCTGCTGGCACTCTGTCACCAATGTTAAGATGAACAATATCCCCTGGCACCAATTCTCTAGCTTGATATTCTCGAATATTGCCATCACGAAGACACGTACAAGTAGCTGGAACCTAATAAAAAAAAAATAGAGATGAGAATACATTATTACAATATAATATTTTATAAGTTTGGGATACTAGTAAAGCAACAACTAAAGCATACATGTATTTAATAAGTCAATGGAAACTGTAAGTTATGTAATTTCCTCCTATATTTTCAAGGCAACATTATGGAAAGAGAGTACTGTGAAGACAATTAATTTTCCATTAGGAGAAGTGTTAATATGATATAGGAGAATATTCATTTCCTTTATCCCACACAGTGTTTCCCACCAAAGTAGGCGACCCGACGAAGGAAATGCATTTATCATCATTCAGTTAATAACTGTCTTTTAGGAAGTGCACTGCTGTCACATTTATATGACCCTCCAGACCATAACCTCCCCACCTCTTCCTTCAGAGTGCAAGCACTGTACTTTCCACTTCCACGACTCAAAAATTTCAATGCTTATTTTCTGAATTTCTAATACTTTACAAACTGTGACAATAAAAAATAATCCCGATCCCAACTAACTAAACTCATGTTGTCCCACACATCATGCCTGCCTCATGAGACGGTTAGAATGCTACAACTTCACAAAAACAGAGTGAAATGTAAAAGAAACATTATATCTCAGCCTTTATGACTGATCTGATCTTGCATTACTCAAAGTCAGCCTTAGTTAACCATCACTAGGGTGGTGCCTTAGATCACTCTGCTATCTGATTCCATTTAAGTTAGGGATGAAGGCTTCTATACATCCATATGAGCCCCTCTGATATACTCTCAATGAGTTTCGAGAGATTTTCTATTCAAGGAGACCAGCCACAAGCCAGGGTCATCTGGTGCTTGCCTGGTTAACTAGGCTGTTACTTCTGCTGGTCTGCCGACCCACATATCAATCACAGCCTGGATGAGCTGGCTGTGGTAGTGTCAATTTGTATCATTTGTTGAATGAGCTGTCTTAGAATATTATGTTATTATGATGGTTCCAAGTAGTATACATTACTGTATATAACATACATAATAAGGCAAAGGGGATAAAAGAGAGTGCAAAAATTATAGGGAGATAAGTCTGTTGAGTATACCTGGCAAAGTGTATGGTAGAGTTATTATTGAAAGAATTAAGAGTAAGACGGAGAATAGGATAGCAGATGAACAAGGAGGCTTTAGGAAAGGTAGGGGGTGTGTGGACCAGGTGTTTACAGTGAAACATATTAGTGAACAGTATTTAGATAAGGCTAAAGAGGTCTTTTTGGCATTTATGGATTTGGAAAAGGCGTATGACAGGGTGGATAGGGGGGCAATGTGGCAGATGTTGAAGGTGTATGGTGTAGGAGGCAGGTTACTGAAAGCAGTGAAGAGTTTTTACAAGGATAGTGAGGCTCAAGTTAGAGTATGTAGGAAAGAGGGAAATTATTTCCCAGTAAAAGTAGGCCTTAGACAAGGATGTGTGATGTCACCGTAGTTGTTTAATATATTTATAGATGGGGTTGTAAGAGAAGTAAATGCGAGGGTCTTGGCAAGAGGCGTGGAGTTAAAAGATGAAGAATCACACACAAAGTGGGAGTTGTCACAGCTGCTCTTTGCTGACGACACTGTGCTCTTGGGAGATTCTGAAGAGAAGTTGCAGAGATTGGTGGATGAATTTGGTAGGGTGTGCAAAAGAAGAAAATTGAAAGTGAATACAGGAAAGAGTAAGGTTATGAGGATAACAAAATGATTAGGTGATGAAAGATTGGATATCAGATTGGAGGGAGAGAGTATGGAGGAGGTGAATGTATTCAGATATTTGGGAGTGGACGTGTCAGCGGATGGGTCTATGAAAGATGAGGTGAATCATAGAATTGATGAGGGGAAAAGGGTGAGTGGTGCACTTAGGAGTCTGTGGAGACAAAGAGGGGAATGTATGAGAGTATAGTTTTACCAACGCTCTTATATGGGTGTGAAGCATGGGTGATGAATGTTGCAGCGAGGAGAAGGCTGGAGGCAGTGGAGCTGTTATGTCTGAGGGCAATGTGTGGTGTGAATATAATGCAGAGAATTCGTAGTTTGGAAGTTAGGAGGAGGTGCAGGATTACCAAAACTGTTGTCCAGAGGGCTGAGGAAGGGTTGTTGAGGTGGTTCGGACATGTGGAGAGAATGGAGCGAAACAGAATAACTTCAAGAGTGTATCAGTCTGTAGTGGAAGGAAGGCGGGGTAGGGGTCGGCCTAGGAAAGGTTGGAGGGAGGGGGTAAAGGAGGTTTTGTGTGCGAGGGGCTTGGACTTCCAGCAGGCATGCGTGAGCGTGTTTGATAGGAGTGAATGGAGACAAATGGTTTTTAATACTTGACATGCTGTTGGAGTGTGAGCAAAGTAACATTTATGAAGGGGTTCAGGGAAACCGGCAGGCCGGACTTGAGTCCTGGAGATGGGAAGTACAGTGCCTGCACTCTGAAGGAGGGGTGTTAATGTTGCAGTTTAAAAACTGTAGTGTAAAGCACCCTTCTGGCAAGACAGTGATGGAGTGAATGATGGTGAGAGTTTTTCTTTTTCGGGCCACCCTGCCTTGGTGGGAATCGACCAGTGTGATAATAAAATAATAATAATAATTTATTTTATTATAATAATAATACAGTCACAAAAACATTTTCTCATACTAAATATGCAAAATTAGCACTAAAAAAGTAAAATTTCCTCCATGCTATGTATTTCTACCCCACAATCGATAACTCAAATAGAAATACTTACAATAACACAAGGAAAGAGATCCATTTTGCTTACCTGTTTCTTGAGCTCCTCTAGAGCTTTATCTGTTCTAAGCTCTTGAATAAATGCCACTGATGCTACAATTACAATTGCAAGTGTGATGACAACAGCATCATCGAATTGGCCCATACACAAAGAAACGAATGAAGATGCCAGCAAAAGGAGAATCAATGGTTCTTTAAACTGAAACAAAAATTTTAATACAAATTCCACCATCTCGTACATAACGCAGTTTTAAAAACTAACAAAATCAGGAAAAATAACCTTAATTTAAGCACAATACTGAAAATTATAATATTAATTATGTCCACTGAGTAACATACAATATGTTTAATATCTGGATCAGATAGAAAAAAATTATTCATAAGGCTAGGCTTGCCTGTAACATCTACCAGTTATATTCATATACTATATTAGTAGCATTTTGTTTGAATCTTACCTGGCCCAAATATTTTTTCCAGAGGGGATCATCCACTGCCTCAGAGAATTCGTTGTAACCAACTAGCTGTCTACGATTCAGAACCTCTCGGGAAGAGATACCAAGATTGGGATCTGTGTGCAGAACCCGGGAAATCTCTTCCCAAGGCAAGCCACCCCCTTCCCGTCCACTCAACCACATCCCAGACACACCACCAGTGTCTGGAGTGGTAGACGGCACTTCCAATATTGTATTTTCGGGCGTGGAACAGGAGGAAGACAAGACCCCAGGCCCTTCCTATAAATATTACGTGCATTTATATTATAAGGATTAGCCCGATTCATGAAAAAATTATAAAAAAAAAAAAAAAATTCTTGTATGTGTCACAATGCTGCATTAACCAAAATTTTTATTAACACATCACTGGTTAAAGAATTTTGCATTAAACCCATAGGAATCATACAGCAGTCAGGAAAGGGAAGGTGCAATAATTAGGTTTGATCCAGGGATAGGACGGGTTCTTCAGATCAAGAATCTTTCACTGGCATCAAGGTGCCCCTATGAAGGCTGTTATCCAGTGGAACTCTTCTCTTAGGAAAAAAAAAAAGTTGGTCAGTAGGCCACCAGCAGCAACAGTCTGGTTGACCAGGCAAGCACCAGACAAGGCTAGCCCAAGGCTAGGCTCTGGGTATAGAAAAACCCCCAAAACTCAAAGGTATACCTGAATCAAAATACTGTATACCCTTCAAACATTACTGCTTCTATACCTTGTGGAATTTTATTGCTTCACCAACACAGGAACATATTTGGCATACAGAAAACCTGATTTTCAATAAAGCTATAGAAAATAACACATCGATATTAAAAAAAAAAAAAAAAAAAAAAAAAAACTTATCAAACGGCTTGGCTTTAGATCAGTATGATTCTGTATATCAAATATAACAAGCTCCTGTGACAAGTCATGGAAACAATATGAGAGATACACAGACTGAGTGTTTGTACACCTTACCCAAGTTTGGCTTTATCAAATAATTGGATTTACCGAGTATTGTTTATTTTTAGCTCCGTTAATAGTATTATGTCTAAATCAGATGTATTATTATATTCGTGTGGAAGTCTTAATGTTTTAATACTCAATTTCACCATGCATACACAATTCCTAAAGTGTATATCTTGTATGCTGCTAAAATTATATAAGTAAAAACAACATCAAAATAGCAACAGAAAAATACTTTGCATATTTTTAGTCATATACACGTGTATGTATACACATCCATCTGAATTTTCTTGTTTTCTTAATAGTTCTTATTCTTATTTATTTCCTTTCATCTCCATAGGAAAGTGAAAAAGAATCCTTCCTCCGTAACCCATGAATGTCATAAGAGGCGACTAAAATGCTGCGAGCAAGGTGCTAGTAACCCCCTTCTCCTGTATAAATTGCTCAATGTAAAAAGAAGAAATTCTTTTATAGTGTTCTTCTTTGTCAGGTCACCTTGCCTTCGTGGAAGATGGCCAGTATGTTGAATTCATTTTATTTTTTTTTAGCGAAGACCAGCATCCACCACATAATAAATAGGCAGTGAAGTGTGTTGTCTAGTGTTACCCCACTATGGGGCCCACTGATGGTTATGGGGGCCATCACCACTGCTGCCCAGTCTCAGACCAGACCTCAAACTGGAATGGAAATGTTACAAGAAAAATGACTACTGTATTAACAAAAACACAGAAAAGCAATGTATCTACTGAATGTAGGTCGAAATGTGTAATATTTACCCGTCAGCTCACATATTTGTGGACAGAAAAATAAAAAGAAGACCAGCAGGCCTGCCTGTCAGAGTGCAAAACATTTAATAGGCTTTGATTTTACACTCGTAAGATAAGATAGGAATACCTTCCAGAAAGATGCATACAGTGTACTCACCTACTGGGTCACTCTCCCTGAACCATGAGCTTTATCATACCTGTGCTTAAAGCTATGAATGGATCCTGCCTCCACTACATTGCTTCCCAAGCTATTCCACTTCCTGACCACTCTGTGATTGAAGAAATACTTCCTGACATCCCTGTGATTCGTCTTTATCACACATTATGTTGTAATTATATAACACAATGCATATTTTGCATGGTGAAATGTCAACTCAGAATGCAATTCTTATAAAGATTTAAGTACCCCAACCTCCCTTTTTTAACACTTTCTTTGACTGAGGTGGAGTGGGGAATACCCAACCTATTTATTACTGGAAAAAAAGTTATGCCAGTTTGCCCTCAGTCATGACCTCTCTTGTGATATTCTGTATATACAATACATGTATATAAAAGATAGAAGGTACTGTATTGAAAACTGTATATAAAAATCTACTGTAATGTATACAGCTACAAGTCCACAGAGCAAATGTACAATGTTGGTGTTACATTGATGTAAGTTGCACAGGTGAAAACTACCATACAGCGAACTCTTGCATGCACTACCATACATGCAAAACCCATAGTATGCACACCATTTTGCATTTAATATCCACTATTTTATGATTACAGCATCTAAACAGAATTTATTTTCTGAAGGTGAGAATGGGTTGTGAGCAATACAGCTAAACACCCTAAGTGGAAAAGCTTAGTGTATCAGGAAAACAAGATAAGCGTACCTTCTGCCAGTGGGCTGTGGAGAGGAAAATGAAAAACTTGATTCATATTCAGAGCAGTTTAATAGTAAAGTAGAGGAGTAAAAGAATAAGACAGATTACAAAAGATGACAACACTGACAGAGAAAGTGGACAACATTAGCAGCAGTCTCTAGAGGACAAGTTTTTGAGAGGAAATTGGACAACTATGTGATCATCCAGGTTGTGATGCCTATGTAGGCCTGCAGGCCACTAACAGAAACATCCTGGATGACGAAGCAGTCAATAAAGAAGTCTGGTTTCAGGTCAGGTTGTGGAGGTAGAAACCCACTGAAACTAGTCACAGTCAAGATATGTTACTATGCCAGATTATTATATTCATAGGAAACCATTATCCCTATAGAGGTCATACAGTATGTAGGGAATGGGAGGTAAGTTTGATTCAAGGTAGAGTAGTAGTAGTTCCAAGTCCCTGAATCAAGAGCCCTTCACCATTATCATGGCACCTCCTGTCTTTCCCTTGAAGAGCGGGGTGTCAGGAGCCAGAGCCAAAAAATAGCAAGTCCTCTTACACGCTGAAGCTTCATGCAATTACCATCTGTAGTAGAGCACAGTGAAGGTGACTTGATGGCTGCAGGTCACTGAAATATCCCTGTCAGAAATGAAACTACTTTCCTTCAAATTAATTGAGGTCTTATGATAGGTAAATGTACACAGATGCAACTAATATGATATTTTACTGTGGAAATGATTCACTCTCCAGCTTTGTAAATCTATTACGGCTTGACAAAACTCCTGGAGAGTGAAGTGTTGCCACAATAAAATGTCGCATTAGTTGCATGTGTGTCCATTTACCTAACATTTTGTTGGTAATTCTACCATTACTACTAATTTAGGTCTTGCTGCATAATCAAAAATTAGCTGTTCTTATGTGGAGTCATTAATTCCATGGGCATCTTCTTCCTTAGTAGTAGACAAGCTAATTTGAACAGCTGCAAAATTTAAATACAAAATTATAAGCTCAAATTATGCTAGAACACTCAGCTTAGAGGCACATGCACTACAGAAAACGATGCACAAAGATTGGACAGCAAACTAGCAATGGTGCATAGTGAGACACTTTAGAAGAGCAGTACAGCATTATGTAGTAAATTAAACAGAAAATTAAAAGCATTTCTAAAAATGCCTTAAAAAAAAAAGCAATGGCTAAACTTAAATGTTAAAGTATAAGTTGAGTGTTGTACAGTGCATAAAAATAAAACCAGGTAAGAAAATGTGATATAATACAAAAATCAGGTAAGAAAATGTGATATAATACAAAAATCAGGTAAGAAAATGTGATATAATACAAAAATCAGGTAAGAAAATGTGATATAATACAAAAATCAGGTAAGAAATGTGATATAATACAAAAATCAGGTAAGAAAATGTGATATAATACAAAAATCAGGTAAGAAAATGTGATATAATACAAAAATCAGGTAAGAAAATGTGATATAATACAAAAATTGCACGAAACTATGATTTCACTTCATATACAATCTCTCCTCACTTAACAACGGAGTTCTACTCCTAAGACCATGTCAGTACGTGGGTTTATGTCAACCATCTTTGATATTGTTTTAATGTTGCATGTGCACCATTTATAACATTTTTAGTTTATTTTCAAATGTTTATACAATAGTGTAATGTTTATTGTAATAAACAGAATAGAGGAAATCAGCTCTAATATACATCATTTAGGTATGCATGCTGATCAGAAAGCCCGTTGTAAGTCTGAGTCGTCGGTAAGCGAGGAGAGGCCGTATTACACACATGAAAATTCATAATGTATAAAATGTTGTAAGGAATAATAAAAGTAAATTAAAAAAATAATAAACTAACAGATAATTTAAGAACAGCACATGATGAAGGTAACAAGAGACACAAGTTCGCTGAACTTGGTTGTGGAGGAAGAAGGACAGTGCCTGCACCTTGGGTACGCTGCAGTTCAGAATAGTTTTAGTTGTGACATCCATGAACAGCTATTAAATAAATAACAATTAATGTGCTTCTTTGGGGTACTACCTTAGTGAAAAATGGCCGGTACACCTAAAAAATTCACAGGATTTATTTTCTATTCTAATCATGCAACTCTACATACAGTCGCATGATAAAAAAAAAGGAAACTGAACAAATTGGATGCAAGTACAGTAAATGGTATTCTCTTTATAATGTGAATGGACACTTGGTTCTTATCTGGTGTAAGGTACAGACATGACCACCAAGATCCTGCTGTTCAACATGTATGGACACCGCCCAGTTACTGTTCTGTGAAAAAGCATTAATTGAAAATCATTTTCCCATGCACAGTGTAAAACACATTCCAACGATAAAAGAAGCCATCAGAATGATACAAAAAATTATAAAAGACCACAATAAATATGGATAACACTTTATACTCTCAAACAGCAATGTAAATTTTCTGTTTTTACGACATCTTCAGACACCGATCAGCCGTGTGTAATGTGGATGTAATAGCTTGAGTGGTCGATACAATATCTCATAGCTACCATCACACCACCCTGCTTCAACTACCTAGGTCTGCACCACACCATCTCACAGATGCAAACATTTACACTACCCACCAGTGTGTACCTCATAAATAAATATTTATCAGCTGATGTGAAGCTTGACACCCCATTATCACCCAGCTTAAACTACAGTTACAACCAACTGATGTGAAGATTGACACCCCATTATCACCCAGCTTAAACTACAGTTACAACCAACTGATGTGAAGGTTGACACCCCATTATCACCCAGCTTAAACTACAGTTACAACCAACTGATGTGAAGCTTGACACCCCATTATCACCCAGCTTAAACTACAGTTACAACCAACTGATGTGAAGGTTGACACCCCATTATCACCCAGCTTAAACTACAGTTACAACCAACTGATGTGAAGCTTGACACCCCATTATCACCCAGCTTAAACTACAGTTACAACCAACTGATGTGAAGGTTGACACCCCATTATCACCCAGCTTAAACTACAGTTACAACCAACTAATGTGAAGCTTGACACCCCATTATCACCCAGCTTAAACTACAGTTACAACCAACTGATGTGAAGGTTGACACCCCATTATCACCCAGCTTAAACTACAGTTACAACCAACTGATGTGAAGGTTGACACCCCATTATCACCCAGCTTAAACTACAGTTACAACCAACTGATGTGAAGGTTGACACCCCATTATCACCCAGCTTAAACTATAGTGATAATCAATCTCTGTGAAGATTTCCCAAATATTTCCACGTTAAGATACTCTTTCAACCAACTAGCGACTGATGACAACACAAACAAACTTACCTAACAAATAAAACATCCCCCTTTCTAACAATTTATAATATAACGAATATTAACTCAAACTGTCCAAACGTAGATCTACGTCCACGTGCAGGGTTGTCTCCAAACGTAGATCCACGTTTTTTTTTTACATGCTTTCAAATAGGGAAAATCAAGGTCAGAGTGTTACGCACATGAACATAGATCTACGTTTGGACAGTTTAAGGGTTAAATGTTCATTACATCGATGGCTGTATTCTATTATAATATTTGCATTATCCTTATTAAATTCGTGGGGAAACGATAAACCCATAGGGAGTCATACAGTGCCAAGATAACAGGCAGGGATCAGGTTTAAGCTGCAGAAAGGGAGAGTAACTCCAAATCCTTGGATCAAGAGCCCTTCACCAGTATCTAAGGTAATTTTTCTTTGAGCTCCTGGTCTTTACACCTCATGGCAGGAATTCTTCATGTTTATCCTTCACAATCACTGGGAAAACTATAGAATATTATATCTGACTTATTATCTTGCCCTCCACTACACCCAACAGCATAACAAAAGCAGTAACCATTGTATAGCCTTACAGTAAAGCCTCAATATAAAGGACAAAATCCACTGGGTAAATTGTACGTTGAACTCCTTTATTTTAAATGTTTATTGCAACATAACTGTAAATTTGTGTACAAACTACTGGTTCAGTCAACACTTATAAACCTCCTTCATATAGTACAAATTTTTTTGTAAATGAGATTGAATAAATACATCCAAAAATTGAGTAACATGTAGAGACCTTCATAAATTTACTTTTTCCAACTGCATTTCCCTCTTCCCCCCCCCAAAAAAAAAAAAAAAAAATCACTCTATAAGGGAGTTTTTTAAGCGAGCTAACTCTATAGAGTACTACTTAAAAAAAAGTTTTTTTTTTTTTGCTCTTTTGTAACATTCTGATTTAATGGACATTTTGGCAATCCCTACAATTAGTCTGTTATATCGAAGGTTCACTCTAGAAAAGTGAAAGAAATCTCACACGTATATGCACAGTATGTGTATTCAGGTGTGAGTGCAAGCACACTGTGGCTAATAAGAGGAGGGTTAGTAATCTGTGACATTACATGCAAAATCTCAGCATAATTCTGGGTAAATGACAAGCATTTGGAAAGCTATTACAGGTACGTACTATACAATGACGAAAAATTAAGTCACGCTAACATGGCAGGAACAATTCATATATAGGGATCCCAATTCTCAAATCAAAAACCAGAGCATTAAAATTTAGTTAGAAGGCCCATCACTCAAAAAAGCAGAGAAATTTACAACTGCAACAATTGAACAACTCAGATTAAATTCAACATACAGATAAAAAACAAAAATAACAGACATAAGAATAGTACTCAAACTAGAAACACTATTACAGTACTTTATAGTTTCAAAAAAACCTTGGACATTTGGAATCCTGAAATTAATTTGATGGGACACCACCCCTGAAGCCAGGATGACTGGGATTCCTACACAGACATCTCGCACTCTAGGAGAGGAAAATTTTGACCACTCATTGGACTAAAAGGTCATCCCAAGTTTCCTCTAATAAGCGCAGGCTATTTGTGAATAGTAGTGATTGTTACCAAGAGGAATCATGCTAGTGCAGGATCACACATCGTCAACACAGAATCATAACAAACAGGCAGCTTCCATCTCCAGCAATGGCAATAATGACTAAGATGATGCACACTTTCAATGAAATTAAAAGTTAAAAAACAAAAAAAAAGTCACAATAAGCAGTAATCCTCATTTACAACAAGGATGAATATTTCAGTTAAAATTAATAACAGTAATTTTGAGTTTCTTGAAAAAAATTCAATGAAATTTTGAATATATACTGTACACATACTTTATTGTAAAACTACACAGGGGTCTCCAACTAACACACAGTTGCATTCCAAATGCTCCAAGTTTCAAACTAGCTGTTTTTAACTTGAAATTTCTTTTCATATAAAAAATAATAGTACAAAGTATGGTTTACCGTCACATTTCTGTAACTGTGTTAACATTAACTTGGTAAACCAATTACAGTCGGCTCTCTTATCAAGCTCCTCATTGTATCTTTTTTTTTTTTGTAAATGGAATTTAGAAAGTACATCCAAAAGCATACAGCATGTGGAAAGTCTTTCATAGTATGGACTATTCATTTGGATTTACTTTTTCAATTGTATTTACAAAGATTCATACAACATATATTGAGGTGCTTTATAAGGGAGCACACTGCATTTCTATACAGTGTATTTCTTATATACTGTATCTCGTTTTTTCAGTGAGGATGTTTGTAACTAAAGTTTTAGCTAGTTAGGGACCACCTATGTCAGATGCTAAGTTAGTGTAAAGCTCAGCACAGTCACTATATAAGAGTGTATGTACTCTCACTATGTAAGAGTGTAGAGTACTCTCACTATGTAAGAGTGTAGAGTACTCTCACTATGTAAGAGTGTAGAGTACTCTCACTATGTAAGAGTGTAGAGTACTCTCACTATGTAAGAGTGTACAGTCTTAGTCATTATGCTCAAGAGAGAACTCCAAGCTACTATACACACTGAGGTATGTAACTTACATCCTCCGTTTGTTTCTCTTCTGCCTTACTCATTATTGAAGAGTATCAATAAACCTACAAGAGAAGTGCAAAATTACAGAATTAGATAAAATGCACAGAGAATACTACAGTCACAAGTAAAGCAAATTACCTAATAAGCAGAGACCGAGATTTATGATACTGACATCATTATTTTTATTTTATTATTATTATTATTATAATATTAATGGAGAAGGGGTCATACAGCACCTGAAGAAGGTACAGTAATCAGGTTGGAACAAAGGAGTGCAGGGGTATCACTAATTCTCTGGATCAAGAGCACTTCACCAGCATCAAGGCACACCCATTGAAGGGAATAATGTCAACACAGATGCTACTTTAGGGTTATTCCAGATTAAATTTAAACCTCAGTAATTGTTACTGACGGGTGGTCTAAAAAGAGATGTGAGCATATGCTAGGACAACTTGGTCTTAGGACCAATATTTTCTAATAAATATGTCCGAATGTTTGCTCACGTGTATTTTTAAACCAACCCTATTCCAGAGTATATGTGATGAACAAATCAAAACATCAACACTAGGGCAATAATATTTTTAACTGATTACAATGACCTATTATTCACAGAGTATTAACGCAACTGATAAGTGTTCTGATCAAGAGAACTTCCTTACTGAAAGTACTGATCTTTTCTGCTGAGGAATAAAATCCGTATATACAGTAAGGCCCCACTTATACGGGAGGTTAAGTTCCAGGCTACTGCCGGAATGCGAACATCACCGGAAAGCAGAACGCCATTTTTTCCATTTATAAATGCCAGACAAGACGTTCACACTAACTTATATTAAGTTAGCAATAGAACTAGGCATTAAAAAACACAACAAAAAATAAAATACATACTACACAGTACACTCATTATTTACCTTAAAATATGTGTAGTCTTAATGCAGGAAAAGAGGTGAGTAGTATATATTTGTAGGAAGTCAGGTGTTGGTAGCTGGTAGATATACGATATTTAATGCAGCCTAGTGCCGTATTATTACTACCGACATACCTTGTTCATTGCGTTAAATCCTTTCTAACAACTACCTTCAGATGCCATCATAAATGAAGGGAGAAGTAATGAGAATTCATGCCGAGAATTGTAAACAAAAGCGCAATGTGTTAGGGGGAGCAACTGGGCCAAATGCAGATTTATACACGTTTTCTCTGGTGCTGGACCAAAGAAAACGTAATGACCTATAATAATAATAATAATAATAATACATAATCATATTTATGTGAAGTTTATTGTACTGTGGGTGTATGTATCATGTCTATATGCTATGTAACATGTTTCTTATATAATTTTGAAGAAAATATCATAGATGGATTAATGAAAATGTCTATATTAACAAAATAAGACATTTAACGTGCCCAAGAGTGATTATTATTACGTACTATTAGTATTATTACTATGGCATTAAGACTTGAGGGACCCTCTTAGTGATTTTAATGTGTACCTGCATGCCAGCACCGCGTGTAAGTATATTTAGGTACAGGTACATAATTATAATTATCAGAGTACATATAAAATATGCAATAACTTTAAAACACTTGAAATTTTGGAAAGTTTCCAGACATAATAGAGAGGTGCTCATGGAAAATGTAAACAAATTGGGTGGGGCGCGCCATATTACAAAGACAGAGGGAGCCGTATAGGGAGTTTTGGTCATAATTTGAAATTACCATAACAGTGGAATGCCGTAAAGCAGGGCCCTACTGTACTGTACTGTACAGACAGCTTTTACTGCTATAATAAAAGCTACTTCCACATTTGTCTTTTATTCCATTCTGTCGGCATCTTACCCTTGTAGCCTTTTCAACCACAAATCCATTACACAACACTAACTTCAAATTTTTTAATTATCACCCCATCTTAGAAACTGACTTTTTTTGTTTAACAAGCTGACTGTCTCCCACCGAGGCAGGGGTGACCCAAAAAAGAAACACACACTTTTGTCTTTCCTGCCAGAGTTGTCGTAATAAATTTTTAAAATTTTAACTGTTCAACCTAGTTGAATGGCTATACCCCTGCCTGTGGTCACAGGTATCTGCAGATCACTTCTCAAGTGAATATCCCAGTAAAACTAACTGATGGAAATCGTAACATTAATAAAAATGACAGACCCATATCTTCTGTGCACAAAAATTAAGCAGTGTCAAACCAGCCTGGTTGAAATCTAATGTAACATAATCCTACCTAATGATGGAAAGTAACAATAGGCAAATTTATATTATTTAAAAATGTTTAACTGCAACATTGAATTGTATATTCAATTTGTGCTATTTACATGCAGATATTAGTCATAAAAAATTAGCACCATTTCAACCTCTATCAAAATCCTCCCTGCCAACTAGACCAAGCTGTCAAGTGCTGATGACAACAAGGTTAAAGAAAGTCAAAGAATGAATACTGTACATTAAATACCCCTGGTCAATAACTGGCTCCACTTCTCTAACAATGTGTAATAAAACATCAGTATTATACTTGCAAGCACAAACATCAGGCCAAATACATCTAATTTGCTTGATATATAAAAAACTTTTATCTCTGTAATTCTTAGTAAAAATTTTTTTTAGTAAAAATTACAGTATCAGACTTCTTTTTTTGTAAGACTGTTTATAATGTTGAAACAAATAACAGATGATTAAAAACTCGCTACACAAAATTACAATGCAGCAAGAAAAGCAATGTGAAAGTAGGTAAGTACAACCTTTCCTTAATCAGCTGTGTTCCACACTGACAAACTTATCCATTTTCACACTACACAAACTCAACTCATGGGGGTTGCCAGTCCACTTCTCACTACAAGTATCTAACTACATTCCTGGTTTCAAACATTTGTATTTTGTATTCATTTTAAGTAAAGTACCTTCAAAAATATTTTATGAATTTATGTGCTTATAAATGCACCTATAATTCTTTTTTCCAAGAGCAATAAAACTAATAGTTAAATGAACATTAATGAACAATGATAAATTTCTTTGCAATACACATAGCATATGACTATTATTATAGTCACGTAAAAAGAACTCAACCATTTGCTTACCACAGTTTCCCACTTCTTAAAGACCACATATAAAAACAAACATTTATCTGTACAGTGAACAGTACAAATACAACCATGGAAACATGTACTGTCCACCTGCATCACTATCCAGTGATGTACATGTATCTAGGCATGCAACTTGTTTTTTTTTTGTCTTGCTGTCTAGTCTCAATGTCCTGTGAGGATAAAGGTTTTCAGTCCAAGGATGAAAACAAGAGGATGAAGGGATTTCAATGCAAGTTATTGGACTTACCCCCCTATCCTTGACTCAAACCTGACTATCCCATTCTCAACGTGCTGTATGACCCCTATTGGTAATAATATTAATCTAACACAATTCTCATAATGAAATTTACCTGCAATTCTGTACATACTCTGATGTAAATTCCATTATGTGCTATCTGTTAGTGTGTCTGGGGATTATCTTCCCCAAAGCCTGGACTTATACCAGGCTTTGGGGAAGGTCTAGTCTAAGACCAGGTCTTAGACCAGACCTCCTAGATTAGAAAGGAAATATCAGAGGATTAAAAGCTGTTAAGAAGAACATAGGAAAGTAAAGGTGTGTAGTGTACATAGTGAATATAAGTACGTACATGTTTGCAACATTTACCTGTCACATGTATTCACGAGACAGAGAGAAAATCAGCACTCCTGTCAGAGTAGGGAAAAAGTAAGAGGTTTGCATTTCAAACTCATCTGACAGGATGGTAGTGGTGTACCTCCCTGGATGGATGCTGTCTACCAACCAACTACCTACTTGTTACCAATGTGAGAGTACCTTGCAACACACCCATGGCTGGGTAATGTAATATACAGTACCAGGGACTGTAACATAATTATGATCATCAAAGTAGATTTAACACCTCTCTAGATATACTGCACATATTATTATTCTCAACATGACCCTAACAATGTGCCACTAAGCATAACAATGCTTTAAGACAGACAAGATTATCATCCAGTTTTAATTTCAAATTTGTGGAACCTGTGATTTGTTCCAGACATGGTTTTCTAACTACTTCTCTTCAGTTACCTCAATACATATGGAATTCCTTGTATAATTAATGCCAAAGGCTTAAAAAACAGAAAAACACAAAAAAATAAACTAATGTGTTACACATTAGTCCTTGGGTTTTCTCTCCTGGAATACAACCTGCACAATCTAACCAGGAACCCATGTACTGTGACAAGCAGGAACCCATGTACTGTGACAAGCAGGAACCCATGTACTGTGACAAGCAGGTGACTCTCCACCCTCCTTCCTAAGAGTCATAAGATCACACTCCCCAATTTCAAGAAGAAATGATTTTAGCATATTACAGCAGAGGCTAATACAAAAGAGGTATTATCAAGTTGTATGAAAAGGCCATAATAAGAAGAAAAAGAAGAAAAAGCAGCACCAGCATAATAATAATAATAATAATAATAATAATAATAATAATAATTAATAACAACAACAACAACAGTAAGTACAATACAGGTTGTCATCAAACTGCAATCAGAGCTAAGTATTAATATGTACATTATACATGACATCAATTTTTAAGCAATTTTGAAGGATCATTTTTTTTATATGTTAGGCAAACAACAAACACCTTTGACAATTAATGGATTTTCCTACTTCGGATCACCCTGCCTTGGTGGGAAATGACCACTACATAAAAAAAAGCACATGCATACAGGCACTATTTTTGTATGAACTACAATGTATGTCAGAAGAAAAGACAAATCAGCCACTCTTAAAAGAATAAAAGCTACAAAATCTTGGCTGGAACAATTTACTATTTACAATTTGGAAAGGAAACTTTGGATAACATTTTGGTCTGTCCTGGACTATTATTAAGTCTTGACTCAACAGTGGTCAAGAACAGATTAAACCAAGGAACGTGTGGGATTTGTTTGCAATTGTTATTATGATTTCGTGAGTCAGGACAGACTGAAATATTCTCTTAAAGGTTTCCTTCCAAATTTTGGGTTAGTACTGAACTACCCAATATTTACTGGAAGGTCTGAAAATAGAGCAAATTTTCAACTTAACAGACTAATAAGGGGCAGTAGATAGCCAGTAATATGATCATGTGTGGAGAGAGACAAGACAGTTGTGCCATCGTTGTGACAATGTCCAATTCTGTGATCAGCAGACTTTGCCTGTTGTTTCTGAATCAATTATCCTGCAAATTCTGTCCCATATTTCTGAGGTCTATTATATCAAAGGGTTACTGTACTGTATTTAATAGAACATGCATTACTGGGTTCAGGGTTACCATAGACTAAGTGCAGGAAGAATTAATATTTTGTTATGGTAAGATGGTAGAGGCAAAGTTACTAAAGTATTGTAAAGTAAAAGGACACAAGTGCAACTAATGTGACATTTTATTGTATTACAGTGTCAGGGTAAATTGAAATTTGAAGGGAAAAACTTTAGATATTTTGATCTAGAATGAATAAAAATGTTCAGAGTGTCTTCTCTAAACTGTGGGTTAATGAGGAATTGCTGCCATGGCATTATAACTTTTGATACATGATAATTTAGTGTATTTCCAAAAAAGTTTGCACTGGCTACTAATAAGTGATACAGGCAACAAGCTTACTGGAAACCCACTGATTATGCAGAACATTTAAATTATTCTAATATATACCTTACCATTAGGACTTATAACTAAAGAAAATAATAAAGAGGTAAGGTTAAGAATGATAGGATTCTAAGTTTGATACAACCTGCTAATATTTAGAGAGTAATCTAAACTGGGCTGCCAATTTTGGTTACACCAGTAATTGGGGTTATTTTAGTCTTCCTAGTGCTAGACCATGGAAACAAAAAATATTTGTAATAAACATAGTACAGTCATACCCCACTGTACGTCATTTTGGCCTACATCAAATTTGTCTTTACGCCACTTTTCTAGAGTAAATTTCAGTTCAGCGAACGTCATTACATTCGATTTTACGTCACTTAACAATGTCACCTAAATCATAATTTGTGTGTTCATTATTCTTTAAAAAATATGACTAAAATGTGTTTTTAGTGTTCTTTAAGGTTTAGCAATAGTTAAATTCTTTCGAGAGTTATTTATGATGGGTTTACGGTGTTTGTCATCATTTTAAGCCATTTTTAAGGCATTATGTTTGGTAAGACGAAGAATGATCAGTGTATAAGTGGAAGACGGGTATTAACAAAGGGGATATAAATGAGGTTTTGAGGATATCCCTCCAAGAGAGAACCCATAATAATGGACTCAAATTAGATAAGTTTAGATTTAGAAAGGATATAGGGAAGTACTGATTTGGTAATAGGGTAGTTGATGAGTGGAACAGTCTGCTTAGTAGGGTTATCGAAGCTAAAGCCTTGGGTAGTTTCAAATTTAGGTTGGATAAATACATGAGTGAGAGGGGTTGGATTTGAGTGGGACTTGCACGTGAATAAATAGAATTATCAAAGCTTATTCTGTTAGCGGATTTGATTTGTGAAGGACCTGCCTAGTATGGGCCGACAGGTATACTGCAGTGTTCCTCTATGTCCTTATGTTTACATCAAAAACCAGGTTATGTCACGGCTCTTGGAACCAATTACTGACGTAGGGAGGGGTATGAATGTAGTATATGTATGTAATAATACATACAGGCATTCTTTCAAATTTAAATCAATGTTTATTTTAACATGCATAAAACGTAAATTATATTAAATATTCTGTATTACACGTTTTAAAATAAAAATATAGTACACTTTTGGTATGATTCTTAAAATTCCTTACAATATGATCAATAGAGAATTAATACCAAGTTTTGTACGAAGAGTATCTGAATGAGCTTCAGCACGTGTGTGATTTCCTACAGTGACAGCTTGCTTATCTGTAGATAACACCCTGAAGGGAACTTTACAAGTCCATCCAGATGTTATGAACATTCAAGGTAACATCTTTACTACTCCCAAACGCACTCTTACCACCTTAAATTTCACTTCAGTTAAAATTCAAAAAGACTGACTTGGAATGCAAGCTGTATTACTGTATTCATGGGGTAGAGCTAAACCATAAGAATGGGTTATGGGAAGGATGGGGGAGGGGGGGTGATGAAGTTTGCTCCAAGGAAGGGGTTGGCAGCTTCAATTCCTTAGACTAAGAGTCTTTCACCAGAACCAAGTTTTTTTTTTTTTTTCCTGTTTACAACAACATTGCAAAAAAACTGTAAAGGTCTAAAAGTTCCCTGAGACATACCTGTGACCATTTTCAAGATTTTTTCTACTCTCAAAAATAATGCCAAATTACACTGTTGACTGACTGTTCAACCAGACTGTTGCTACAATCAACCTGCAGACTTACATATATCCATCACCAGGCATTTTAAAAACAGTACTCTAGTTTCTCCTTCAAAACTTCAATTTTTAACCTCAAGATAGGACATAATGAATGACTCACAATGAATAAATAAAAGTATAGACAGACTAACTGTAGTCCTGAGAGGACCTGTTATTGCTAGGACTACAGTTCAAGTTCCTATCCATTCTTTTGTTTATCCACTTTTACCTCAAGTTCCTATCCATTCTTTTGTTTATCCACTTTTACCTCAAGTTCCTACCCATTCTTTTGTTTATCCACTTTTACCTCAAGTTCCTATCCATTCTTTTGTTTATCCACTTTTACCTCTGCTCTAGCAATATTCATCTAACAATTAGAAAATAAGCAAACTTGGAATTAAATCTCCGCAACTACTGCACATCGTATGACATGAAACAGTATTGTATATACCTATTAATTTTGTCATGGCAAACTGGTACGACAGTGGTTAGTCTTGAGCCTATAATGACCAACATGGCATTGTTGGGGTTATTTTGACTATGGTCCTATAATGACCAACATGGCACTGATGGGGTTATTTTGACTATGGTCCCATAATGATCAACATGGCACTGATGGGGTCATCTTTGACTAAGACCTATATGAGCGAAAACTTTCCTTGAAGAAAATACCCATCCCTCACCCCATCAGCAATTTAAAAAAGTTTTTTAGCACAATTCTGAGCAATACTGCACATACATATCTTTCTAATGTTTTACGTATGGTACTGTTACGAAAATTTTACTAACGAGTGTCATGTAAGCAGTTACAGTGGATCCCTTTATGTGCATTACTAGTAACATCCATATGTATAAGCACACAAGATATGTACAGTAGATATAAAAAAATATTTCAAAACATTATATGGCAAGGAAAAAAGAGAAAGTAAATATGAACAGTACTCAATGCAATCAGTGCACGTTGAGGGGAAAAATAACCAAGGGCTAAAAAAAATTATTTATACAGTATTACATAATTTTTTACCTTACTGGCAGATTCCCACTACTATAGTTTGACCAAAAGAAGGAAACTCGTTCAATTTTACTAGTTCAAGAGAACTGCAACATCAAAACCTATCCTTCAGTTATGCACTGTACTCTCCCCCAGAACCTTAAGTTCAGATACAGTAAATAAACCTTTCAAGGGGTGCCTCAACGTTTGTGAAGAACTCTCGATTCAATGAACAGGAGCTACCCTTTCTTCTGGATCAAACTTAATTACCTCACATTCATATGCACTGTATAACTATTATGGGTTTAGCACTTTCCCATGAATATAATAGACATACATGTATATGAGGACTAAATATGAAAACCAAATGGAATGACAAAGCTACTGTGTATGACATTAGATCATTAATACCATAATGGATACAACAGTAGTAAACAAGTAACACAATCACAATGTTTAAGCACAATATTTTCAGATCACGTGGGCATCAAACCTACAATAAAAAAATACAGTAGATCCCCTGTATCCACAGTTTCAGTTATCCTTGGTTTACCGAGGTCTGAAAATAACCTTTTAATTTTGCTTAGTAATGGACCCCCAAAGCACAACAGCAGTGATGCTGGCAGCTCTTCAAAGCCTAAGAGAAGTTGTGAAGTGCTTCACAACAGTGAAAAAGTGCATAATTTATCAATTAAACTTTATCATATGCATGTATTTTATCACACAAGCCATCTTCTGCCAAGGTAGGACCACCCTTAAAAGGAAGCATTTGCTGTTATTCATTCAATAGTTGTCTTGCTAGAACTGCACAGACATCACCATTCAAATGATCCTCTGAGGCACAACATCCCTACCCCTCCTTCAGAGTTACCTGGAGAGAGTGCAGGCAGTGTAATATTTAGAACTGCAGGACCTCTAGCAATGTAATCCCATGTATTTGGGGGGATCTGCTATATACAGTGGACCCCCACATAACGAACAGCTCCCAACTCGACCAATTATGTAAGTGTATTTTTGTAAGTGCTTTTGTAGGTGTATTTTTGGGGGTCTGAAAAGGACTAATCTAATTCACAATATCTCTTATGGGAGCAAATTCGGTCTATAACAGCACCCAAACAGACTTCTGGATTGAAATAATATCGTTATGCGGGGTCCACTATATTATGGACAGAGTAACTATCAAAAGGATGGGAATCTTGCAGTTTAGAGGGTCAATTAAACTATGATGTCCATGTATATCTGGTAAGACAGTTATTAAATGAGCAACTGTCAATGTATTTCCCTTTTTGGAATCGTCCTACCTTGGTTAGATGTAGTTAAACTATACATCAAGAAAGAAGGCAAATTTTATTTCCAACTTATTTAAATAGGGGAAAAGATGTCTATAAGGCAAGAATTTCAAGAAATTGAGGACCTCAACAGCTGAACAGGAGCCTGAAAGAAAAAGGACACTTTCCCTAACTTGCAACCAAAAATAAAATAAGAGAACTTCCAACATTAATTAGTACACTGTATTGCACAGCCTAATATGCTGTGAATACTATGGGCATCCCAAAAATCTACATAAACTAGTCTGAGGACCAAGCCAAAGGTGCAATGATGCCCATATCTATCTACAGGTAATCTACAAGTATGAGCTCTGTACAATATCCTTACCTAATAATGTACAGTAGTTTTGAAATATGATTACACATCTATGATACGAAATCTTTAATACAGAATAATTATCGCCGGGTCGCCATCTGGAGAAGACCCGGGCCGAAAGTACCGGCAAATCCCTAATGAATGAAGAATAATTATCTGCTGAAAAATACAGTATAACCTAGATTTAACAGACCTGATTTCATGCCTTTTGACTGAAAGGGCTGAGGAAACAGAACAAAATCTGCTGCAATAACTGATTTACAAACTGACAGCACTGTCTGTTACTTTCACAACAATTATTATAAACAAATTATGTGCTAAACTTGCAATACCCGTGTCCATACACCCTCTGTTCCTTTGTTGGAGTTCATACATTCAAACCTACAACGTTACACACAAAATTACAAAATCTCACCTCCATCTACCACAATCACCACTACCGGCCACCCGCTAACCCCTATTAGTCTGGCAAAATGAGGGTTTACTGTGAAAAGATTATTACATTTTTTATTTACAAAGAAGCATATTGCATCAAACAAAATTACATTGTTTCCTTGATGGTATGTTATTAAAGACAATGACAAAATCATGCATATTTGTTTCAAGCACCATAATATTGCAATCATTAACGCGTTCCACAATGCATAGTAGTATATAGTACATAGAAAATACTGAAATTTCAGGCAATACACTTACTCTTATGTAGATGATAGTAGAATGTCCGTTTGGTATTTTCTCGTCAACATTATGCAGATTTCCCCGATGAAACCTTGCAGATATTTTCATAGACATAGTTGTGGTAAAACCTTCCACTCATAAGTACGTACAGTATTCTTGTCTTTAGAGCTCCTTGATACTGAAATCTATGAATTTATATTTTTTTCCCCATTTCCATTACTGCCAATAAAACTTATATTTTTGTTACTAGTAAGGAGGCTAAATTATCTAGCATATGCTACATTTTGTGGCATAATTCTGTACAGCTGAATTTTGATTACCTCATTACAATCTAATGTATTTTGTATAAGAGTTATCAGGAATGGGTAAAAATGAAATTTGACACTTGTGCAATATTTATCAACTTGCTGGTCTTGTGAACCATTTATTCACACAGTAATTCAAATATACACACTGAGAAAGTTCAATTTAAATAATGCTAATTTATTTGTAAATGAATTCTGAATACTAATAATGGCAAGTTCAAAATCAGATTACATTTTCTTTTTAAACTGTAAAATACTTCCCCCAGAAAAATGATCTCACACCTTATAACACAATGCTAGTCGTATATATCCCACAATCCCACCTTGATCTCTGACAGAAGTCCTTTGACCTACACAAAATTAAGCAACCTCTTATCAGATCGAGTATATCTGCACGTTATCTCCAGAAAGTGGAATGTAATCTGGGGAGGGAGAAGTGGTGACAAAACTGACAAATGCTGATTTTTTTAAATCATGTTTCTATAGTAGCATTAAGAGTCCATAGGACCCCAGGACAAGCAACTTGTGGGTCAACTAATGTGGAGCTTATAAAACTATCTAAAGATTAGGATCCTGATGATCATACTGTTACTCTTTGATGTAAACTTAAGCATTCCTTTTTTTTCTTGTATTTATAGTTTAGTGTGAGAGCACATGCGAGTTTCTTGAAAGATCAGGCACTCAAGAATTATAAAACCCCAAATTATTATGTACAATTATTATTTCAGTATTCTATTGCAACCCTTTACCAAAACACACATAGCACTGCATACACATACTGTGACATGTTTAGGATTATTTTTAACCACTGGTTAAGATTCTTGGTACATTTTGCATTTGTGGGTTTCACACACACAAGTAAATAGAAATCAATTATAACTAAGCCCTCAATATGGACAGGCAATGTTGAAAAAATAGCTAACAAATTGGGTGAATTCTATCTTGCATCAATTTTTAAAAATGTTAAGCAAAATCAATATATGCATAATTTTGCAGTACCCATTATGCAGCTGGGCATCAAGATTATTAGTGCTTTAGTTAGACAGTCATGCACACAAATATTTCAGTACATAAAGCAAATAGACTTCAGCATTGAAAAATTACAATACTTCACTGCATATATAGTACCAGTCTTTTTACTGATATACAAATGTATAATATTATAAATTTAAATACATGTATTACAGTACGACCCCCGTATCTGCAGGGGATACGTTCCAAGGACATGCCATGGATACCGAAACTGTGGATAGTAGCAAACCCCATATACAAGTTCTATACATACCTATTATAAAGTTTAATTGATAAATTATGCACAATAAGTGGAGAATAATTACTTCTTTCACTGATGGGAAGGTCTTCACAGCTTCTCTTAGGTTTGAATAACTGTCAGCTTCTCTACTTTTGCACTATAGGACCATTATTATGCAAAATTAAGAGGTATTTTTAGGCCACAGTAAACTGTGGATAACTGCAACCACAGATACTGAATCTATGGATATGGGAGTTCTACTGTATATGATTAAACCATCAATACCAGTATATAACTTCTCCAATATTGCTATAAAAGCCTAGATGAGTTACCTAATCCTTTCATGGCATATTAAAATATAAATCATTGTGAAGTATTTTGGGTGCAGATTAAAACTAGTACTAATGACCTCTTATTACAAGTATTTTGATAAAGATTATGACATGTACTGTAATTTAAGATTTGTATGACAATTTAGCACAAATAATTTCTGTATATAATAAAGTGAATTAGCGTGTGATGGGGAGGTAGCAATTTAACAAGTTAGTAGTATGAGATATAACTGGCATAGTATATAAATGCTCATGAATTCTTTTAACTATGTTTGAAGGTATTAATTTGGTGAGTTTTTGATCCTTCAGGTAGATTATTCCAAATTTTGGTAATTTGATTTGTGCAGTGTTTACTCACAACGAGTTTTATGTGTGGAGTACCAAAGGTGAGATTAGTTTCTAATCTTAGGCCCATGTGATCTGTTGCATACTTCCCACAATTGTTTTAGCTTTGGACTAATATTTGTACAGTATTTGTTCTGTATATGTAATATGCATATTAAGTAAGTTTATTTAAGCACAGGTACACATGAGTACAATTATCATGCATAGTGTAAATTACTTAGGATAATCCCCCCAAAAAGTCTGAGAAAGTGACTTTCCATTGAGGTCCTTGTAATACCTTATTATTTAAACCTTAAAAATCAAAACACCTAAGTAACTCAACTGTGAAAATCAGTTACAATAAAAGGAGATACAGTGGACCGCTGGCATACGATGGCATCGGCATACATTAAGTCCGGCATACGATACATTTTAACGCAAAAATTTTGCCTTGCCACTGTTAAAAAACCCGCCACACGTGATTCGTCCGGGATGCGTCCCACGTGTGGCCCGTGCGTCCCAGTGTTTACAAGCCAGCCAGTGTGGTCGCATCTAAGCATACATTCAGTACATTCCATATTATCACAGTGTTTTTGGTGCTTGTTTCTGCAAAATAAGTCACCACGGGCCCCAAGAAAGCTTCTAGTGTCAACCCTGCAGGAAAAAGGGTGCTAATTACTATGGAAATGAAGAAAGAGATACGTAATTGCAAAGTACGAAAGTGGAGTGTGTGTGTCGGAGCTGACCAGGTTGTATACCAAATCTCAATCAACCATCGCTACTATAGTGGCCAAGAAAAAGGCAATCAAGGAAGCTGTTCTTGCAAAAGGTGCATGTCTGTTTTCAAAACAGAGATCGCAAGCGTTAAGATGTTGAGAGACTGTTATTGGTGTGGATAAATGAAAAACAGATAGCAGGAGATAGCATCTCTCAAGCAATCATATGTGAAAAGGCTAGGAAGTTGCATGAGGATTTAATTGAAAAAATGCCTGCAACTAGTGGTAATGTGAGTGAACCTAAGGCCAGCAAAGGTTGGTTTGAAAGATTTAAGAATCATAGTGGCATACATAGTGTGATAAGGACTTGATACCTCAAGTCCTAATAGAAGGGGATTCCCCTTCTAAACAATAGCAACTCCACTCTCCCCTCCTCCCATCCCATCAATCATCACCAGATCTTCATTAAAGGTAAGTGTCATGTATTCTATTCTTAGTAGCTTAGTACGTGTGGATGTGTTCTTCAGTTTGTGTGTATTAAAATTAATATTTCATGTGGTAAAATTTTTTTTTTCATACTTTTGGGTGTCTTGCACGGATTAATTTGATTTCCATTATTTCTTATGGGGAAAATTAATTCGCCTTACGATAATTTCGGCATACGATGAGCTCTCAGGAACGGATTAATATCGTATGCTGGGGGTTCACTGTACTAGGAATAAGGTAAACTGAGTTACTTGGTGCAATTCTTAAAGTTACATGGTAGGCTCCAGCAAATTTGTAACCCTTTAATTTGCAAAAGATTTCTGTAGAAATTCAGTCAGACACGAAGAATATCTTAGATCACATCAAATCCAGGTGTTAGTTTAAAATATTTATGAAACAGTTGGCAGATATGGAACTTTCAGAAATTTTTCAATAAAACCTTCAATAAGGAGGAAACTTATGACATTTCAGTCAATCACAATCAATCAGTCACATTAATCCAGGATTGACTGAAAACTTTCACTGGATTAATTTCTTAACTGGAGAGTTTTTGGTGAATTATTCCAGCCATTGTGTCAATTTTTATTCTTTTAGAATCTTCTGGTAATGTGTTCCATATATCAGGGTTTGGTGTGTGTGTGGAGTTTCTACTCAAGCCGAGATGAGCTCGTGCGATGCCAAAGAGGCATTTATTTCTTGCAATGTGTATGCATTCTGTTGCAGCTTTCAAAGATGATCTTAGGGACCAAGGTTCGATCCCTGTTCACCTAGCAGAAAGTAGGTACCTGGGTGTTAGTCACCTTACACCTGGTGCTCACTGTTCACCTAGCACTAAGTAGGTACTTTCATGCTAGGTGACTGCTGTGGGTGGCATCCTGGGAGAGAGGATTTCAATGAAAGTTAGTCAGTCGGATAGCAGTGGCTTTATTATGTTATCCTGGGTTAATAACCCTCCAGGTTAATAACCCTGTTACCTGGATAACTCGTAATTATATTTAAACAGGTTAATAACCCTGTCACCTGGATAACTGTAATTATATTTAAACAGGTTAATAACCCTGTCACCTGGATAACTTGTAATTATATTTAAACAGGTTAATAAACCCATCACATGGATAATTAATTAATTTAAACAGGATGAATTAACCCTGTCACCTGATAATCATAATTATATTAAACAGTATAACCCTGTCTCTGGATAACTTGAATAATTAAAACAGGATAATAACCCTGTCACCTGGATAATAGCATATTATATTTACAGGTTATAACCCATCACTTGGATAATTCAATAACATCGTTGATTTTAACCTAACACAATTAAGTCGAACACATTCCCACTGGGGCTCCGGGGGAAGCAAACCAATAAAAAACAGGATAATTATCCCTGGACAACCTAAATACCAGGAAACAGTTACCACAGTCCAAATACTATAAAGCCCCAAACTCAAGGCCATACAGTGTTCGGGGGGAGGTAGAGTAGAGCTTAATCCAGAGAAGTAGCTCAAATACCTCGCATCAAAAGCCTTCAGGAGCCTCAACAAAAAAAATACCCATAGTAGGAAATATATTAAAATATTTATATTTCGAAAAAAACTCCATATGTACCCGGCGTCTGGGAGAGACAATATATATACATTTATTCTACCACAATCATCTAAATTATACACATTATCGCTATAATTCTATGCATAAATAGTAATAAATGACACAAAGAGGACAAAAACAGAATTAAAATGAGTAAGGTGTCGCTGTGGCGTCTCTCACCTCTCTCATATGAAGCAATAATTTACAACCTGACCAACATGTAGGGTTATATCGGGTCTAAGAGCCATTATAATGGCACCAGGAGGGTTGTTAAAGCCATTATAATGGCACCAGCAGGCCAGAAAACACCATAATGGAGCTCCAGACAACCACTCCTCTTGTTGTTGTTGTTGTTGTTGTTGTTCAATTGTTTGATACACAACAATGCATTCTTATATACAATATTACAACTTTTAAAATACTCCATTAAATTGGGATTTTTTTTGTTATTATTTATGTATAAATATGTAGTTTATAAATAATATAATTAATAAAATTCAATCTTGTTTATTATCTCTAAAAATAAAAATTTTGGATTTTTGAAAACTTTTAAAATACTCCATTAATTTGAAGTTTTAAATGTTATTATTAATATATAAATATAAAACACACAAATAAAATAATAAATAAAGTTCAATCATGTTTATTCTATATATAAATAATCATTTTAGGAAAATTTTAGACATTGAAAATATCCCATGAATTTGCAATTTTAATTATAATTATTAGTGTATAAATAAACAAAATATAAGGAAAATAATTAATAAAACTCAGTCATTTTTATTTTGTCTAAAATTAAAAATATACAATAACAATTTTGTTCTTAAATACATCATTAATTTGCAATATTATGCCATATTTTCTATACATAAAATTCAAAATATACAAAAAGTAATAAATAAAACCCAAATTATTTTTATTTTCATTAATAATAAAATAATACTGCAAACAGCTTTCACAAAAAAAATAAATAATAATAATAATATTAATTCATTAATAAACATTTTAACCAGTTAATGTAATTTTCAATGGCAAAGATTTTAACTATCAGTAAAACCTATTAAATGTAAAATAAAATTAATAATATTATTAAATTTGTAAAGATGATTATCCATTTTGAAGGAAAATATTTTTTTAATTTATTCTTTATTAAAATTTCTATTACTTAAATAAATTATTATTTTTGCAATATAATTCATATTATTCTATAAATGTTTGTAAAACCACAATTGATTTTACTTATAGCAGTTGTTATTATAACTAGCAGTTATTATAACTAGCAGTTGTTATTATAACTTGTAGTTGTTATTATAACTAGCAGTTGTTATTATAACTTGTAGTTGTTATTATAACTAGCAGTTGTTATTATAACTTGTAGTTGTTATTATAACTAGCAGTTGTTATTATAACTTGTAGTTGTTATTATAACTAGCAGTTGTTATTATAACTAGCAGTTGTTATTATAACTAGCAGTTGTTATTATAACTAGCAGTTGTTATTATAACTACCAGTTGTTATTATAACTAGCAGTTATTATAACTTGTAGTTGTTATTATAACTAGCAGTTGTTATTATAACTAGCAGTTGTTATTATAACTAGCAGTTATTATAACTAGCAGTTGTTATTATAACTAGCAGTTATTATAACTAGCAGTTGTTATTATAACTAGCAGTTATTATAACTAGCAGTTGTTATTATAACTAGCAGTTATTATAACTAGCAGTTATTATAACTAGCAGTTGTTATTATAACTAGCAGTTATTATAACTTGTAGTTGTTATTATAACTAGCAGTTATTATAACTTGGAGTTATTATATCTAGCAGTTATTATAACTAGCAGTTGTTATAACTAGCAGTTGTTATTATAACTAGCAGTTATTATAACTTGTAGTTGTTATTATAACTAGCAGTAGTTATTATAACTAGCAGTTGTTATTATAACTAGCAGTTATTATAACTTGGAGTTATTATAACTAGCAGTTATTATAACTAGCAGTTGTTATAACTAGCAGTTGTTATTATAACTAGCAGTTATTATAACTAGCAGTTGTTATTATAACTAGCAGTAGTTATTATAACTAGCAGTAGTTATTATAACTAGCAGTTATTATAACTTGTAGTTGTTATTATAACTAGCAGTTATTATAACTAGCAGTTATTATAACTTGTAGTTGTTATTATAACTAGCAGTTATTATAACTTGTAGTTGTTATTATAACTAACAGTAGTTATTATAACTAGCAGTTATTATAACTAACAGTAGTTATTATAACTAGCAGTTATTATAACTTGTAGTTGTTATTATAACTAGCAGTTATTATAACTAGCAGTTATTATAACTTGTAGTTATTATAACTAGCAGTTGTTATTATAACTAACAGTAGTTATTATAACTAGCAGTTATTATAACTAGCAGTAGTTATTTATAACTAGCAGTTATTATAACTTGTAGTTATTATAACTAGCAGTTGTTATTATAACTAACAGTAGTTATTATAACTAGCAGTTATTATAACTAGCAGTAGTTATTATAACTAGCAGTTATTATAACTTGTAGTTATTATAACTCGCAGTTGTTATTATAACTAACAGTAGTCATTATAACTAGCAGTTATTATAACTAGCAACAGCAAAGAACTACAGACCGATAGCACTAACATCCCACATCATAAAAATCTTTGAAAGGGTCTTAAGAAGCAAGATCACCACCCATCTAGAAACCCATCAGTTACACAACCCAGGGCAACATGGGTTTAGAACAGGTCGCTCCTGTCTGTCTCAACTATTGGATCACTACGACAAGGTCCTAAATGCACTAGAAGATAAAAAGAATGCAGATGTAATATATACAGACTTTGCAAAAGCCTTCGACAAGTGTGACCATGGCGTAATAGCGCACAAAATGCGTGCTAAAGGGATAACAGGAAAAGTCGGTCGATGGATCTATAATTTCCTCACTAACAGAACACAGAGAGTAGTCGTCAACAGAGTAAAGTCCGAGGCAGCTACGGTGAAAAGCTCTGTTCCACAAGGCACAGTACTCGCTCCCATCTTGTTCCTCATCCTCATATCCGACATAGACAAGGATGTCAGCCACAGCACCGTGTCTTCCTTTGCAGATGACACCCGAATCTGCATGACAGTGTCTTCCATTGCAGACACTGCAAGGCTCCAGGCGGACATCAACCAAATCTTTCAGTGGGCTGCAGAAAACAATATGAAGTTCAACGATGAGAAAATTTCAATTACTCAGATATGGTAAACATGAGGAAATTAAATCTTCATCAGAGTACAAAACAAATTCTGGCCACAAAATAGAGCGAAACACCAACGTCAAAGACCTGGGAGTGATCATGTCGGAGGATCTCACCTTCAAGGACCATAACATTGTATCAATCGCATCTGCTAGAAAAATGACAGGATGGATAATGAGAACCTTCAAAACTAGGGAGGCCAAGTCCATGATGACACTCTTCAGGTCACTTGTTCTATCTAGGCTGGAATATTGCTGCACACTAACAGCACCTTTCAAGGCAGGTGAAATTGCTGACCTAGAAAATGTACAGAGAACCTTCACGGCGCGCATAACGGAGATAAAACACCTCAATTACTGGGGGGTTTGAGGTTCCTGAACCTGTATTCCCTGGAACGCAGGCGGGAGAGATACATGATTATATACACCTGGAAAATCCTAGAGGGACTAGTACCGAACTTGCACACGAAAATCACTCACTACGAAAGCAAAAGACTTGGCAGACGATGCAACATTCCCCCAATGAAAAGCAGGGGTGTCACTAGCACGTTAAGAGACCATACAATAAGTGTCAGGGGCCCGAGACTGTTCAACTGCCTCCCAGCATACATAAGGGGGATTACCAACAGACCCCTGGCAGTCTTCAAGCTGGCGCTGGACAAGCACCTAAAGTCGGTTCCTGACCAGCCGGGCTGTGGCTCATACGTTGGTTTGCGTGCAGCCAGCAGCAACAGCCTGGTTGATCAGGCTCTGATCCACCAGGAGGCCTGGTCACAGACCGGGCCGCGGGGGCGTTGACCCCCGGAACTCTCTCCAGGTAAACTCCAGGTAAACTACATCACTTGCCTGACTATTCCACTTCCTGACAACTCTATGACTGAAGAAATACTTCCTAACATCCCTCTGACTCATCTGAGTCTTCAACTTCCAAGAGTGTCCCCTTGTTTCTGTGTCCCATCTCTGGAACATCCTGTCTCTGTCCACCTTGTCTATTCCACGCAGTATTTTGTATGTCGTTATCATATCTCCCTGACCTTCCTGTCCTCCAGTGTCGTCAGGCCGATTTCCCTCAACCTTTCTTCGTAGGACATTTTCCTTAGCTCTGGAACGCAAATCTTTGCACTTTCTCTAATTTCTTAACGTGCTTGATCAGGTGTGGGTTCCAAACTGGTGCTGCATACTCCAGTATGGGCATGACGTACACGGTGTACAGATAAGATAAGATAAGATTTCGTTCGGATTTTTAACCCCGGGGGGTTAGCCACCCAGGATAACCCAAGAAAGTCAGTGCGTCATCGAGGACTGTCTAACTTATTTCCATTGGGGTCCTTAATCTTGTCCCCCAGGATGCGACCCACACCAGTCGACTAACACCCAGGTACCTATTTGCTGCTAGGTGAACAGGACAACAGGTGTAAGGAAACGTGTCGAAATGTTTCCACCCGCCGGGAATCGAACCCGGGCCCTCCGTGTGTGAAGCGGGAGCTTTAGCCACCAGGCTTACTGAGGTATCGGAACGCTATTCTTAGGTTTGCCAGGCGCCCATATACTGCAGCCGTTATCTGTGTATATACACTGAAGTGTATACCTCTGTGTATATACACTGAAGTATATACCTCTGTGCATATACACTGAAGTGTATACCTGTGTGTATATACACTGAAGTGTATACCTATGTGTATATACACTGAAGTGTATACCTGTGTGTATATACACTGAAGTGTATACCTGTGTGTATATACACTGAAGTGTATACCTATGTGTATATACACTGAAGTGTATACCTGTGTGTATATACACTGAAGTGTATACCTATGTGTATATACACTGAAGTGTATACCTGTGTGTATATACACTGAAGTGTATACCTATGTGTATATACACTGAAGTGTATACCTGTGTGTATATACACTGAAGTGTATACCTGTGTGTATATACACTGAAGTGTATACCTATGTGTATATACACTGAAGTGTATACCTGTGTGTATATACACTGAAGTGTATACCTATGTGTATATACACTGAAGTGTATACCTGTGTGTATATACACTGAAGTGTATACCTGTGTGTATATACACTGAAGTGTATACCTGTGTGTATATACACTGAAGTGTATACCTGTGTGTATATACACTGAAGTGTATACCTGTGTGTATATACACTGAAGTGTATACCTGTGTGTATATACACTGAAGTGTATACCTGTGTGTATATACACTGAAGTGTATACCTCTGTGTATATATACCAAGATCTGTCTCTCAGGGGATATACACCGAAAGTTTAATTCCTCTACTTAGGGTCAAAATATGCTTAATATCATGTGAATTACAGCCTTAATGGCACTCGATCAATCAAAATATTTTTTTTGAAGGATTGAAACCTTTATTGTAGGACTGAAACCTTTATTGTAGGATTGAAACCTTTATAGACCTTAATAGACTCAAATTTCATACACATATACAACAAATTTCTAAGAAAATTTCCAAGACTGTAGGCATACTATCGAAGATACGGTACTATGTTCCACAGTCAGCCCTCCTGGCCCTATATCACTCTCTTATTTACCCCTATCTCACCTATGGAATTTGTGCATGGGGCTCAACAACAGTTAACCATCTCAGACCACTAATTACCCAACAAAAGGCTGCAGTTAGAATGATAACAAATTCTCACTACAGGCAGCACACTCCACCAATATTCAATACACTAAACCTACTCACCATACAAAACATCCATACTTATTACTGCACCTATTACATACATAGAACACTTAACTCTGATATTAACCCTCCCCTCAAACATCTCCTTGCCAACCTCAACAGAACACATGACCATAACACAAGGCACAGATCACTCTTTGATGTTCCTCGTGTTCATCTCACACTATGCAAAAACTCAATGCACATAAAAGGCCCTAAAATCTGGAATTCATTACCTGTAAATATAAAAGAAACACTACCTGTTTATAAATTCAAGTCTCTACTCAAAGATCACTTACTCACCCAAAACCAAATAAATACTGAATAACTGAACCTTATAAATTGTATATCTTAAATGTTTCTCACAATTATATCACATAAATGTTAAACCTAAAACCCAATCTAACTTTATTATTTTTTTAAATACACTACCTAACAGAATCCCTCATATGACCTGTCTTTGTAATACTCACTTGTGCTTTATAGTAATCTGTTTACATTAATGTTTTATCACTGACTTCATCATTGCTTAGTTAATCTTAAGTTAATTTTAAGCCAGCCCGTAATGCTATGCATAGTATAAGTGGCTTTGGCATACTGCTCTTATCTGTATTTTTTTGTACCTCTGTATGTGTGCACAAATTTATAATAAATAAATAAATAAATAAATAAATAAATAAATAAATAAATTGTAGGATTGAAACCTTTGTTGTAGGACTGAAACCTTTGTTGTAGAATTGAAACCCTCATTGTAGGATTGAAACCTTTGTTGTAGGATTAAAACCTTCATTGTAGGATTGAAACCTTTGTAGTAGGATTGAAACCTTTATTGTAGGACTGAAATCTTTGTAGAAGGATTGAATCTTTTGTAGTAGGATTGAAACCTTTAGTGTAGAATTGAAACTATTGTAGAGGTGTAGAGTTGAAGCCTTTATTGTAGAATTGAAACCTTTATTGTAGGATTGAAACCTTTATTTTAGGGTTGGAATCTTTATTATAGGAATGAAACCTTTATTATAGGATTGAAAGCTGAGAAAATTTCGCTAGGTAAGCTTTTTACGCTCTATAGAAACTAACTGGAGGTGACAGCTTGAATTGGGAGACAGGTGATGCTGTCAGCTTAATAACACTAGTAAATTAGAGGTGATGCTGTCAGCTTGAGAACAATCGTGAATTACACATAGTGATGCTGTCAGCTTAAGAACACTCGTAAATTGCAGACAGGTGAAGCTGTCAGCTTGAGAACAATCGTAAATTACACAGAGGTAATGCTGTCAGCCTGACAGCACCTGCAGGGCTGCCGAGAGAGAGAGGTGATGCTGTCAGTCTGAGAACACTTGAAGGCTACACAGACAGAGAGCTGTGTTATCTGTTCTGTGTAAGGTGACATACCGACCTTTAACAGCAACTGAAATAAACACGAAATTCCAGTTAAAAATACATATATAAATAAATAAATTCATAACACAATCGTAGACATGTACCACCAGTCATACTCAACAGTCATAAACAGAAGCTTGTTAAACGTTTTGCACTCTGGTCTACAATCACCCTCGTTATTTCTTTCGTAAGGGGTCTTATTCAGGTGCATCCCTAGCTTGTAACCTACAACTATCAGCTAATATCCAGGTACCTATTTACTGATGGTAAATAGGACTCTCTTATCGCCATGAGTACGCTAAGAGACAACTCAATAAGCGTAAGGGGCCCAAGACTGTTCAACTACCTTACAGCACACATAAAGGGGATTACCAATAGACCCCTGGCTGTCAACAAGAGGAAGCTTCACAGACACCTAAAGTCAGTACCTGACCAACCAGGCTGTGGTTCCTAAGTTGGTTTGGGTGCGTCCAGCAGTCTCATCCTGGGTTATCAGGTCCTGATCCACCACGAGGCCTGGTCATTACCTGGAGTTTACGTGGATGGGTTTCGAGGATGAACGCCCCCGCGGCCCAGTCTGAGATCAGGTCATGGACCGGGCCGCGGGGGCGTTGACCCCCGAACCCCCCTCCAGGTATACTCCATGTACGTATGTACCGCTAAGCAAATGTGTTTACCTGGAGTTTACCTGGAGAGAGTTCCGGGGGTCAACGCCCCCGCGGCCCGGTCTGAGACCAGGCCTCCTGGTGGATCAGAGCCTGATCAACCAGGCTGTTGCTGCTGGCTGCACGCAAACCAACATACGAGCCACAGCCCGGCTGATCCGGAACTGACTTTAGGTGCTTGTCCAGTGCCAGCTTGTCACCTGAGGAGGTAGTATATAATGCACCAGCAGTTTACGCTGTGAGTGGTAACTCAAAAAACAGTATTAGAGGTGACAATGTGTCTTTCTCAGACACCACTGATCATTCTTCATCACTAGAAAGAAAAACTAGTCATTCCATATTTTACACTAGTACCACTAGTAAATAAGTACCTGTGTACTGCTAGTAAATGGGTACCTATTTACTGGTAGTAAGACACTACAAAACACTAAAAATCACTACAGGAGACTGACCATTGTAAGTGAAGGTTTCCAGAGGCATGGATGGTGAGGTACCGTCCTTACTGGCCACAATGGCGTCCGTAGTATAGGAACCTGTGTTCCCTACCTGTAAAATATTACATTGTACTTAGACGTACTCCACTAGGGAAGGTAGTAGTGGTAAGCTGCATACATGGGTTCAAGAGTAGGTATGACATGACCTGAGAGGCCAAGGAGTATGAGATATTTGCTGGATTGGGAATTACGAGCCAAGAACTGAGTCTCAACCCCCGTAAAGGCAGGTTGGTGAGTACACAGCATGGAGGAACGGAGAGGGTGCCTAGATGTCAGGTCCCTCGTGTTCAGAATACTAAAATGACCTTTGTTGAAGTAATCGGTATTCCAGTGGACAGAAGAGTAATTAAAACCAGTGTGGAGCAGTACTTACCTTGTCTGTACCAGCAGGGAGAAAGACAGACAGATACAAAGACAGACACAAAGAGACAGAAATAGAAACAGAGATAGACAGACACAGACAGACAGAAACAGAAAGAAACAGATAGAGGAGGATAGATTTATTTATTTATTTATTTATTTATTTATTATAAATTTGAGCACACATACAGAGGTACAAAAAAATACAGATAAGAGCAGCATGCCAAAGCCACTTATACTATGCATAGCATTACGGGCTGGCTTAAAATTAACTTAAGATTAACTAAGCAATGATGAAATCAGTGATAAAACATTATTGTAAACAGATAACTATAAAGCACAAGTGTGTATTACAAAGACAGGTCATATGGTTGCATGCATTGTTGTACATTCAGTCATATGAAGGATTCTGTTAGGTAGTGTATTTAAAAAATAATAAAGTTAGATTCGGTTTTAGGTTTAACATTTATGTGATATAATTGTGAGAAACATTTAAGATATACAATTTATAAGGTTCAGTTATTCAGTATTTATTTGGTTTTGGGTGAGTAAGTGATCTTTGAGTAGAGACTTGAATTTATAAACAGGTAGTGTTTCTTTTATATTTACAGGTAATGAATTCCAGATTTTAGGGCCTTTTATGTGCATTGAGTTTTTGCATATTGTGAGATGGACACGAGGAACATCAAAGAGTGATCTGTGCCTTGTGTTATGGTCATGTGTTCTGTTGAGGTTGGCAAGGAGATGTTTGAGGGGAGGGTTAATATCAGCGTTAAGTGTTCTATGTATGTAATAGATACAGAGGGATAGAGGCAGAGAGAGACAGACAACATATAGACAAACAGACGCAGGCAGACATACAACCAGACAGATATATAGAGAGACAGTATATATATAACATTCCCACACATTCACTAAATCCCCAGCCATCACACACAATCTGAAAAAACAACCTGTATCACCCAGACCTTCCCTCGAACACAACCCCCAGCAGGACGAACATCTCCAGTTTCCTAAGTCCAGCCTTCCCGGCTTGACAACACCACCCTAACAAGGGTATAGAGTCCACATTAACCCACATGTATGTCGGTTTTAGCATAATATTCCTGGTCGACGTCGAATGAGCTTGTAACGACGATCCTGGTCAGGTTGACGCTGGTCAAGAGGTCGACAGTAATCCACTGTTTGTTGTAGTCTGTACATGAACACTGAGTCGACTTAGTCCAGCACATGTCTCCGTTAACCTGTAATGTGTAGTAATAGTAAGAATATCAGTAGTAGTAGTAACAGTAGTTGTAGTAGTAGTAGCAATAGCAGTAACAGGAATCCCATAACAGTTCAAGTTTCAGGGCACCAGAAATGTAGGTCCACCATTGCCTTGACCTGGTCATGACCAGGCACTGCGTTCCTCACCTCACCTCACTTCGCCCTTCAAGTCTCTTATAAACAAGTAAACACTCACGTTATTGGATAATTTTGATTTTTATTGTATAAAAACTTCTGGTTACCAGTTATGGCTGAAGCTCTCTTGATCTTCAGTCAGTGTGAGACCTGCCTCTTACGGCCCTTAAAAACTTACTCCGACACTGTGAAACTTTACTCTCCTAGTAATTCTTTGTGTTCACCTGGACCACAAGTCTAGTATGGGTCACATAGACCTTGTGACTCTCTCTTACAATAAGTGACCTCTGTTTCGTATTCTACGAAGGATGGGCAGTCTGCACGGTAATTAAGTTTGTCCACCTGTACCTAAATAAACCTATCGATTCTTTTCAGACTGAATGCCTTTTGTTTTGTGTACAACAACTATATGAAGACATTGTAAAATATGGAATGACTAGTTTTTCTTTCTAGTGATGAAGAATGATCAGTGGTGTCTGAGAAAGACCATTGTCACCTCTAATACTGTTTTTTGAGTTACCACTCACAGCGTAAACTGCTGGTGCATTATATACTACCTCCTCAGGTGACAACTACCACAAGTTCGGATCCGGAAGGTCAGTATATCTATCAAAAACTAAGGCATAATGAACATGGCATATAAGTTCACTGTGTTTGTGCCTACCACAGAGGGTGGGTTGGGGTAGCCGTTCCAGGTACTGCCTGCTTGTATAGGCTTGAGGAAGGCCAGGTCGTACTCAGTGCTGGGTACCGTATAGGAGTCTAGTCCAGAGATCACACTGACCGCGTCGTACCCCGGGGTCAACTTCAGCGTCTGAAGCAGGCAGTTTCCTCCTGTATAGAACATTTTGTACAAGAACACAACTATAACAAACTGAAAACTAGATTATTTTGATAAAAATATATCTGAGTTCTGGAGGTGGGAAAGATCCACAAGAATACAAAAAGGATGTGTGTCAGTCCAGCAATGACCACTGTGTCTTAACCTTTCAAAGACAATTCAATTCAATTCAAGTTTATTCTCTATAAGGGTTACAATGTGGGGTTTACAGGTTTTGGGTATTATGTGGTTTATATGTTATAAAATACTAATTACAGAGGGGGCCACTAGGACACCTAGCATGGCTAGGCATTTCGAGCAGACTTAGATTAATTCTTAACATTAAATCCTTACAGATTATGGTATTAAGGCTAAGTGACTACATCATAATTTGTGAGTTTAGTAATGTGAATGCTTTTTTTTGGCACAATACAAGGTGTCTATATTGGAGTATCATAGGCAAACTTATGACTAGTTAGGATTTATTATTTTAAGATTAAGATTAGTATTTCTGGGTTTATAGTCAGTGGGTGAGTGAGTGTAATTTTGAACCACCAGGTGGTTATCATGTAGTTAGTTGTCAGGGTGGATCAGGGAGATAAGATGTTTTCTAACTGTAGTTTTGAAGTGATGAATGTGTCTGCAGTTCTAGAGTTTTCAGGTAGGGTTTCCAGATTTTAGGTCCTTTGAAATACATTGAATTTTTGTAAAGGTTTAGTCGAACACGGGGAATGTCGTAGAGATGTTTGTGTCTGGTGTTATGCCTGTGGATCCTGTCACAACTATCAAGAAAGCATTTTAGGTCAAGGTTAATATTGGAGTTTAAGGTCCTGTAGATATAGATTGCACAGTAGTAAGTGTGGATGTACTGAACATGGGAGTAAGTTTAGATCTATGAAGAGTGGGGGGGGGGGGTGTTGCCAGGGATGGAATTTAGTGATTATTCTTACTGCGGCTTTTTGTTGGGTTATTATTGGCTTTAGGTGTGTTGCTGCAGTTGATCCCCAAGCACAAATAGCATAGGTGAGGTATGGATATATAAGTGAATGGTATAGTGTGAGAAGGGCAGTTTGCGGCACGTAGTATCGTATCTTGGAGATAAGATATCTGCAATACTGAGGTCGTCTCCACATTTTTGCTTCTATAAAGTGAATAAACTGTTGTCTGAAGACACTAAATGCTAGTTTAATGTTTAGTTTTGATTGTAATAATAAACTGCAACCCAATAATGTTTTTGAGAGTGCAACTCCATATTGTATCATGTTCATTAACAATGGAATAATCACTACTTCCAGGTTTTAAATATGTGGTAATAATTCTTGTAACTGTATTGTGTATACCTGAATAAACTTATTACTTACTCTTATGTGAAAATAGTTTTAAAACATACTTGATGTAACAATGTCGAGTAGACACCTGATAAAGATCCATTGTGACCTCTGTAATCCTGTTATTGTTTAGTTACTCCTCACAGGATGAGTTGCAGATACATAGTCAGCATAGTTGACAAAGAAGTTGGATTGCAAGTTGGGGTTGCAAATGCTACAAAGACAGCACGTGGTATACGGGTATACCACAAGTATAAGTCTACTCCTGCAGCTACGAATACTTAGATATTAACCAAAATAGGCAAGTACCTTCAAGAGAGAAGAACCTGCATGCTGAATTCAAGGAGCATAGATGGCTGCAGAATACTCTGGGTAACTGAGCATATCCAGGAATTTCCAGGACAGACAAGGCTGGACATCTCTGCAGAGCAGCCAAGGAACTGTTGATTGTGAACTGTAAAGGAGAAAATACCTGGAGTTTACCCTGAGTTTACCTGGAGAGGGTTCCCGAGGTCAACACCCCCGCGGCTCGGTCTGAGACCAGGCCTCATGGTAAACCATAATAAAACTCACAATATTCTGGCTGCAATTAACCCATAAACCGTAGAAACTACGAGATGTTTCAATCGTAATCTGATATCAACCCAGGATAACCCAGTGTGGCTTATTTCCATTATACTCCTCAGTTCCTGCTCCCCAGGATGCCACCCACACCAGATTCCTAACACCGTGGTACCTGTTACTAGTTGAACATGGGTAGCAGGTGTAAGGTGACTTACCCATGCGTCTAGCCCTGCCGGGAGTCGAACCTAAATCCTCTCATTTGTGAGTCGAAAGCTCAACTAGTAACCAACGCATCAACATAGGGGATCAAGTCATGTCTAACTCTATGTAAACCTTTATTAAATTATGTTTCTCACTGGGAAGAGCTTTATAAAGTCATATTTATTTGTGTAGAGTTCTTTATGGAGCTTTAGCAAGTCATGTTTCGCTGTCTAGAGCTTTATCAACTCACGCAAAAGCTTTAAACGGGAGAGTGGAGGGAAGAGAGAGAAACATGGATCCGACAAAGCTCTATCCAGAGCGAAACGTCTTCTGGCTACTGACGCCACTAATGACCTTCATAAGCCCGAGATCAATAAGACTGTTAATCACACTGGCAACACACGGTGTTGAATGATGGACATTCACACTGTTATTTTGTCTTTTAGTTCATTCACTGGTCATTCCTCGTCCATCATCGGCTCCGGTTCTTCAGAATTTGCTCTTTGAGACCCCGTGATACATGTGGTAATATCTCTCTCCTCCGCGACGGTCAATGGATCAATTTCCCATCAATATTCTCGCTCAGTAGGTTAAAATACAATGTTAGCTGTTGTTTATGATATATGTTGGAAGGTGGTCGTAGGAAAATGAGAAGAAATGTGGGGGTCGAACCAAACAAGTTGCTTGGGAAAGTCTTCAAGGGTGATTTGGGAATGGTTAGATTTGAGTAGGACCTGCCTAGCATGGGCCAGTAAGACCTGTCTAGCATAGGTCAGTAAGACCTGTCTAGTATGGGTCAGTAAGACCTGCCTAGCATGGGTCAGTATGACCTGTCTAGCATGGGTCAGTAAGACCTGCCTAGCATAGGTCAGTAAGACCTGTCTAGCATAGGTCAGTAAGACCTGTCTAGTATGGGTCAGTAAGACCTGTCTAGCATAGGTCAGTAAGACCTGTCTAGTATGGGTCAGTAAGACCTGTCTAGCATAGTCAGTAAGACCTGTCTAGTATGGTCAGTAGACCTCTAGCATAGGTCGTAAGACCTAGTACTAGTCATGGGTCAGTTAAACACTGTCGTATAGGCTATAATGACCTGTCTAGCATGGTGTCAGTAAGACCTGTCTAGTAGGGTCAGTAAGATACATGCCTAGCTAAGGTCAGTAAACCTTTAGCATGGCACAATAGCACCACCTAGCATAGGACCAGTGACACACAGTCTAGTATGGATCAGTAGCACTAGCCTAGTATGAGCCAGTAACACTAGCCTAGCATGGATCAGTAGCATCAGCCTAGCATGGACCAGTAGCACTAGCCTAGCATGGGTCACTGGACCAGCCTAGCATGGACTAGTAGCACTACTACTTAGCATGGGTCCACAGGATCAGCACTAGCATGGGATCACTGGACCAGCCTAGCATGGTCATTGACACCTAAGCATGGACAGTGCACTAGCTAGCATGGGTCACTGGACCAGCTAGCATGGGTCATGGACCAGCCTAGCATGACCAGTAGTCACTAGCCTAGCATGGGTCACGTGACCAGCCTAGCATGGGTTCACGGTGACCACCTAGCATGGGCTCACTGACCAGACCTAGCATGTCACATGGACCAGCCTACAGGTGGTCACTGGACCACTAGCATGGACAGTTACACTAGTCCTAGCATAGTCATGGAGGCCAGCTAGCATGGTCATGACCAGCTAGCATGGGCATGGCCAGCCTACACAGGTGTCACTGACTCAGACGCCTAGCATGGACAGTAGATTAACTTAACTTCATGTATGTTCAGAGCTAATTCAAGATTGAGTCACAGCTACACAGAGTCAGACAATCATAACAATGGTACAGCTCTACACAGAGTCGTACACACACTAACTATACATAGCACAGCTCTACACAGAGTTGTACAACACTAACTATACATGGCACAGCTCTACACAGAGTCATACACACACTAACTATGCATGGCACAGCTCTACACAGAGTCATACACACTAACTATGCATGGCACAGCTCTACACAGAGTCGTACACACTAACTATGCATGGCACAGCTCTACACAGAGTCGTACACACACTAACTATACATGGCACAGCTCTACACAGAGATGTACAAACACTAACTATACATGGCACAGCTCTACACAGAGTCATACACACTAAATATGCATGGCACAGCTCTACACAGAGTCATACACACTAACTGTGCATGGCACAGCTCTACACAGAGTCATACACACACTAACTATACATGGCACAGCTCTACACAGAGTCGTACACACACTAACTATGCATGGCACAGCTCTACACAGAGTCATACACACACTAACTATACATGGCACAGCTCTACACAGAGTCATACACACTAACTGTGCATGGCACAGCTCTACACAGAGTCGTACACACACTAACTATACATGGCACAGCTCTACACAGAGTCGTACACACACTAACTATACATGGCACAGCTCTACACAGAGTCGTACACACACTAACTATACATGGCACAGCTCTACACAGAGTCGTACACACACTAACTATACAGAAACCTTCACAATGTCCCCCTAACATTCATTTCCTTCTTGGTCACAGACCGGGACGCGGGGGCGTTGACCCTCGAGACCTTCTCAGGTATACTCTGTACTATGCTTATCAACACAGTTTTTCCCCTCCTCTTGTTTTTCCTTTTAATTATCAACTTCCTATGAAAAACAACTAACTAAACAAGAGAGTGGAAGCAACTTTTTTTACAGGAAAGTGATTTGTTATGACGGTCCTTCCTCTCAGTTACAGCAGGAATTCTGCCAGAGAAGATTCTTATACAGAGGAGACGCTAAACCCTGGGAATTGGAGGTTATTGCGTGTGTTGAGTGCACAGCAGGTGCTCAATGATCCTTGCAAGTAAGTATTGACTCAGTGCTCGCATGCAGTGCTGAAAATGATCCTGCATTAAGTAATCTTTGCCAGTCGTGAGCATGGTAGTTAGAGCCATCTAAGGGGGAATAGCCGACTCTAGATGAACTGCTTTTGCTGGTGCTGTGGCATTCTGACCTCTCAGGTATGGCCGGAGTGCTTGATAAAGATATTAAACTAACTAAACTCACAGAAGAGTTGACTAGTTGGATTAGTTATCCCAGTTGTAGAACATTATATCCAGTCAGATTCTCTCAAGCCTCCAGCTGGCTCACAATCATGTCTGCTACCTCTCTTGGTTCCTTATGTCTGAGTAATCACTTCAGGCTGAGGGCACTGACCTTCTTAAAACTACTTCTTCAAGGTTAGTTAGTTTAATATCTTTTTATGTACCCCATCCCATCCCGTGGGCGGCAGTCAAAAGATTACAAAGGTACATAACGCTTCTTTAAGGGTGATGGACTGATTACATCGTCCTTACATCACTGCTTCCGCTGTCTCCTCTGTATTCGACTAAAAAAACCTACATATAGGCAAAACATTTCTCAACAAAGATACCTAGCTATTACACGTGTATCTTACTTATGTAAATATATATATATATATATACTTGGTGACTTGTGAAGGAATATACACAAATCAAACCTCCCTCAAGTAATGTGTCTGATTTCTCGTTTGATTGCTATTGACTGTTACTAAGGGATCAGAATACACTCTGGTATTGCAAGCCTGTTAGAAGTGTAAAGTTCGTGGTAATTAGGTTTGATTAAAGGAGATGGTATTTACCTTTCCGTAGATCAAGAGTTCTTCGACAGCATCCGATTCTTGGAGGGAAGATAGCCGGCAGTGTCTCGGTTTATTCCTAGTTTGTGAGTAAATTGTGTATAGCTGTTTTAAGTCATTGAGGATTGCGTTATATTTACTTTCCTAATCACGTGATGACACGTGTGCAGTGACCAGGTGTTGTTAGAGGAACACATCTCTCACACTCACCTTCCTGAAGGTTTCTGATGACACGTGTGCAGTGACCAAGTGTTGCTAGAGGAACACATCTCTCACACTCACCTTCCTGAAGGTTTCTGATGACACGTGTGCAGTGACCAGGTGTTGCTAGAGGAACATATCCCTCACACTCACCTTCCTGAAGGTTTCTGATGACACGTGTGCAGTGACCAGGTGTTGGTAGAGGACCAGAAGCAGTGTCATCACCATCACCCACCTCACCACAACACACCACGACCCACACACCATCTTCACGCTACTAACAACAACACCTGCTAAAAATATAACCCACTCCAAGTATTATACACAGTACATTATAAAACCAGTACAAAATAACCACCCTAGAAAGTTATAATGAACCATACATTGTGGTGATGTGTCCAAACGAAATTAAATGTCCAAGGAAATTGATTGCAATACCCCTCTCAGTTAATTTAAACTCAGTTCTGGGCTAGGCACAAATTCGCTTCCCTGGGAAGGACGATACAATATATTCACATTGCTCTATCAAGTACCAGGAAATACTTTTCCTGACCTGTACAACATGACCCTTGTAACCAGGGACCTGCCTAAATCATGGACAGATTCTTTAGTTAATTATCTTCATTATGCACCCTCCAGGTATACCTCCAGGTATACCTCCAGGTATACCTCCAGGTATACCTTCAGGTATGATGTCACCGTATACCTTCAGCTATAACCTGAGGTATACCTCCAGATATACACCATAAGTATACTGTGGGTGGTAGTCAGAAAAGTACAGAGGTACATAATGGGTCCAGGAGCTGTAACCCAACATTACAGAGGTACATAATGGATCCAGGGACTGTACCTCTACATTACAGAGGTACACAATGAATCCAGGGACTGTACCTCAACATTACAGAGGTACATAATGGGCCCAGGGACTGTATCACAAAGTTTTGATAGCTGAACAAGTTACAAACGTAATGAATAATCCACATGTATATATCTTGTTTACAGTCGTAATGTGTTATTGATGGGAAGTGATTTATTTTCACTGCTAGACACATAGTTCCATGCATCTATACCGTCTTACCTTATCTTACTTGACCTCCAGACTGCCTGTGATATCGCTTACCAACAAGTAATCATCAGTGACTTTGCCAGAGTTTAAGGCTACATGTCCAACAGAAAGGCTACCTGTCCAACAGAAAGGCTATATGTCCAACAGAAAGGTTACATGTATAACAGAAAGGCTCCCTGTCCAACAGAAAGGCTACCTGTCCAACAGAAAGGCTACCTGTTCAACAGAAAGGTTACCTGTTCAATAGAAAGGCTACTTGTCCAATAGAAAGGCTATATGTCCAACAGAAAGGCTACATGTCCAACAGAAAGGCTACCTGTTCAACAGAAAGGCTACCTGTCCAACAGAAAGGCTACCTGTCCAACAGAAAGGCTTCCTGTTCAACAGAAAGGCTACTTGTCCAACAGAAAGGCTACCTGTCCAACAGAAAGGCTATTTGCTCAACAGAAAGACTACCTGTCCAACAGAAAGATTACTTGTCCAACAGAAAGGCTACTTGTCCAACAGAAAGACTATCTGTCCAACAGAAACGCTACCTATCCACTTGAAAGACTACCTGGAGTTTACCTGGAGAGAGTTCCGGGGGTCAACGCCTCCGCGGCCCGGTCTGGGACCAGGCCTCCTGGTGGATCAGAGCCTGATCAACCAGGCTGTTGCTGCTGGCTGCACGCAAACCAACGTACGAGCCACAGCCCGGCTGGTCAGGAACCGACTTTAGGTGCTTGTCCAGTGCCAGCTTGAAGACTGCCAGGGGTCTGTTGGTAATCCCCCTTATGTATGCTGGGAGGCAGTTGAACAGTCTCGGGCCCCTGCCACTTATTGTATGGTCTCTTAACGTGCTAGTGACACCCCTGCTTTTCATTGGGGGGATGTTGCATCGTCTGCCAAGTCTTTTGCTTTCGTAGTGAGTGATTTTCGTGTGCAAGTTCGGTACTAGTCCCTCTAGGATTTTCCAGGTGTATATAATCATGTATCTCTCCCGCCTGCGTTCCAGGGAATACAGGTTTAGGAACCTCAAGCGCTCCCAGTAATTGAGGTGTTTTATCTCCGTTATGCGTGCCGTGAAGGTTCTCTGTACATTTTCTAGGTCAGCAATTTCACCTGCCTTGAAAGGTGCTGTTAGTGTGCAGCAATATTCCAGCCTAGATAGAACAAGTGACCTGAAGAGTGTCATCATGGGCTTGGCCTCCCTGTCCAACAGAAAGTCTTCTGTGTTGTTTCAGGACCATAGAAATGTAACTAAAGACTTTGAATTAAGAATCCACAGGGAGGTGTCCTCAGTCCCTTTACTACCCTAGTAAGAGAAGGCAGCCCAAGTCCTCAGTACCTCTACTAGCTGGTAAGAGAAGGCAGCCCAGGCCCTCAGTCCCTCTACTAGCTGGTAAGAGAAGGCAGCCCAAATCCTCAGTACCTCTACTAGCTGGTAAGAGAAGGCAGCCCAAGTCCTCAGTACCTCTACTAGCTGGTAAGAGAAGGCAGCCCAAGTCCTCAGTACCTCTACTAGCTGGTAAGAGAAGGCAGCCCAAATCCTCAGTACCTCTACTAGCTGGTAAGAGAAGGCAGCCCAAGTCCTCAGTACCTCTACTAGCTGGTAAGAGAAGGCAGCCCAAGTCCTCAGTCCCTCTACTAACTGGTAAGAGAAGGCAGCCCAAGCCCTCAGTCCCTCTACTAGCTGGTAAGAGAAGGCAGCCCAAGCCCTCAGTACCTCTACTAACTGGTAAGAGAAGGCAGCCCAAGTCCTCAGTCCCTCTACTAGCTGGTAAGAGAAGGCAGCCCAAGTCCTCAGTACCTCTACTAACTGGTAAGAGAAGGCAGCCCAAGCCCTCAGTACCTCTACTAGCTGGTAAGAGAAGGCAGCCCAAGTCCTCAGTCCCTCTACTAGCTGGTAAGAGAAGGCAGCCCAAGCCCTCAGTCCCTCTACTAGCTGGTAAGAGAAGGCAGCCCAAGCCCTCAGTACCTCTACTAGCTGGTAAGAGAAGGCAGCCCAAGCCCTCAGTCCCTCTACTAGCTGGTAAGAGAAGGCAGCCCAAGTCCTCAGTCCCTCTACTAGCTGGTAAGAGAAGGCAGCCCAAGCCCTCAGTCCCTTACTAGCTGGTAAGAGAAGGCAGCCCAAGCCTCAGTCCCTCTACTAGCTGGTAAGAGAAGGCAGCCCAAGCCCTCAGTCCTCTACTAGCTGGTAAGAGAAGGCAGCCCAAGCCCTCAGTCCCTCTACTAGCTGGTAAGAGAAGGCAGCCCAAGCCCTCAGTCCCTCTACTAGCTGGTAAGAGAAGGCAGCCCAAGCCCTCAGTCCCTCTACTAGCTGGTAAGAGAAGGCAGCCCAAGCCCTCAGTCCCTCTACTAGCTGGTAAGAGAAGGCAGCCCAAGCCCTCAGTCCCTCTACTAGCTGGTAAGAGAAGGCAGCCCAAGCATTACACAATTAGCTTTACCGATGATATATAATGAGTCAGACTACCACATTATCTAAACACATTGTTTATCATGTATAAGACTCGTGTCAGAACCTGAGCTTGCTTTGTTCTAGACTACAAATACTGAATGATACTCACCTCTCAGTGTATATACACCTAGGAATATACACTTCTCAGTGTATATACATCTAGGAATATACACTTCTCAGTGTATATACTCAGTGTATATACTCCCGGTGGCCTGGTGGCTAAAGCTCCCGCTTCACACACGGAGGGCCCGGGTTCGATTCCCGGCGGGTGGAAACATTCGACACGTTTCCTTACACCTGTTGTCCTGTTCACCTAGCAGCAAATAGGTACCTGGGTGTTAGTCGACTGGTGTGGGTCGCATCCTGGGGGACAAGATTAAGGACCCCAATGGAAATAAGTTAGACAGTCCTCGATGACGCACTGACTTTCTTGGGTTATCCTGGGTGGCTAACCCTCCGGGGTTAAAAATCCGAACGAAATCTTATCTTATCTTATCTCTTATACGCTTCTCAGTGTATATACTCCTAGGAATATACACTTCTCAGTGTATATACTCCTAGGAATATACGCTTCTCAGTGTATATACTCCTAGGAATATACACTTCTCAGTGTATATACACCTAGGAATATACATTCTCAGTGTTATATTACACCAAGGAATATACACTTTTCAGTGTATATACACCTAGGAATATACGCTTCTCAGTGTATATACTCCTAGGAATATACGCTTCTCAGTGTATATACACCTAGGAATATACACTTCTCAGTGTATATACACCTAGGAATATACACTTCTCAGTGTATATACTCCTAGGAATATACACTTCTCAGTGTATATACACCTAGGAATATACACTTCTCAGTGTATATACACCTAGAATATACACTTCTCAGGTATATACTCCTAGGAATATACGCTTCTCAGTGTATATACTCCTAGGAATATACACTTCTCAGTGTATATACTCCTAGGAATATACACTTTTCAGTGTATATACTCCTAGGAATATACACTTCTCAGTGTATATACACCAAGGAATATACACTTTTCAGTGTATATAGCTCTTGGACCATTATGACAAGCAATTCATTTATCAGAAATTGCTTCCCACAGGTCGTGTGACTCTCCACACTAACACACCTGTCTTGTTAAGTACTTATAGTACGTTATCAATGACTCATACACTCATAAAAATTATAATAATAATCATAATAACGCAAGAATCAAATGTTTTCAACAAAGGTGTCGTAATTGTATGAATTACTGTGTGGTTATGTATACTGTGCTAAGTCTTAGGACAGTAGAGCTGTGAAGAAGTGTACACAGACCAGGATGACCCAAGTCTTTCCTGTATACCTGGCACTGATTGTTGGTGTCTTGTAATGGCTGGTACTGCCTCAGAGGTGCCACAAGACTTGCCTGTATACCTGGCACTGAGTGATGGTGTCCTCTAATTTCTGGCACCGCCTCATAGATGCCATTGGTAAAATGAGGACCCACTGGCGCCTGCGTCAGGCATCTAATTGTAACAGTGTTGAGATCCACGTCTCTAGGATACTATGTATGTATATATATATATTATTGTGACCACGAACGAGTGGTATAGATCAATAACAACACTACACTAGACAAGGACTCGAACCCATGCTGTTTTGGCCTGCCTCATGGTGGGCGTAAACGCATGACGCCCTAATCCACTGGACCATACGATCCTTCAAAGTAGAACATCCAGCGGAACTGGATGTTGTACTCCCTACCCAAGGACACACGATGGCCAAAACATCATGGGTTCGAGTCCTTGGCTAGTGCAGTGTTGTTATTGATCAATACCACTCGTTCGTGGTCACAATAATATCAAATACTACTCATTGAAGTAATACACCAAACAGGGACTAGAATGAAATTAGCCTAGAGTCATCCACACCATCGTGTGTCCTTGGGTAGGGAGTACAACATCCAGTTCCGCTGGATGCGCTACTCTTAAGGATCGTATGGTCCAGTGGATTAGGGCGTCGTGTGTATTTTATATATATATATATATATATATATATATATTATATATATATATTATATTATATATATATATATATATATACATACGCTAAGATTTTCTAGTATATTACATTCTCGTGGATGATATATGCTGCTATATATTAACTGTCTTACAATACCTGCGTCAACACCTGTCACTTGAGATACATTATTCATGTTCGTCAAGAATATAAATATTTTTGATATAAAAAATTAGGTACTAAACTCAGCGGACACCTCGACCAGCAGTCCTCTGAGTTAATGTAAATAACAGCAAACAAATAACATTTAATTATTATTATTATTATTATTATTATTATTATTGTTTTATTTATTATTATTATTATTATTATTATTATTATTATTATTATTATTATTATTATTATTATTATTATTATTATTATTATTATTATTATTATGGTTTTATTATTATTATTATTATTGTTTTATTATTATTATTATTATTATTATTATTATTATTATTATTATTATTATTATCATTATTATTATTGTTTTATTATTATTATTATTATTATTATTATTATTATTATTATATTATTATTATTATTATTGTTTTATTATTATTATTATTATTATTATTTTATTATTATTATTATTATTATTATTATTATTATTATTATTATTATTACTACTATTATTATTTTGACTACCACCCACACCATGGGTATGTGATGACTACCACCCACACCATGGGTATGTGATGACTACCACCCACACCATGGGTATGTGATGACTACCACCCACACCATGGGTATGTGATGACTACCACCCACACCATGGGTATGTGATGACTACCACCCACACTGTGGGTATGTGATGACTACCACCCACACTGTGGGTATGTGATGACTACCACCCACACCATGGGTATGTGATGACTACCACCCACACCATGGGTATGTGATGACTACCACCCACACCATGGGTATGTGATGACTACCACCCACACCATGGGTATGTGATGACTACCACCCACACCATGGGTATGTGATGACTACCACCCACACCATGGGTATGTGATGACTACCACCCACACTGTGGGTATGTGATGACTACCACCCACACTGTGGGTATGTGATGACTACCACCCACACTGTGGGTATGTGATGACTACCAACCACACTGTGGGTATGTGATGACTACCACTCACACTGTGGGTATGTGATGACTACCACCCACACTGTGGGTATGTGATGACTACCACCCACACTGTGGGTATGTGATGACTACCACCCACACTGTGGGTATGTGATGACTACCACCCACACCATGGGTATGTGATGACTACCACCCACACTGTGGGTATGTGATGACTACCACCCACACTGTGGGTATGTGATGACTACCACCCACACTGTGGGTATGTGATGACTACCACCCACACCATGGGTATGTGATGACTACCACCCACACTGTGGGTATGTGATGACTACCACCCACACTGTGGGTATGTGATGACTACCACCCACACTGTGGGTATGTGATGACTACCACCCACACTGTGGGTATGTGATGACTACCACCCACACTGTGGGTATGTGATGACTACCACCCACAACATGGGTATGTGATGACTACCACCCACACCATGGGTATGTGATGACTACCACTCACACTGTGGGTATGTGATGACTACCACCCACACTGTGGGTATGTGATGACTACCACCCACACCATGGGTATGTGATGACTACCACCCACACTGTGGGTATGTGATGACTACCACCCACACCATGGGTATGTGATGACTACCACCCACACTGTGGGTATGTGATGACTACCACCCACACTGTGGGTATGTGATGACTACCACCCACACTGTGGGTAAGTGATGACTACCACCCACACCATGGGTATGTGATGACTACCACCCACACCATGGGTATGTGATGGCTACCACCCACACCATGGGTAAGTGATAACTACCACCCACACCATGGGTATGTGATGACTACCACCCACACTATGGGTAAGTGATGACTACCACCCACACCATGGGTATGTGATGACTACCACCCACACCATGGGTATGTGATGGCTACCACCCACACCATGGGTATGTGATGACTACCACCCACACCATGGGTATGTGATGACTACCACCCACATCATGGGTAAGTGATGACTACCACCCACACTATGGGTATGTGATGACTACCACCCACACCATGGGTATGTGATAACTACCACCCACACCATGGGTGTGTGATTACTACCACCCACACCATGGGTATGTGATAACTACCACCCACACCATGGGTATGTGATGGCTACCACCCACACCATGGGTAAGTGATAACTACCACCCACACCATGGGTATGTGATGACTACCACCCACACTATGGGTATGTGATGACTACCACCCACACCATGGGTATGTGATGACTACCACCCACACCATGGGTATGTGATGACTACCACCCACACCATGGGTATGTGATGACTACCACCCACACCATGGGTATGTGATGACTACCACCCACACCATGGGTAAGTGATGACTACCACCCACACCATGGGTATGTGATGACTACCACCCACACCATGGGTATGTGATGACTACCACCCACACTGTAGGTATGTGATGACTACCACCCACACCATGGGTATGTGATGACTACCACCCACACCATGGGTATGTGATGACTACCACCCACACCATGGGTATGTGATGACTACCACCCACACCATGGGTATGTGATGACTACCACCCAAACCATGGGTATGTGATGACTACCACCCACACCATGGGTATGTGATGACTACCACCCACACCATGGGTATGTGATGGCTACCACCCACACCATGGGTATGTGATGGCTACCACCCACACCATGGGTAAGATAAGATAAGATTTCGTTCGGATTTTTAACCCCGGAGGGTTAGCCACCCAGGATAACCCAAGAAAGTCAGTGCGTCATCGAGGACTGTCTAACTTATTTCCATTGGGGTCCTTAATCTTGTCCCCCAGGATGCGACCCACACCAGTCGACTAACACCCAGGTACCTATTTGCTGCTAGGTGAACAGGACAACAGGTGTAAGGAAACGTGTCGCATGTTTCCACCCGCCGGGAATCGAACCCGGGCCCTCCGTGTGTGAAGCGGGAGCTTTAGCCACCAGGCCACCGGGCCTGGTGTTGCACTTGTGTTTTATTCTTCTTCCTGTCAGTTATATAAACTATTAACATAAATACTTCGTGTGGCAGTGCGACAGCACTAACTTGCCGAGGTTCTGTTATAACCTGCTGTCAGTAGTCTGTTCTGCCCATCTGTGACTCCATCTGTAACCTGCTTCATCTCTCTTGTTACCAGTATATAAGTCTACAACTTCGGGCCTCTCCTTCAGAGTCTTCAAGATTATGGGATTGAGCAGCCTATCAGGCTGAGGGGACTGATTACTTTGAACTACTTCAAGTCCTCCGCCATCCACCACAGATTCATCGAGGCTGAGGGACTGATCACCTAAAACCGGTGTGCCACAGGCATTATGGTGCTTGTGCACTCAGTTCCTCAAGCTTCAAGATCCGTGCACACGGTGGATGTCTGGGCACCCGGAGGGCTCCAGGTGTAAACAACCAACAGCCCCTCCCAGCAGACGAAGGTGACAGCTGCTGCACCTTCACCTTTACAGAGGGCCTGGGATCTGCAATCAAATTGGCGTCCACCAGGACGTTGACACGTCCCCAGGGCAGCTCTCCCTCGGGCTGCTAGCAGAGTCACTGACCTCTTGGACCTCTTGGGGAGGGTCGATAGTGCTCCTGCAAGCAACAGATCCTGGCGCAACCTACTGCTGTTTGCAGTGGCTGTCTGGCTGTCCTGCCGAACAGGGACAGGCACCTAGCAACATCTGTTGTTGGGCAATGGATGCATTCCCTAGAATGTTTGTTAATTGCTCATTACTCTGTAATTTGTTCATGATTGTTACCATGTATGGACGTGTTTATGATTCATTTCCTTTGTAACTTGTCATGAGTGTGACCAGCTCTACCTGGAGCTCATTACCTTTGTAACTTGGTCACAATTGTGACCAGATCTAGTTCATTACCTTTGTAACTAGTTCAGTTATCGTAACTTTTGGGTCCAGTCCCTGGACCCATTATGTACCTCTGTAATCTTTTGACTACCACTCACAGGATGGGTCTGGGGTGTACAATAAAGGTATTAAACTAAATTAAACTAACTAAAACCGCTGCTTCGTGTCTTCCATCGCTTCCAGCATTATTTTCTATATTTGACTGACAAAACCACTCACTGGTTTACGAAAGTCTCCATAAAAATATACCCAAGTGTTGAACATGTCTATACGAGATATCTTATTCCTCTACTCCATCAATCAGGATCGCTTCACCAGCGTCAAGACTCTTGAAGAGTTACCCTTAAAAAATACAATTTTCTTCAAGTACTGGTTAAAACAATTTTCTTTGTTGTTCTGAAGGGTTAACTAAAACAAAAGTAGATTGTCCTCCTTACATGTATTTTATACATACTTTTACAATAAAGCGTTAATATATATTGATTGTTATTATACTCACAAGAAAACGCTAAACGTAAATAGGTAATTCATCACTAAATGTGAGAGAAAAAGCTTGTGTAGGTAGTCTGTCCCTATGGATTTACCCTTTCCATAGAAATTAATAATAATATCACTTTTATGTAGTGACTATCAACTTAACTAAGTTGTTGGGGAATATATTAAAGTGTGTCATGGGTGATGTCGTCTCACTGGGTCAGTACAGTGTTCCTGGAAGATCTGTGTCAGCTGATCTTCCTATTATTCATGAACATGTGCGAGTAATGTAGGAAAAAGGGAAGTTCGTTCAGGTACACAGATAGAGTTACAGAAGTTTTCATACATAACAGCATATGTGTAGATTACTTACGATAACCCAAGAAAGTCAGACAAAGTGACTTATTTCCATGTCACCTTACACCTGCTGTCACTGTTCACCTAGCAGTAAGTAGGTGCCTGAGTGTTAGTCACCTTACACCTGCTGTCACTGTTCACCTAGCAGTAAGTAGGTGCCTGAGTGTTAGTCACCTTACACCTGCTGTCACTGTTCACCTAGAAGTAAGTAGGTGCCTGAGTGTTAGTCACCTTACACCTGCTGGATGATAGGTAACTGGTGTGGGTGGCATCCTGGTTGACAAGACTGAAAGACCACAACGGAAATAAGACACACAGTCCTCAATGACACACTGACCTACCCTGGATTATCCTGGGTGGCTAACCCCCCCGGGTTAAAAATTCCAACAAAATATTATCATATCTTCCATAGGTCAGAGATGAGGGTTAGAGTTTCTAGCGGAGTGGTGAAAGTAGGAGGGGGGTCTTTTTCCAGCGATTTTGAGGTGCGTAGACGATACTACATTATTGTTAGATGAACCTACTAGATATGAGGTGCTGGGTGTGGCAGAGACTTTTGAGAAGGCATCGGGGATGACCATTATGGTTAATAAATCCAAAATCTTAGCTCTTGGGGAGTGGGTTAATTGTTAAAATTGGGAAAGTAGGATCATGACGCAGGTGGAAGGTTTTTAAAGATTTGTGAAATTCTGTACACAAGCTACACACAGGTGTCAGGGTAGTAAATTATGTGAAAGTCAGAGAGTGCAGTGTAGCATATTTAATAGCTTACAAGTCGTGAGAGAGAGTTACTGAGGTGACAAGTTACAAAAGTGACAAGGTTACAAAGGTGACAGAGGGTTACTAAGGTGAGAGAGGGTTACTAAGGTGACAGAGGGTTACTAAGGTGACAGAGAGTTACTAAGGTGACAAAGGGTTACTAAGGTGACAGAGGGTTACTAAGGTGACAGAGGGTTACTAAGGTGACAGAGGGTTACTAAGGTGACAGAGGGTTACTAAGGTGACAGAGGGTTACTAAGGTGACAGAGGGTTACTAAGGTGACAAAGGGTTACTAAGGTGACAGAGGGTTACTAAGGTGACAAAGGGTTACTAAGGTGACAAAGGGTTACTAAGGTGACAGAGGGTTACTGAGGTGACAAAGGGTTACTAAGGTGACAGAGGGTTACTAAGGTGACAAAGGGTTACTAAGGTGACAGAGGGTTACTAAGGTGACAGAGGGTTACTAAGGTGACAAAGGGTTACTAAGGTGACAGAGGGTTACTAAGGTGACAGAGGGTTACTAAGGTGACAGAGGGTTACTAAGGTGACAGAGGGTTACTAAGGTGACAAAGGGTTACTAAGGTGACAGAGGGTTACTAAGGTGACAGAGGGTTACTAAGGTGACAAAGGGTTACTAAGGTGACAGAGGGTTACTAAGGTGACAGAGGGTTACTAAGGTGACAGAGGGTTACTAAGGTGACAAAGGGCTACTAAGGTGACAGAGGGTTACTAAGGTGACAGAGGGTTACTAAGGTGACAGAGGGTTGCTAAGGTGACAGAGGGTTACTAAGGTGACAGAGGGTTACTAAGGTGACAGAGGGTTACTAAGGTGACAGAGGGTTACTAAGGTGACAAAGGGTTACTAAGGTGACAGAGGGTTACTAAGGTGACAAAGGGTTACTAAGGTGACAGAGGGTTACTAAGGTGACAGAGGGTTACTAAGGTGACAGAGGGTTACTAAGGTGACAGAGGGTTACTAAGGTGACAGAGGGTTACTAAGGTGACAGAGGGTTACTAAGGTGACAGAGGGTTACTAAGGTGACAGAGGGTTATTAAGGTGACAAAGGGTTACTAAGGTGACAGAGGGTTACTAAGGTGACAGAGGGTTACTAAGGTGACAAAGGGTTACTAAGGTGACAGAGGGTTACTAAGGTGACAGAGGGTTACTAAGGTGACAAAGGGTTACTAAGGTGACAGAGGGTTACTAAGGTGACAGAGGGTTACTAAGGTGACAGAGGGTTACTAAGGTGACAGAGGGTTACTAAGGTGACAAGTTACTTAGGTGACAAATTACTAAGGTGAAAAATCCTGATAAATTTAGTTTTTTCTACGTCCTTGTTTGTGTGGATAAGAAAAAAATATTCAGTGCCATCTATTGTCATCTTATGAACTAACAAGTTATCAACAGCAAGTCATAAGAGAAGGTTACTGAGGCGGCAGATGCCTCGTGACGTCACTCCAAAGCTCGTATTTTATTGGTAGAAACTCTTTGCTTACATCCAGTGGATCAGCCAATCACAGTAAAGGTAGAAATATTAACAGCATGATTACCTGAAGGGCTTGTAACGTCAATGCTAATTGGTTGCTTTTGGGAATGTAACCGTTTGCAGCAAAGATAATGAGATATGTACGAGGCATATAATGGGATATATACGGGATATAATGGGATATGTACGAGGGATATAATGGGATATACACGAGGGATATAATGGGATATATAAGAGGGATATAATGGGATATATGTGCAGGAAAGATTATTATACACAGCAACTATGTTTTTATCACTTAATGATAAATCCCTCGTATATCCCATGCATATGTCCTATTATATATATCGTATATATCCCACGCATATTTCTCTTTATATCCCTCTTAATTAGCCCATTATATCCCATGCATATTTCTCAGTATATCCTTAGTATATATCCCATTATATCCCTCATATATATCCCTCGTATATCCATTATATCCTTCCTATATAGCCCTCATTATCTTAACTCCTGCTAATGTTTACTTCCAAAAAGCAACCAATCAACGGTGACGTTACAAACCCTTCAGGTAATCATGCTGTTAATATTTATACCTTTACTGTGATTGGTTGTTCTACTGGATGTAAACAAAGAGTTTCTACCAATGAGACACGAGCTCTGGAGTGACGTCACGAGGCGTCTGTCGCCTCAGTAACCTTCTCTTATGACTTGCTGTTGATAACTTGTTTTATTTGTGCATGTAGACTAAATTATATATTATGGAGAAGCACTAATCAATCAGTACTTGATCTGGGGAAGGATAGCTCAAATTTCTTGGATCAAGAGCTCTTTACTAGCATCAAGGCACCCTCTTTTGAAAAGAAATTTCTAATTCTGTAAGCTAGTCTGTGAACTTGGGAATGGAGACCAAATTGACGAGGGTAGATAGATATGTAATGGGTCAGTGGACCCATTATTATTATTATAGTTGAGCCCTTATTTTTATTATAATAATTATTACATGCATGAGAGCTCTAAACCCATAATTTCACACTGCTTGGGGGGAGATGGTTGGCGTTGAGGTTCAGTGGAAAAAGAGCATAGGTTTAATTCCATAATCATGAGCTCTTGAGGGAACCATTGTTATTAGCAGAAGCAACATTGTTATAAATATTATTATAGTCATGAAGTAGTATAACCAAGGGGGAGCACTAAACCCGTAGGATTATGCAGCGCCTGTGGTGGGATTAGATTAGATTAGATTAGATTTTGCCACCGAAGTGGCTAGTTTATTGTGCACCCCTGCTGTATAGCCCTTGTGGCTTAGCGCTTCTTTTTGATTATAATATAATAATTGTGCACCCCATATCCATCCTGTGGACGGTAGCGCGAGAGCATATGGATACACAAAAGGCCTAGGAACTAGGCCCCAAAGGGTTAACAGGAATACATATGGATTTATATCTACATATCTATAGTTCACTTATCTGTTGCAAGCAAATTTAGGAAATTTGCTTAGTATATCGGGTATCTTATTTTCAGTAATAAGATATCTTGACATGTCACATAGGTTATTATACTGTCTGTCTCTGTATTCCTCAATAAGTGGACAATTAAGCACATAGTGTTCAAGAGAGTGACCATATGTCTGGTCACATAATTTACATTTAGTTTGATCATCATCTGTGTGTCTCCCAAACTGCCAGAAGTACTTGTAACCAAGCCTAAGCCTGGCCACTACAACATCAGTCAGTACTTGTAACAAGCCAAGTCTGGCCACTACAACATCAGTCAGTACTTGTAACCAAGCCTAAGCCTGGCCACTACAACATCAGTCAGTACTTGTAACCAAGCCTAAGCCTGGCCACTACAACATCAGTCAGTACTTGTAACCAAGCCTAAGCCTGGCCACTACAACATCAGTCAGTACTTGTAACCAAGCCTAAGCCTGGCCTCTACAACATCAGTCAGTACTTGTAACAAAGCCTAAGTCTGGTCACTACAACATCAGTCAGTACTTGTAACAAAGCCTAAGCCTGGCCACTACAACATCAGTCAGTACTTGTAACCAAGCCTAAGCCTGGCCACTACAACATCAGTCAGTACTTGTAACCAAGCCTAAGCCTGGCCACTACAACATCAGTCAGTCTGTTCACATTGCAAGTTGCTCCATAAACATACTTATCTACGTTCATGTTATCATAGTGGGTTATAGATCTACTCAGGCTTCTAACTGCATTCCTATAACAATCATTTTCATTATTTACTTCTCTCCTAATATTATTCCTAATGCTAGACACAGTTATACCAAAGTTATATTCTACATTCTCCTTCTGGGTACTCTTCTTGGCTAACATATCAACTTTATCATGAAGGAGTAATCCAATGTGTGATGGGATCCATAGCAATTGTACATTAATTCCTTTGTCCCTAATTTTTTAGTATCTGTACCTGGCTTCCCCAATGAGCATGTTGTTGGAGTCATTATATGAGTCAAGAGCCTTCAATGATGACATAGAATCAGTAATAATGATAGAGTCAAGATCAGTGTCATAAGTCAGCTTTAGCGCCATTAGAATTGCAACAATTCAGTTTGCAGTGTAGACGCCCAGTTGTTAATTCTTATGCCTAACTCAACAAATTTATTATGGTTCTTAACTAGGGAGGTGCAACAAGAGCAGATGCAGCCCTGCCAGAAGACTCCTGTTTAGATCCATCAGTGTATATAACTTGTGTTAACTTATTACTACCAGCTAGTATTCAGGCTTAATTCAGGGAACTGGAGCACAGATCTAATTCCCTAGATCAAGAGCCCCTCACCAGCATCAAGGAACCTTCCTTGAGGGGTATAGTCATGAAGCTGTTAACACTTAAGAGGTCATACAATGCCTGGAGAACGGGAGACAATCAAGGACCCCAATAGAAATAAGTCACTTAGTCTGACTTTTCTGGGTTATCCTGGGTAATTTACACTATTTTTGAATTATAATTATACTTATGTGTACCCCTGCCTAAATAAACTTGCTTGCAGCCAGCAGTAACAGCCTGGTTGATCAGACCCTGATCCACCATGAGGCCTGTTCTCAGACCAGGCCATGGGGGTGTTGACCCCTGAAACCCTCTCCAGGTAAACATAGATGCAGGCCAGATTCCTTAGATCAAGTCTCTCGCCAGCATCAAGGCTCCTCCCTGGAAAGGGAATCCAACAGTAGGGAAGAAAACAACTTGTCAAGAAAAGGCAGGTAAAATAGAAGTAATTTTATTGATGCAGAACATTACATGACGAGGGTAAAGAGCAGCTTGTACTCTCTCCATTATCTTCCATTATGCCCCTCAAGGGACTCACTGTACTCTCTCCATTATCTTCCATTATGCCCTTCAAAGGACTCACTGTACTCTCTCCATTATCTTCCATTATGCCCTTCAAAGGACTCACTGTACTCTCTCCATTATCTTCCATTATGCCCTTCAAAGGACTCACTGTACTCTCTCCATTATCTTCCATTATGCCCTTCAAAGGACTCACTGTACTCTCTCCATTATCTTCCATTATGCCCTTCAAAGGACTCACTGTACTCTCTCCATTATCTTCCATTATGCCCTTCAAAGGACTCACTGTACTCTCTCCATTATCTTCCATTATGCCCTTCAAAGGACTCACTGTACTCTCTCCATTATCTTCCATTATGCCCTTCAAAGGACTCACTGTACTCTCTCCATTATCTTCCATTATGCCCTTCAAAGGACTCACTGTACTCTCTCCATTATCTTCCATTATGCCCTTCAAAGGACTCACTGTACTCTCTCCATTATCTTCCATTATGCCCTTCAAAGGACTCACTGTACTCTCCGTTACCTACCATTATGGCCCTTAAGGGACTCACTGTACTCTCTCCATTATCTTCCATTATGCCCTTCAAAGGACTCACTGTACTCTCCATTACCTACCATTATGGCCCTTAAGGGACTCACTGTACTCTCTCCATTATCTTCCATTATGCCCTTCAAAGGACTCACTGTACTCTCCATTACCTACCATTATGGCCCTTAAGGGACTCACTGTACTCTCTCCATTATCTTCCATTATGCCCTTCAAAGGACTCACTGTACTCTCCATTACCTACCATTATGCCCCTCAAGGGACTCACAAAAGTTTTAACATGTACCTTACATACATTATCTCAAATATTTCATAGTACAGTACATACATTAATATAAAATTTATTAAAAATAGCATTTTTTATCAAATATGTATTATACCTATATCAAGTGTTACATAGCTGCAAAGTTTTTATATTTCTTAATTATTTTATAAACTTAACCATTTTCACACATCCATACAATTTACCAATGTTCAATACAAATAATCTTATTGCTGAATTCTTCTATCAGACATAGATTGTAAAATATAAAAATTTAGTGAGGGGTACAAGGCATTCTATATAAATTTAGTGAGGGGTACAAGGCATTCTATATAAATTTAGTGAGGGGTACAAGGCATTCTATATAAATTTAGTGAGGGGTACAAGGCATTCTATATAAATTTAGTGAGGGGTACAAGGCATTCTATATAATTTACCTTTCTTTTTTCCACTGATTTACCACCATATACCCAGTAAAATTTGTACTTTAATCTTCATCTAATATAAATTGCATCTCTCCTCTCTCTCTAATAAGTAAAGGATGAATTTGAACTTTTTTGCACATATTCTGGTTTTAATGTGCTGCTAAGTTGTCAGCTGTGATCAATATATTTTGTAAATGTCCTGATAAATCATCTCTATTATGGGCTTAATTTGTCAGAGACAGTCAGTGCTGGAAATAACTTACACATATACCAAATAATTTATACATATACTATACTGGACTTCAAATTAGATAATAATTTTTAAAATTGATAGGTGAGTGCTGAATAAGCAAATAACAATTATGAAAGATGACATGAATGACTAGAATAAACAAAATAAGTGAAGAGATTAAAAATCTCATTTCATGTTAGTAATCTATTTTTTTTTAACATGCTGGTCATCTCCCACTGAGACAGGGTGACCAGAAAAAGAAACACTTTTACCATCTTTCACACTATCACTGTCTTGCCAGAGGTGTGCAGATATGATAATTTAGATGTCCCTCTAAACAGCAAATATCCCAAACTTTCTCCTTGGAGTGCAGGTATTGTACTTCCCACCCTCCAGGATTCAAGTCCTGCTATTTATCACTTCCAAAATTTTCTTGAGGGGATTCTCATAGGAACTGTTCACTGGGTAACAACCCTCATTAAAAGTCATAGCAGCCTTGTTATAGAGAGTCAAGTTCAGATAAGCAGTGTAATTGGTCTCCTTCAAGTTCACTCAACTTCTGTTCCACTGCTCCTACACACGTTGCCAGTTCTGCCATCTTAAAAAAATATAAAAATAATTTACTGTATTAATGATGTCAAATATGGTAACTGGGGCAGGAAGATGAAAGTGGGAAGAAGAACAAGTAAAACAGTGGGAGCCTTTATGTTACACCATGTTTTGTTAGGATAGAAACCTTAAAAAAATCTGAGGAAAAGTTGCCTAAAATAGAAACTTATTCTGAATTATGCATTTTTACAGCTGGGGGCTGAAGCCCCCAAAATTCAATCAGTCCCCCAAAGCTCCCACATAAAAATAAAAATAATAATACTGCTTCAAAGTAAGTCCCATTGCCACTTCTCCCAACCAAATTTCACCCCTAAGCCCCTCTTATATAGAACTTCTGGGGCTGTCCCTGCTTTATACCCAGTTATATTCAGTACTTTTTTAATTACTAAACTAAAGTCAAGCACATGTGCAACTAACGAGACATTTTACTGCTGCACATGTGCCCTTTATTTAACATATTTGGAAATTCTACCAACATTATTACAGAGCACAGAAAAACATCCCAGTTCCACATTCCCAGATAAACACATTCACTTTGTTTTTTATTAATATTGATTTAGTAGAGCTTTTCATTTTATGAAATTTTAGTTTTCTTTCCAAAATACATTAACTAAAAATAATTTTCTTCAAAATATATGTAATGTTTGCAAAATTAACTGAAACTGATTTTACACATTTTGAAAAGCTCCTACATAGTTATGCAGACCACAATGGGATATGATTCAAGTGGCAGCACATTCTGATCACAAATGAAGGATCCGGACTCAATTCCAGCATATGTAGAGACATTGGGCACGTTCCCTGAAACCTATTATCCCTGCTCACCCCGCAGTAAGCAGGTACCTGGGTGTTATGTGACTGCTGTGGGTCACATCCCGGGGATAAGAATCAAAGGTGCCCAATGGAAATACTGCTTGGCTTTCTTGCATTATCTTGGGTTACTAACCCTCTGGGTAAATAATATACTGTATATACTTTTCTTTCTGTATTTTGGGCAGAGTAAAAATAGAACCTGACAGTACTTGACACTTAAACTATCTGGAGGTAATTACACAGGTGTACAATTACTGGCTGGAGTTATTATTCAAGTGAAGTAAATCTTTGAAGCTGTGAAAGCTAAATACTGTACATATATGAATGTTATTTAACATAATCCAGTTGTCTGAAGATAAGATTATTAAATGTAAATGTCATGTTAATTAACAAATTTCTATGTAATTAAGACAGCAATGGTAGTATGAAGAGCTAGTAATGCAGACAATTATTAGGTAAAGAAATATAGTGGCAATAAAAACTGGATGAATATGAATGCTGATAAGAATCTGCAAAAGAAGTTGTTTTTGATGTGTTTGAATACTATGTACAATCTTAATAAAGTGCTTTCTTTAACAATAATTTTGAAGCTACTGGTACACAGGGAGCTTTTAGAATTATCATCTGGCAGGCAGTGCCCCATTTTTTGGGGCCTTTTATGTATATTTGGTTTCTACTCAGGTTAAGTCAAACACCTGCAATATCAGTGATATTTATTTCTCACACTGTGTTAATGCATTTTGTTGCCACTCTCAAAGAATACAGTGGACCCCCGGTTAACGAACTTTTTTCATTCCAGTAGTATGTTCAGGTGCCAGTACTGACCGAATTTTTTCCCATAAGGAATATTGTGAAGTAGATTAGTCCATTTCAGACCCCCAAACATACACGTACAAACGCACTTACATAAATACACTTACATAATTGGTCGCATTTGGAGGTGATCGTTAAGCGGGGGTCCACTGTATTTGTAACATTCGAATAATATTTGTGTTAAATGGCCTATCTATGTAGTATGTACAGTAATAAGTGTGGGTATTTTGTATACAGACAGGCCCCACTTTACAACACTCACTTCATGGCATTTCACTAATGCAGTTGTCAATTATACCCATTCTTTATTTTTTCAAACTTCCTATGATAAATATATTCACCATTCACTATAAACTAAGGATGAAAATATTTTAAGGTAAGTAATGTGTGCTACATGAAAGGATAAACATGTTATCAGGCTTGTATAAGCATTCAAAAGTGACAGAAGGCTATGATTCACTTTACAGCAATTTTCACTTTACAGAAGTAACCCAGAACCTAACCTGATATATAAGTGGGACCCGGAACCTAACCCACTGTATGAGAGGGGCCCCACCTGTACTGAGAAAGTAGTAATAGTAGTAACAGTAGTAGCAGTGATAGTAGTAGTAGTAATAGCAGCAGTTCATTATCATTTTTTTTTTTTCAACAAGTCGGTCGTCTCCCACCGAGGCAGGGTGACCCAAAAAAGAAAGAAAATCTCCAAAAAGAAAATACTTTCATCATCATTCAACACTTTCACCACACTCACACATTATCACTGTTTTTGCAGAGGTGCTCAGAATACAACAGTTTAGAAGCATATACGTATAAAGATACACAACATATCCCTCCAAACTGCCAATATCCCAAACCCCTCCTTTAAAGTGCAGGCATTGTACTTCCCATTTCAAGGACTCAAGTCCGACTATAAGAAAATAACCGGTTTCCCTGAATCCCTTCACTAAATATTACCCTGCTCACACTCCAACAGATCGTCAGGTCCCAAGTATCATTCGTCTCCATTCACTCCTATCTAAAACGCTCATGCACGCTTGCTGGAAGTCCAAGCCCCTCGCCCACAAAACCTCCTTTACCCCCTCTTTCCAACCCTTTCGAGGACGACCCCTACCCCTCTTTCCTTCCCCTATAGATTTATATGCTTTCCATGTCATTCTATTTTGATCCATTCTCTCTAAATGACCAAACCACCTCAACAACCCCTCTTCTGCACTCTGACTAATGCTTTTATTAACTCCACACCTTCTCCTAATTTCCACACTCCGAATTTTCTGCATAATATTTACACCACACATTGCCCTTAGACAGGACATCTCCACTGCCTCCAACCGTCTCCTCGCTGCTGCATTTACCACCCAAGCTTCACATCCATATAAGAGTGTTGGTACTACTATACTTTCATATATTCCCTTCTTTGCCTCCATAGATAACGTTTTTTGACTCCACATATACCTCAACGCACCACTCACCTTTTTTCCCTCATCAATTCTATGATTAACCTCATCCTTCATAAATCCATCCGCCGACACATCAACTTCCAAGTATCTGAAAACATTCACTTCTTCCATACTCCTCCTCCCCAATTTGATATCCAATTTTTCTTTATCTAAATCATTTGATACCCTCATCACCTTACTCTTTTCTATGTTCATTTTCAACTTTCTACCTTTACACACATTCTCAAACTCATCCACTAACCTTTGCAATTTTTCTTTAGAATCTCCCATAAGCACAGTATCATCAGCAAAAAGTAACTGTGTCAATTCCCATTTTGAATTTGATTCCCCATAATTTAATCCCACCCCTCTCCCGAACACCCTAGCATTTACTTCTTTTACAACCCATCTATAAATATATTAAACAACCATGGTGACATTACACATCCCTGTCTAAGACCTACTTTTACCGGGAAGTATTCTCCCTCTCTTCTACACACCCTAACCTGAGCCTCACTATCCTCATAAAAGCTCTTTACAGCATTTAGTAACTTACCACCTATTCCGTATACTTGCAACATCTGCCACATTTCTCCTCTATCCACTCTATCATATGCCTTTTCTAAATCCATAAATGCAATAAAAACTTCCCTACCTTTATCTAAATACTGTTCACATATATGCTTCAATGTAAACACTTGATCTACACATCCCCTACCCACTCTGAAGCCTCCTTGCTCATCCGCAATTCTACATTCTGTCTTACCTCTAATTCTTTCAATTATAACCCTACCGTATACTTTTCCTGGTATACTCAGTAAACTTATTCCTCTATAATTTTACAATCTCTTTTGTCCCCCTTTCCCTTTATATAAAGGGACTATGCATGCTCTCCGCCAATCCCTAGGTACCTTCCCCTCTTTCATACATTTATTAAACAAAAGTACCAACCACTCCAACACTATATCCCCCCTTGCTTTTAACATTTCTGTCATGATCCCATCAGTTCCAGCTGCTTTACCCCCTTTCATTCTACGTAATGCCTCACGTACCTCCATCACAATTACATTCTGCTCTTCTTCACTCCTAAAAGATGGTATACCTCCCTGGCCAGTGCATGAAAATTACCGCCTCCCTTTCTTCCTCAACATTTAAAAGTTCCTCAAAATATTCTCGCCATCTACCTAATACCTCCCTCTCCCCATCTACTAACTCCCCTACTCTGTTTTTAACTGACAAATCCATACTTTTCCTAGGCTTTCTTAACTTGTTTAACTCACTCCAAAATTTTTTCTTATTTTCATTAAAATTTCTTGACAGTGCCTCTCCCACTCTTTCATCTGCTCTACTTTTGCACTCTCTCACCACTCTCTTCACCTTTCTTTTACTCTCCATATACTCTGCTCTTCTTATAACACTTCTGCTTTGTAAAAACCTCTCGTAAGCTACCTTTCTCTCTTTTATCACACCCTTTACTTCATCATTCCACCAATCACTCCTCTTTCCTCCTGCCCCCACCCTCCTATAACCACAAACTTCTGCCCCACATTCTAATACTGCATTTTTAAAACTATTCCAACCCTCTTCAACCCCCCCACTACTCATCTTTGCACTAGCCCACCTTTCTGCCAATAGTCGCTTATATCTCGCCCGAACTTCCTCCTCCCTTAGTTTATACACTTTCACCTCCCTCTTACTTGTTGTTGCCACCTTCCTCTTTTCCCATCTACCTCTTACTCTAACTGTAGCTACAACTAAATACCCCTCAAGGAAGGTTCCTTGATGTTGGTGAGGGGCTCTTGATTTAGGGAACTGGATCTGTGCTCCAGTTCCCCAAATTAAGCCTGAATGCCTTCCACATCCCCCCCCAAGCGCTGTATAATCCTCCAGGTTTAGCGCTTCCCCTTGATTATAATAATAATAATAATACAACTAAATAAAGATCCGATATATCAGTTGCCCCTCTATAAACATGTACATCCTGGAGCCTACCCATCAACCTTTTATCCAGTAATACATAATCTAACAAACTACTTTCATTACGTGCTACATCATACCTTGTATATTTATTTATCCTCTTTTTCATAAAATATGTATTACTTATTACCAAATTTCTTTCTACATATAGCTCAATTAAAGGCTCCCCATTTACATTTACCCCTGGCACCCCAAATTTACCTACTACTCCCTCCATAACATTTTTACCCACTTTTGCATTGAAATCCCCAACCACCATTACTCTCACACTTGATTCAAAACTCCCCACGCATTCACTCAACATTTCCCATATCATTATATTATATTAATTCCCTACCTCTGGTAACGTGGACTGAAATTCACCTAGACCACGAATAAATGCAGCAAATTCGTTGTGCTTCCTAGTTATGTCTTGCAATTGGTTCTGCAGATGTCTGTATACATGAGGTGGAACATTGTGTTGCAGTGCAGCACGCTGAGCCTCCAGTTCTTCACTTGCACTAATCCAACTTCCAGCTTAAATCTCAACTTTTTGATCAATCTTCCATAAGTACGAACTTTCTGTGCGAGTAAAGCGATCATATTTTAGACACTGATAACTGCAATATCTGTACAATTTCAAGTTTAGGTAGGTGCAAAAGAACAAGTGAGCAAGTAAATATTAAGCAAGTCATGTAATAAAACAAACAATGAAAGAATAAGAAAGTCATGAAAGAATAAAAACCCACTTCTGATGATCTTTCTGAATTGTTTGATGATGATAATGATTATTATTGTTGTTGTTGTTGGTTGTATTTCATAAGTTAGTGCTAAACCACCAAGGGTCATGAAATGCCTGATGAACAGGAGGTAATCAAAGTTGGAAAGATAAAGTAAGGTCCCCTATAGGTTTGTTGGTGGTTTGTGATTATGATACAGTAATAATAATAATAATAATAATAATATGTTGTGTATCTTTATACGTATATGCTTCTAAACTGTTGTATTCTGAGCACCTCTGCAAAAGCAGTGATAATGTGTGAGTGTGGTGAAAGTGTTGAATGATGATGAAAGTATTTTCTTTTTGGGGATTTTCTTTCTTTTTTTTGGGTCACCCTGCCTCAGTGGGAGACGGCCGACTTGTTGAAAAAAAAAAAGAAAAAAAAAAAAAAGAATAATAATAATAATACAGTTTTGAAGTGTAGTATTAGCATGCCATTAGCAAGACAGTGATGGAGAGAGTGATGATGAAAGTGTTTTCTTCTTTTTTTGGGTCGCCCTGCCTCGGTGGGAGACAGCCGGGGTATTAAAAAATAATAATAATAACAGAGGAAGACAATAAAATTGGGAAAAGAGCTCAGAATTTGTAGTTGCAGTAATCTACATAGGAACAATCATTGGATGACATGTGGATGCATGACTTTTATGAAGATACAAATAAAACTGTACATCACTGCAGATCTACACTGAAGTTCCTTACCAAACAAAAATGCCTGAACAATTTACAAATAGTCCACACTTTAGAGTGGAAACTTTAAACAATGTTTCTGTCCATTTTAGACCATTATCAAGTCAAGACTATCAAATATAATAGATGTATTCAAGGTTCCAGAACTGAAATGTTTTCTAGTAAATATGTCCTATATTTGCTCATATGGTTTTTTATAATTAAAAATATACCTGTTTAAGCTGATTACATTCCTCTAAGTACTTTGTGTTTTTCTCAGCCAGTAGCCTCTCTAAGGTGGAGATCCTGGCTCGTAGCTCTTCAAGTTCCTCTTGGTGAGAAACTCGCAGATCTGCCACGAGACGATCTCCAGCCTCTCGTTCCTTTCTTGACTCTTCCTTCACGACACCAAGCTGATTTTTGGCCTCACTAAGCCTGTCAGGAGAGTTCAAGTCTATAGAAGAACAATGAAGTTAACCCATTTTTATTTACTCTTATGACAAAATTGTACCAAAAAATAGCTTACACAATACCAACAAATGTACAACCCTCAAATCAGCAGTATAAAAGGTATTTTCTTGACTATGCTAAGAACTACATGCAGTACCTATACAGTACAGTATGAAAAAAATACCACAGTGCAAATAGGAAATAAAACCCATGTGCTTATACACATATTGTGATTTCTTCCACAGTACACTATACTGCATATTATTCTAATTTTGTAGAGGGATACTGACAGCTAACGTCATATTAAGACCTACCTCAAGGTGTCAGGGAAGGGATTAAAAAGATAGGAAGTTTGAATAGCGATGAACGTGTTTTTTTTCTTCGGTTACCCTGCCTTGGTGGAAGATGGCCGTTATATAAAAAATGTTTCTTAAGCTCCTTTTAATTCTAATAAGATGTGATCAAATCAAGAGCCCTTCACCAGAATCAAGGAAGCTAACTAAAATTTCTACTGTGCTGTAAGGGTGAATATACATAAATCTTATTAACTTCATGAGCAAATTTTATATACAGGCATACCTCACTTTTAGACAACTTCACTTTAGAATGCTTCGCTAATACAGCATTTTTCAATTACCTTTCTTCTTCTTTCAACACACCAGCCGTAACCCACTGAGGCGGGGTGGCCCATAAGGAAAAACAAAAGTTTCTCCTTTTACATTTAGTAATATGTACAGGAGAAGGGGTTACTAGACCCTTGCTTCCGGCATTTTAGTTGCCTCTTACGACACGCATGGCTTACGGAGGAAGAATTCTGTTCCACTTCCCCATGGAGATAAGAGGAAATAAACGAGAACAAGAACTAGAAAGAAAATAGAAGAAAACCCAGAGGGGTATGTATGTCTTTCTTCTTTTAACACACCAGCCGTATCCCACCGAGGCGGGGTGGCCCAAAAGGAAAAACAAAAGTTTCTCCTTTTACATTTAGTAATATGTACAGGAGAAGGGGTTACTAGACCCTTGCTTCCGGCATTTTAGTTGCCTCTTACGACACGCATGGCTTACGGAGGAAGAATTCTGTTCCACTTCCCCATGGAGGTAAGAGGAAATAAACAAAAACAAGAAAGAAAATAGAAGAAAACCCAGATGGGTGTGTATATATGTTTGTACATGTATGTGTAGTGTGACCTAAGTGTAAGTAGAAGTAGCAAGACGTACCTGAAACCTTACATGTTTATGAGACAGAAAAAAGACACCAGCAATCCTACCATCATGTAAAACAATTACAGGCTTTCGTTTTACACTCACTTGGCAGGACGGTCGTACCTCCCTGGGCAGTTACTGTCTACCAACCTACTACCACAGGATGGTAGTACCTCCCTGGGCAGTTGCTGTTTACCAACCTACTACCACAGGACGGCAGTACCTCCCTGGGCAGTTGCCGTCTACCAACCTACTACCTAGAACTTTTCAATTATATTCTTTTTTTTTTTTTTTTCAACAAGTCGGCCGTCTCCCACCGAAGCAGGGTGACCCAAAAAAGAAAGAAAATCCCCAAAAAGAAAATACTTTCATCATCATTCAACACTTTCACCACACTCACACATTATCACTGTTTTTGCAGAGGTGCTCAGAATACAACAGTTTAGAAGCATACACATATAAAGATACACAACATATCCCTCCAAACTGCCAATATCCCAAACCCCTCCTTTAAAGTGCAGGCATTGTACTTCCCATTTCCAGGACTCAAGTCCGACTATATGAAAATAACCGTTTTCCCTGAATCCCTTCACTAAATATTACCCTGCTCACACTCCAACAGATCGTCAGGTCCCAAGTACCATTTGTCTCCATTCACTCCTATCTAACACGCTCATGCACGCTTGCTGGAAGTCCAAGCCCCTCGCCCACAAAACCTCCTTTACCCCCTCTCTCCAACCTCTCTCCATGTTCATTATTTTTGGTGCTTGCCATACTCTTAATATGGTTTTCATTTTTATTTATTATTTTTACTTTTGCACTGTTTTATAGCACTACTTCACACTTAATAAATGATAGAGCAAACATTCTTTTTAGGCTTTTATATGCGCTGGTAAGTGGAAAGAAAAAAGCTGTGATTCACTTTATGGTCTGCAATCTAACTCATTGTATTAGTGAAGCCTGCTTGTACTAGTATTACATTTCAGTGTCCAATAGCAATATTAAATAGTATAATGAAAATATAATATATACTATCTTAGATTTTATCTTAAAACTTAAGAACCTAAGAATGGAGGAACACTGCAGAAGGCCTACTGGCCCATGCGAGGCAGGTCCTTACAACATTATATTCCTTACTGGTCCTTAAGCTTCTGAATGTGCCGGTGAGAGTCCAAGTTGAGAGTGTTCAGTTCTTGTGCTTCTGCTTGGTGCTGATGAAGTTGCTGACGTAAGGTGGAACACTCTTCCTTCTGGCGTCGCAGTGACCCTTCAGTGTCCTCCAGCAGAACAACTCTGGCCTCAAGGATTGCTTTCTCTTGCTCAACACTATACAACTTTTTAGTCACTTGGTTGACTTCAGATTCAAACTTGGATTCTATAGTCTCTCTCTTTTCTTCTGCACTCTTGATTTTGGCCTCCAGCACCTACAAATATTAATATTATTATTATTTTTAATTCTCCATGGGGAAGTGGAATAGAATTATTCTTCTGTAAGCCATGCGTGTCGTAAGAGGTGACTAAAATGCCGGCAGTGAGGGGCTAGTAACTCCTTCTCCTGTATATATTACTAAATGTACAAGGTAAAACTTTTGTTTTTCCTTTTGGGCCATCCCATCTCAGTGGGTTACGGCTGGTGTGTTGAAAGAAGAAGAAAGGTAATTGAAAAATGCCATATTAGCGAAGCATTCTAAAGTGAAGTGTCTAAAAGTGAGGTATGCCTGTATATAAAATTTGCTCATGAAGTTAATAAGATTTATGTATATTTACCCTTGCAGCACAGGTGACTAAAATGCTGGGAGCAAGGGGGTAGTAACCCCTTCTCCTGTATACATTACTAAAGTTAAAAAGAGAAACTTTTGTTTTTCTTTTTGGGTCACCCTGCCTCGGTGGGATACGGCCAGTTTGTTGAAAGAAGAAAGAAGATTATTATTATTACACAATACACAACCTGCATATCTTTCTCTTATGTGCGGGTTCTTTGTGTATTGTTCCAATCACGGTATTGTGCCTTTTTGTTCGTTATTATTGTTATTATAAATAGTATTGTTATTATTACTGCTTTTGTATCATATTCAAAGGAAAGAGCCAAACCCATAAGAGTCATGGTGGCCTGGTGGCTAAAGCTCCCGCTTCACACACGGAGGGCCCGGGTTCGATTCCCGGAGGGTGGAAACATTCCGACACGTTTCCTTACACCTGTTGTCCTGTTCACCTAGCAGCAAATAGGTACCTGGGTGTTAGTCGACTGGTGTGGGTCGCATCCTGGGGGACAAGATTAAGGACCCCAATGGAAATAAGTTAGACAGTCCTCGATGACGCACTGACTTTCTTGGGTTATCCTGGGTGGCTAGCCCTCCGGGGTTAAAAATCCGAACGAAATCTTATCTTATCTTATCTTATCTTACCTAAATCACAAGATATGACTAATATTACATAATATATTTGCAGGGAAGCAGTGAAGCCATAAAGGTCATACACTGCCTGGGAAAATGCTAGGTATTTATTATCACTCCTCCTGTATGAATTACTAAATTTGAAAAGAAAAACTTTCATTGTTTTTTAGGTCGCCCTGCCTTGGTGGGATACAGCCGGTGTGTTGAAAAAAAAAATTATAGTCAAACAAACAGAAAGAAACTGTTTTTTTATGAAGTGGAGTACAGTATATTATGCAATTGGAGTAAGTGACATCTGTTACTACTTTATAGAAAGTCTCTTACCATTATCATTTTCAGGCAACCTTAAAACAAAATTATGATTACAAATATGTGAGAAGAAGAATAGTTTTAAAATATTGGATGTATTTAGCAATTTAATAAAAAAAACATAATTAGAGATATACGTATTAAGGAAGAAGATAGGCAGTACATGTGATTAATGAAGAAAGTAGTGGTCATACATACCCTAGGGAATAGAAATAATTAGGCTTAATGCAAGGAAGGTAAGTCCTCTGGTGAGGGTCACAAATTCATGCCATACTTTTCACATTTCTATTTCTACCCAATATATTAATGCAGGTATGTGTGAGTGCATTAGATAGGAGTGGAGACAAATGGTTTATGGGATTTGACGAGCTGTCAGAGTGTGAGCAGAGTAATATTTTGTGCAGGGATTCAGAGAAACCAGTTAGCCAGACTCAAGTACTGGAGGTGTCTAAACTGATGTATCTGCTTGCCTCTGGCAAAACAGTCATAGCGTGAATAATGATGAAAGTGTTTATTTTTTGCATCACCCTGCTTCTGTGGGAAATGGTCAGCGTGTCAAAAAAAATATATTAATACAGTGGACCCCCGGTTTACGATATTATTTCATTCCAGAAGTATGTTCAGGTGCCAGTACTGAACGAATTTGTTCCCATAAGGAATATTGTGAATTAGATTAGTCCATTTCAGACCCCCAAACATACACGTACAAACGCACCTACATAAATACACTTACATAATTGGTCGCATTGGGAGGTGATCGTAAACCAGGGGTCCACTGTACTCAATACTATACCACATAAACATGAGGATACAAATGGTGATTAACACCAACAAGTATGTAAAAAACATATGTGGTAAGTGGCAATTTTTTATTAAAGTAACATTTCACCATTCAGTTGCTTTGTCACTCCAATGAAATAATAATGAAATGTTCCCTTTATTTCACATGTGTCTTTCTTACAAATAAAAATCATGCATCTGTACAAACAATTTTCAGTGTTAATGTTACCGAGTACCTTTAACTGGTCGTGCAGTTGAGAGTTTTGTTGTGTTAACTGGTGTGAGCTGGAGAGCTGTGACTGCCTCTCCTCAGAAATACGTTTCTCCAGTTCCAATTCTTTGGCTACAGATCGCTCCTTGATCCTGGCAACTGCTGCTCTCTCTTCTTCAACAAGATTCATCAGTTCTGAATGATAGAAATACTAATTACTCAAAATGTATTTTTTTTGGCAAAAAAAAATTTTCCACTCAAATCTGAAGAACAACTTGTCTCATAAAAAGTATCATCATAATGTAGTACAGTATTTTAGTAATGCAGGCAAGATAACAATACATATCTGAAGAATGATAAAAGTTTGTAATGAACAAATGCCAACAAGTTAATGCAGTAAATTTAAACGTGCAGTCTGGCAGACCTGAGGTTACCAGTGTGAGGTACTTACTCACTGGGTCACAGAGTCAAAAAGATTTCCTAACAAAATTTACTGAAGTTTTGTGATGATCACAAATGTTATCCTATCACAAATTTTTATAGAGCTTTCCCTGGGATTACTGGTATCACCGGCAAAGGACTCAGATAGAAATAAGTCACTTTGACTTTTTTGGGCTATCCTGGAGGGTAATTTACACTATGTATGATAACTGTACTTATGCATACCTGTACCTAAATAAACTTACTTGCTAGAGATACTTAACAAGCCCTGAATAAACTTAGAGAAATCCATCAGTTTCATAATTACCAGTGATGCGTTGAGAAGCTGCTGCTGCCTCCCGGTCTTTAACCTGACGAAGCTGTGAGGCTTCACTCTGAGCTGCTGTTAACTGCACTCGACACTGCTGCTCTACTTCAGATAAACGACTCTAAATAGATGAGACAAAGTAACTCAGTTCTCTCAAAATAAGAAATTTATAAATAATGTCTATTACTAAATGTAAAAAGAAGATACATTTTATAGTTTTCTTCTTTTTCAGGTGACGCTGCCTTGGTGGCAGTACGCCAGTATGTTGAAAAAAAAATTCTGTACAATGTATAAAAAATTATGAAAAAGTACTAATGAAAAATTAACAGAAAAGAACACCCGAGTGTTTTTGTGTGTTTAAACATAACACACACACATATACACTCTCACATCTTCAGAGGAACTAGAAAGAACTCTTAGCACTGCTAAAGATGTGTGTAAATGCATGAAAGGATTCATGTGTTTCTGTTCTGTTTATATTTTCATTGGTATTATTTTTTATTTTATATTTTCATTGGTATTTCTTCATATTTATTATCATGATTTTCATAGGGATCTCTTGTCATCAAGAACTATGTAGAAAATATTAATGAATTAGGTACAGTAGACAATCAATAAGTCTGGAATACTTAGGACCAAACCATGTACCAACAATTAACATAAGAATATGTTGACTTACAATGTTCTCCATTTACAATCAGGATACTTACCAACATTTTCAGGAACATAAATGTTGTGAGGGACCTGCTGCACCATAGTATGTTATGATGTAAATGTTGTGAGGGACCTGATGTACCATACCATGCTATGATGTAAATGTTGTGAGGGATCTACTGTACCATACCATGCTATGATGTAAATGTTGTGAGGGACCTGCTGTCCATACATGCTTATGAAAATGTTGAGGGATCTACTGACCATACCATGCTATGATGTAAAGTTGTGAGGGACCGCTGACCATACCATGCTATATGTAAATGTTGTGAGAGACCTATGTACCAAAACTATGCATGATGTAAATTGTGGGGGACCTGCTGTACCATACCATGCATGATGAAAATTTGTAGAGCCCTACTGTACCCTACTATGCAGAGTAAAGTTGTGAGGGATCTACTGTACCATACATCTTGATTAAATTTTGTGAGGGATCTACGTACCATACTATGCTAGAGTAAAGTTGTGAGAGACCTACTGACCTACTAGGGCTATGTTTTAAATGTTTGGGGAAAAACCTCTGTACCTACTAGCTATGATTAAATTTTGTGAGAGTACTGTCCAACTATGCTAGATGAAAATGTTGTGAGAGACCTACTGTCCCATACTTGCTTGATGTAAATGTTGTGAGGGATCTATGACCATACTATGCTATGATGAAAATTTGCGGGGTTTAAACTGTCCCATACCATGCATATGAAAATGTTGTGGCATTTGTGCAACTTGTGCAACATTTTAGAACACTTATTGGGGAAAACATTTTGCCACCCCAGGAATTTTCAGTTTATTACATGCTGGGGTGATTCCCTAAACCCACTCCTCATTTCCACCATTCTTCTTTTAATGGACTAAAGAAGCCACTCGCGGTGAACGTTTCCTCATAAGTTCCCCATTGTTGCACAAATTCTCATTCTAACCATGCTAGGCGGTTTATCACAAACAACCATTCTAAAAAAATTCTAGATTACTGAGTTTGCGTATGCATACCCTTTGGGTTGTTTGTAAAAATAAAAAAAAAAGAAAAAAAACGTAAAAAGAAAAACTAAAGCTTTTTTTTTAAATATAGTAATTTATACAGGAGAAGGAGTTAAAACCCCTTGCCCCCTTTATAAATTCCCCTCTTACGACATACATCTTATCGAGGGAGGATTTTCCCACTTCCCATGGGGATTGAAAAGTTTAATCCTTAAAAAACTGCTGCTGATGCTTCAAGTTAAGGGTTGTAGTCAATTCTCGCACTGTAGTTCTCTTTTTGTTAACTTCCATAAGTTGTCCAGGGTTTTTCCTTTAGCTGATTTTTTTTTTTTTTTTAATCCCCCTTAAAAAAAATATACTATAACAATACATCCTAAAACCTTTAAATTGGGTAATTTAAAAAAAATAACTTTAAAATAAAAAATACATCACTTTCAAAATTTTAAATTAAAACAAAATTTAAGGTAATCTGTTTCCCCAACTAAAAAAAACAAATTTTCAGAGGAAGGTTTTTATAGAAAAAACATTTTGAAGGGGTTCATTGAAACCCAGGCCAGACTTGAGTCAGGTGGGAAGTACGTGCCCGTGCCCGAAGGGTGGGGGAGGATGTTACAGTCCTGGGGGTGGGAAGTACAGTCCTGTCCCTGAAGGATGGGGGAGAATGTTACGTCCTGGAGGTGGGAAGACGTGCCTGTGCCCTAAAGGGGTGAGAATGTTTCCCTACGGGGGTGGGAATAAGTGCCGTGCCCTTTAAAAGGGTGGGGGGAATTTTACAGTCCTAGAGGGGGAGTACAGTGCCGTCCCTAAAGGATGGGTGAAATGTTCCATAAATGGAGGGGGAATACAGGCCCGTGCCCTGAAGGATGGTGAAATGTTTTCCCGACTGGAGGTGGGGAATACAGTGCCCGTGCCCAAAAGGGTGGGTGAAATGTTCCAGTACTGGGGGTGGGGGAATACGTGCCTGTGCCCCGAAGGGTGGGTGAAAATGTTCCATACTGGAGGGGGGAAGTACGTGCCTGTGCCCTAAAGGGGGTGAGAATTTCCGTAGGAGGTGGGGGTACAGTGCCTTGCCCTAAAGGGTGGTGAAATGTTACGCCTGGAGGTGGAAGTACATCCCTGTGCCCTAAAGGGAGGGGGTGAAATGTTCCAGTCCTGGAGGGGGGAAATACAGTGCCTGTGCCCTGAAGGAGGGGTGAAAAATTTTCCAGCCCCGGGGGTGGCAAGTACAGTGCCTGTCCCTGAAGGAGCGTTTCAATTGCAGTTTTAAAACAGAGCGTAGGTCCCCTCTGTAAGACAGTGAGGAGTAATAAGGGGAAAAAGTGTTTCTTCTTTTTTGGTCATCCTGCCTTAGTAGGAAAAAGGGGCGGGTGTTTTTAATAAAAAACAAAAACTTCAGCCAGAAAAAAATTTTGGAACAGGAAGTAAAATGCAGTTTTGCTTTTGGAAGGATGAACAAATGTAAATTTTAAGGGTTTTCTTTTAATTGAACCCTTTGGGAAACCCCTTTAGAAAAAAGAAGAACAAGTGAGGTAAAATTTTCTTTTTGGGGGCATTTTGCCTTAGGGGGAAACAACAAAATTTAATTAAATTACTTTTTTGAACAAGGGTAAAGAAGGGACTGGGTCAATCTCAATCAATGCAGAGTAACAAAACGGGGTGGGGGAAGGAATCAGGAGAAACACCCCCTCCAAATCCCAAGGAAGAAAAGGACTCAAGAGTAGTAATCATTAAAACAAAAAACCTCAAACCCTTCAGTATGCGCACTATCAACCTCCCCTAGACAAAGAGAGAAAAGTTCAAAAGTATCCAGAATTTTACTCCCAGCAGACTGCACCAAGATGGGGTCAAAAGTTACAAGGAAAATTGTAAAACCTTACATGATCTTATGAAAATGAAAATCCTTTTTTTAAGAAAATTATAAGTTACATATTATTTTTTACGTTATGTGCAGAAAGGGCAAAATCTGTGGGGTTATACACCCTTTAAGAGTGGGGGAAATCGGGTTTAACCCAAAGGGGGGAGGACATTTTCTTTTTTTTTGGTCAAAAGACCCCAGCTAGTTGAAGGGGTGTTTTCTCTCACCCTCATTATGGCACTTATATTTGCATTTCATTTTATTAAAAAATTATTTGCTCTATTGTATCCCTTTTCACATTTGATCAAATAAAGGGTTTTAGGGCTTCTAGGTTCATTCGATCTCGTTTTTTAAAATGATGTTTCACTCTGACTGCTCTAATCTAAGGGCAACCCCTGTAACACTCACTCTCTATATTTTGTTTAAAACCATTTTTGCATCCCTTTTTGTTTCTGCTATACCTGACCCCCTTCCCCAATGTTACAATATGACCCCTTTTGCATAGCCATTTCCGGAATACCTGTTAAATAATATCCCAAAAGTGTACTCTTATATTTTTAAACTCATGTCACAAATCTTAAGCTAGACTCTATTTCACACAAAGATATAAACATTCTGTATATTTTTGAGTATAAATCTAGGAGACAGAAACTCAGGAGATTAATTTATCTGTATATTTCGACACTCTTCTGGGATCCTCTCCAGCAGATGAGAATCTCAGACAGGGGTCAAAATATACAGATCAATTAATCTTCTGAGTTTCTGTCTCCATTTGGGTCATTATTGAGCAATGACAAGTGTTCATTACACTTCAATTATGTATTCATAGATCTAGTTTTTAAGACAAAAAATTTTAAGAAAAAAATAGCGGTGACTTACTGACAAATCTCAATAACTAAAGATTGTGTTGTGAACTGTACATTATTTTAATATATATCATTACTAAAGAAGAAGTACCTTGATGGCCTGAAAAGCAGTTTGGTGAGAGAGTATTTGACGTTGTAACTCTTCCTCAGCTTGAGTCTTCTCCTTTATCACTTTCTCACGGGCTCTCATGTCAGCCTCTAGCTCCTCCTCCATCACCTGTTCATTATCACAATAAGTAATATACCTTACTTCTATTAGAATCCTCTCCTAGGAAGCCACCAACAATAGCCGAATAACTTCAATGTCCCTGTTTACTGTTAGATGAACACAGGCAGTAGGTCTTAGAAGATTTTATACATCCTGCCACACCTGGAACTCAAATATGGATGCTTTTGTTTGTGTGCCAAATGTTTTACCACTTAGCTACAAGCTACCTGTAGCTTTTATGATGGAATACAAGTACAAAATACCAAAAAGAAATAAAAGTCACAATAACATGGCAGGAACAATTCACAACATAAAACTTAAAGAGGAAACTTTAAGTGACTTGATAATTATTCAGAAAAGACTAGAATGTTAACTAAAGTTTATTTTTCAATTTGTGGCTTAGCTATGAACAGTAAGCTCGATATAATGAACCTCTACATAAAAGCCTTCGAAACTACAGAATAAATTCTGTTATGTCAATTTGGAAACAATGGACAACGTTCATTGGTTATAGAAGTGTCCAGTATTGTTGCAGCAATCTTTTCTCTATCCATCGCAACTATCATTATCAGTCACCCTCTCTCCTGTATTACTCTCTTACATCCATGGTTTATATATAGTACATCAGAAGTTGCCCTATATCAAGGACAACAAATTTCTCCACACCATTTACTGCATTACGATGCTAACATTACTTTAATTTTTTGCTGTAACTGAAGATTGATCTGCTGCAACTTCCTTTGTTTCTCTGCATGTGTATCTTGCACCTCTGACAGCTTGCTCTCTGCTGCCACCCGCTGCCTCTCCGCTTCCTTCATCTATAAAATAACATACAATAAATTTAATATTATCATAGGAGAAGTCTATCTTTTTTCTACCTTCTGGAACTGAGTTTACCTGGAGTTTACCTGGAGAGAGTTCCAGGGGTCAACGCCCCCGCGGCCCGGTCTGTGACCAGGCCTCCTGGTGGATCAGAGCCTGATCAACCAGGCTGTTACTGCTGGCTGCACGCAAACCAACGTACGAGCCACAGCCCGGCTGGTCAGGAACCGACTTTAGGTGCTTGTCCAGTGCCAGCTTGAAGACTGCCAGGGGTCTGTTGGTAATCCCCCTTATGTATGCTGGGAGGCAGTTGAACAGTCTCGGGCCCCTGACACTTATTGTATGGTCTCTTAACGTGCTAGTGACACCCCTGCTTTTCATTGGGGGGATGGTGCATCGTCTGCCAAGTCTTTTGCTTTCGTAGTGAGTGATTTTCGTGTGCAAGTTCGGTACTAGTCCCTCTAGGATTTTCCAGGTGTATATAATCATCTCTCCCGCCTGCGTTCCAGGGAATACAGGTTTAGGAACCTCAAGCACTCCCAGTAATTGGGGTGTTTTATCTCCGTTATGCGCGCCGTGAAGGTTCTCTGTACATTTTCTAGGTCAGCAATTTCACCTGCCTTGAAAGGTGCTGTTAGTGTGCAGCAATATTCCAGCCTAGATAGAACAAGTGACCTGAAGAGTGTCATCATGGGCTTGGCCTCCCTAGTTTTGAAGGTTCTCATTATCCATCCTGTCATTTTTCTAGCAGATGCGATTGATACAATGTTATGGTCCTTGAAGGTGAGATCCTCCGACATGATCACTCCCAGGTCTTTGGCGTTGGTGTTTCGCTCTATTTTGTGGCCAGAATTTGTTTTGTACTCTGATGAAGATTTAATTTCCTCGTGTTTACCATATCTGAGTAATTGAAATTTCTCATCGTTGAACTTCATATTGTTTTCTGCAGCCCACTGAAAGATTTGGTTGATGTCCGCCTGGAGCCTTGCAGTGTCTGCAATGGAAGACACTGTCATGCAGATTCGGGTGTCATCTGCAAAGGAAGACACGGTGCTGTGGCTGACATCCTTGTCTATGTCGGATATGAGGATAAGGAACAAGATGGGAGCGAGTACTGTGCCTTGTGGAACAGAGCTTTTCACCGTAGCTGCCTCGGACTTTACTCTGTTGACGACTACTCTCTGTGTTCTGTTTGTGAGGAAATTATAGATCCATCGACCGACTTTTCCTGTTATTCCTTCAGCACGCATTTTGTGCGCTATTACGCCATGGTCACACTTGTCGAAGGCTTTTGCAAAGTCTGTATAGATTACATCTGCATTCTTTTTGTCTTCTAGTGCATCTAGGACCTTGTCGTAGTGATCCAATAGTTGAGACAGACAGGAGCGACCTGTTCCTCTGTACTTAAAGTACTTAAAGTCTTGCAATAATATCACAGCAAAGTACGTATAGTCGAATGATAGCATGTAATAATACTAATACTAATAATAATAATGTGATATTTTCAGGGCACTTTGATCTTTTAGGCCACTCAATGCTCAAAACAATAAAAAATATATACAATACAAAGATAAAATTAACAATAAAGGCTATGAACATAAACTCTTAACACAGATACCAAGGAAGAGGAAGGTAGGTCCAATTACTTGAATCAAGAGTCCTTTACTACTATCAATGCACACCTCTTGAAAGATGAATGCATAATGGAAGAAAATTATAGATTGTACCCCAAGATTACCTGAGCTTCATATCTCAGTCTTAGCTCCTCTACCTCTCGAGCGTGCCTCTCCAGGGTAGCAGATAACTCTGTCTTAACCAGAGCGTTCTCATAACGGTAGGTTGCAAGTGATCGTTGGAGTAGATGATCCATCTCCATGGCTGCTCTATTACCCGACGGAGCAACATCAGCTATGGCACGGTCCTCACTGGAATCTGTGCTACTCATCTATCAGAAAAATAAAAGTTTGGAATGGAAGGTAATCAGGAAGACCCAAGGAAACAGAGGACAGCTCCAATTCCTCGGATCAAGAGGTTTTCAGCATCAAGACACCCATCAAAAATTTTCAATATATAATATCTAAAAAAAGGATTAATATATATTATCATTATAGTCATGGGGAAGCACTAAACCCGTAAGAAGGTAGTCATATATCAGGAATTTCTAATAATTATATTAAAATCAAAACTAAGCATTAAACCCACAAGGCTCATACAACACTGAATAATTATAATCATAACTTAGCGCTAAACCCACAAGGGCCATACAGCGCTGAATAACTGCTATAAATCTTGGAATATTACCTCTGGTGGCTACTAATATACATATATATTCGTTTTTCAATTTACTTGAGAACGTCACAGCTCACGACACATCTTGTCTTGCTTCCATGTGTCCAGGGAAATATTATTGTCCAGGGAAATATTATTGTCCAGGGAAATATTACTGTCCAAATCTGGACATTAATGAAAATTAAAAATGAAAAACCGAGGATCCTTGAGCTGTTGTTGTTGTTGTTGTGGTTGTTAAGGGCTGGTAAAACCTTATTGAGGCCTGCCTCCTGTTGTTGTTGTTGTTGTTGTTGTGGTTGTTAAGGTGGTAAAACCTTATTGAGGCCTGCCTCCTGTTGTTGTTGTTGTTGTTGTTGTGGTTGTTAAGGGCTGGTAAAACCTTATTGAGTCCTGCCTCCTGTTGTTGTTGTTGTTGTTGTTGTTGTGGTTGTTAAGGGCTGGTAAAACCTTATTGAGTCCTGCCTCCTGTTGTTGTTGTTGTTGTTGTTGTGGTTGTTAAGGGCTGGTAAAACCTTATTGAGTCCTGCCTCCTGTTGTTGTTGTTGTTGTTGTGGTTGTTAAGGGCTGGTTAAACCTTATTGAGTCCTGCCTCCTGTTGTTGTTGTTGTTGTGGTTGTTAAGGGCTGGTAAAACCTTATTGAGTCCTGCCTCCTGTTGTTGTTGTTGTTGTTGTGGTTGTTAAGGGCTGGTAAAACCTTATTGAGGCCTGCCTCCTGTTGTTGTTGTTGTTGTTGTTGTGGTTGTTAAGGGCTGGTAAAACCTTATTGAGTCCTGCCTCCTGTTGTTGTTGTTGTTGTTGTGGTTGTTAAGGGCTGGTAAAACCTTATTGAGTCCTGCCTCCTGTTGTTGTTGTTGTTGTTGTGGTTGTTAAGGGCTGGTAAAACTTATTGAGTCCTGCCTCCTGTTGTTGTTGTTGTTGTTGTGGTTGTTAAGGGCTGGTTAAACCTTATTGAGTCCTGCCTCCTGTTGTTGTTGTTGTTGTGGTTGTTAAGGGCTGGTAAAACCTTATTGAGTCCTGCCTCCTGTTGTTGTTGTTGTTGTTGTGGTTGTTAAGGGCTGGTAAAACCTTATTGAGGCCTGCCTCCTGTTGTTGTTGTTGTTGTTGTTGTTGTGGTTGTTAAGGGCTGGTAAAACCTTATTGAGTCCTGCCTCCTGTTGTTGTTGTTGTTGTGGTTGTTAAGGGCTGGTAAAACCTTATTGAGTCCTGCCTCCTGTTGTTGTTGTTGTGGTTGTTAAGGGCTGGTAAAACCTTATTGAGGCCTGCCTCCTGTTGTTGTTGTTGTTGTTGTTGTGGTTGTTAAGGGCTGGTAAAACCTTATTGAGTCCTGCCTCCTGTTGTTGTTGTTGTTGTGGTTGTTAAGGGCTGGTAAAACCTTATTGAGTCCTGCCTCCTGGGAGGCCAAGAACTATATATTGTCCCCTGACTACTGGACCTCTCTCCTTGACGAAGACATTCGCAGACCCACAAACCAACACAACCTTTTCTACTACTTGCATGATCCTGCTCCTAACCCTATTTACAAATAACCTTGGATTCACTGACAGGTACCTTCTATGACAGGTACCATTCTCTGTCCCACGTTCGCCTTAGCTTTTGGGTTAAGACATGGCCCAGTTCTACAATCCTCTCTAGCGCTAAACGTCGCATGTCCCTTCCTCCCCGCTCACCCCACCGGAGTCCCAACAGAAGAGCCTGAATTTCTCTTCTCAATATCTGTCCCACGATCGCCTTCGCTGCTGGGTTAAGCCCTGGCTCTATTTCTACGACTAAGAACACTCCTCTCCAGCACTATTCTTCGTCTGTCCCGTCTTCCCCGCTCATCCCATTTGGGATCTTACCTGAACTTTCGTTCGTTCGTTCGTTTGTTCTTCTGGTTAGTGTGACTTTGTAAATGGTCCAAGTCGGACCAAAACGTCGTCGTAAGCTTCTCTCTTTTATGTGCGAGTTTTTTGTGTCAGGGATAGTGTTGGGTTTAAAATCTCTGATAGCTTGGATAGATTTATAAGCTGTGATATCCTGAGATGAGTTTAAATGTTATAGAAGCCTAACTTGGACTTAAAGGTTGTGGTCCCGTGGCCTGGTGGCTGAAGCTCTCTCTTCACACGGCGAATGTCCGGGTTCGATTCCCAGCGAGGGTAGAAGCATTGGACTTGTTGCTTTACACCTGGAGTTTACCTGGAGAGAGTTCCGGGGGTCAACGCCCCCGCGGCCCGGTCTGTGACCAGGCCTCCTGGTGGATCAGAGCCTGATCAACCAGGCTGTTACTGCTGGCTGCACGCAAACCAACGTACGAGCCACAGCCCGGCTGGTCAGGAACCGACTTTAGGTGCTTGTCCAGTGCCAGCTTGAAGACTGCCAGGGGTCTGTTGGTAATCCCCCTTATGTATGCTGGGAGGCAGTTGAACAGTCTCGGGCCCCTGACACTTATTGTATGGTCTCTTAACGTGCTAGTGGCACCCCTGCTTTTCATTGGGGGGATGTTGCATCGTCTGTCAAGTCTTTTGCTTTCGTAGTGAGTGATTTTCGTGTGCAAGTTCGGTACTAGTCCCTCTAGGATTTTCCAGGTGTATATAATCATGTATCTCTCCCGCCTGCGTTCCAGGGAATACAGGTTCAGGAACCTCAAGCGCTCCCAGTAATTGAGGTGTTTTATCTCCGTTATGCGCGCCGTGAAGGTTCTCTGTACATTTTCTAGGTCAGCAATTTCACCTGCCTTGAAAGGTGCTGTTAGTGTGCAGCAATATTCCAGCCTAGATAGAACAAGTAACCTGAAGAGTGTCATCATGGGCTTGGCCTCCCTAGTTTTGAAGGTTCTCATTATCCATCCTGTCATTTTTCTAGCAGATGCGATTGATACAATGTTATGGTCCTTGAAGGTGAGATCCTCCGACATGATCACTCCCAGGTCTTTGACGTTGGTGTTTCGCTCTATTTTGTGGCCAGAATTTGTTTTGTACTCTGATGAAGTTTTGATTTCCTCGTGTCTACCATATCGGAGTAATTGAAATTTCTCATCGTTGAACTTCATATTGTTTTCTGCAGCCCACTGAAAGATTTGGTTGATGTCCGCCTGGAGGCTTGCAGTGTCTGCAATGGAAGACACTGTCATGCAGATTCGGGTGTCATCTGTAAAGGAAGACACGGTGCTGTGGCTGACATCCTTGTCTATGTCAGATATGAGGATGAGAAACAAGATGGGAGCGAGTACTGTGCCTTGTGGAACAGAGCTTTTCACCGTAGCTGCCTCGGACTTTACTCTGTTGACTACTACTCTCTGTGTTCTGTTTGTGAGGAAATTATAGATCCATCTACCAACTTTTCCTGTTATTCCTTTAGCACGCATTTTGTGCGCTATTACGCCATGGTCACACTTGTCGAAGGCTTTTGCAAAGCCTGTATATATTACATCTGCATTCTTTTTGTCTTCTAGTGCATCTAGGACCTTGTAGTGGTCCAGTAGTTGAGACAGACAGGAGTGACCTGTTCTAAACCCATGTTGGCCCGGTGGCCTGGTGGCTTGTGGCCCGGTGGCCTGGTGGCTAAAGCTCCCGCTTCACACACGGAGGGCCCGGGTTCGATTCCCGGCGGGTGGAAACATTTCGACACGTTTCCTTACACCTATTGTCCTGTTCACCTAGCAGAAAATAGGTACCTGGGTGTTAGTCGACTGGTGTGGGTCGCATCCTGGGGGACAAGATTGAGGACCCCAATGGAAATAAGTTAGACAGTCCTCGATGACGCACTGACTTTCTTGGGATATCCTGGGTGGCTAACCCTCCGGGGTTAAAAATCCGAACGAAATCTTATCTTATCTTATCTTGCCCTGGGTTGTGTAACTGATGTGTTTCTAGATGGGTGGTGATCTTGCTTCTTAGGACCCTTTCAAAGATTTTTATGATATGGGATGTTAGTGCTATCGGTCTGTAGTTCTTTGCTATTGCTTTACTGCCCCCTTTGTGGAGTGGGGCTATGTCTGTTGTTTTTAGTAACTGTGGGACGACCCCCGTGTCCATGCTCCCTCTCCATAGGATGGAAAAGGCTCGTGATAGGGGCTTCTTGCAGTTCTTGATGAACACGGAGTTCCATGAGTCTGGCCCTGGGGCAGAGTGCATGGGCATGTCATTTATCGCCTGTTCGAAGTCATTTGGCGTCAGGATAACATCGGATAGGCTTGGACGTTGCATCCGGAGGCTTGTAGACTACCACAATGACTAGGTTTTGGTTCTCGACCTTTACTGCTAAAACTTCCACTACATCATTTGAGGCATTAAGCAGTTCTGTGCAAACAAGTGACTCTGCAATGTACAGGCCAACCCCCCTCCCCTTTTGCCTGTTCACTCTGTCACATCTGTATAGGTTATAACCTGGGATCCATATTTCATTGTCCAAGTGATCCTTTATGTGGGTCTCAGTGAAAGCCGCGAACATTGCCTTTGCCTCTGCAAGCAGTCCACGGATGAAAGGTATTTTGTTGTTTGTTGCTAGCTTTAGACCCTGTATATTTGCAAACAAGAATGTCATCGGACTGGTGGTATTGGTGGTACTGGGGGGACTTTTTTTTTCCGGCATTAGTATCTGCCCACTCCAGGAATGACTGGATTTGGTGTACGATTTCTGCCATTTCCTGCCAGTTTTTTTTTCCTTCCTGGCACTAAAAAGCTCTCCCTCTTGAGTGGCTGTGGCTACCCAGGTTTTCCCATGGCCTGGATGTTTTGTATCTTTTTGTCCCCTTTAGATGGTGTGCCCGGCAATTTAAGTTATAGCACAGTCTTTCCTGTACTGAAGAGGGTCACATTTCAGGATGTAAAGCTCTATATGGCTTAGTTTTGCTATATTGAAAATAGATCGACCTAAATTAAAATTTTCTGACATTGATGAAATATGAAAAAATCCCCGAAATGCAAACTGATTTTAGGTGAATTACTGCAAGAGAAACTTTATACTTTCCTCGTTTAGCAAGAGGAACGTTGCAGTGTAAGCTAACACCGCAAGATGTGCGTAAAAACCAAAGCGTAAATACGTTGTAGCGCCAGACCAATAAGCAGTGTATCCTGCCTCCCAGGATCCACAAGACTCTCTCTGTTCACCAGACATGGTGCAACACACTTAACAAACTTACAACCACCACAACACATTCACTTGAGCTATGTGTGCGTGTGTGTGTTGGTTATGGGTTATGGGTGACCCATACTATGGGTAGGTCAAGGGTTGTGGGTAGCCCGTACTGTGGGTTGGTCATGGATTGTGGGTGATCCATACTGTGGGTAGGTCATGGATTGTGGGTGACCCACACTGTGGGTAGGTCATGGATTGTGGGTGATCCATACTGTGGGTAGGTCATGGGTTGTGGGTGGCCCATACTGTGAGTAGGTCATGGGTTGTGGGTGGCCCATACTGTGGATAGGTCATGGGTTGTGGGTGGCCCATACTGTGGGTAGGTCATTGGTTGTGGGTGACCCATACTGTGGGTAGGTCATGACTCATAATGTGGGTTGATCATGGGTTATGGGTAACCCATACTGTTCGTTGATCATGAGTTATGGGTGACCCATACTGTGGGTAGGTCATGGGTTTCGAGTGACCCACACTGTGGGTAAGTCATGGGTTGTGGGTGACTCATATTGTGGGTAGGTCATGGTTTGTGGGTGACCCATACCTGCGTGTTGATTATGGGTTGTGGGTGACCCATACCTACGTGTTGATTATGGTTTGTGGGTGACTCATACCTGCATATTGATTATGGGTTGTGGGTGACCCATACCTACCTGTTGGTCATGGGTTGTGGGTGACCCATACCTACGTGTTGGTCATGGGCTGTGGGTGACCCATACCTACGTGTTGGTCATGGGTTGTGGGTGACCCATACCACAAGTGTTGGTCATGGGTTGTGGGTGACCCATACCACAAGTGTTGGTCATGGGTTGTGGGTGACCCATACCTACGTGTTGATTATGGGTTGTGGGTGACTCATACCTGCATATTGACTCTGGGTTGTGGGTGACCCACACCTACGTGTTGGTCATGGGTTGTGGGTGACCCATACCACAAGTGTTGGTCATGGGTTGTGGGTGGCCTATACCTATGTGTTAGTCATGGGTACCCATACCTACGTGTTGGTCATGGGTGACACATACCTACGTGTTGATCTTGGGTTGCAGGGGGTTGGTACACAGCTGCTGCAGCTCCCAGTCTCATGGATCAAGGTGAATCAGACACAAAGTCTTGTCATAAAGGACTCTGATTCCTGGATCAAGATCCCTTGAGCAGCATCAAGGCACGCCCCTCCTTGAAGTGTGGGCGTGCGTGGTATATAAGAGACAGCACTGCCACTGCCTCACAGAGTGCCTCTCATATAGACCAAACAAGATGCTTCTGACACAGTCTGGGCTACTGACAGTGCTACTGACGACGCTACTGACGGTCAGTTGAATATATCATTGGCCATTTATCAATTTTGATACCAGAATTGACGGGACATCTTCAATTCCTTAAGTAAAATCTCTACAACAGCAGAATCAAGGAAATTCGCTCCATCATATACGGATTTACACTCTACTGTGCGGTGTTATCTGTTAAGAGTTTAGGAGATGATGGCCCCCGCGTCTCGTTCTCATGCCGAGTATTATAAATTCGACAAGGAATGTTATAGGAAGAATCACTATCATACAAAAAACTGAAATATCTCATTATGGTTCATGAAGTCTGAGGTTGTTATAGTGTGGGGTTATAGTTATTACTGGCAGTAGCAGTAGTAGTAGTAGTTGTTGTAGTGGTGGTAGTAGTAGTAGCAGTAGTAGTAGTGATAATAGTAGTAGTAGTAGCAGCAGCAGCAGTAGTACTAGCAGCTGCTGCTGGTAACTTCATGGTACCATACCTAGTCTTAAGACTCTGCATGAACTCTGCCTTCACCCACTTGCTCATGCAGACGGGTATTACAGCAGGTGGTGCAGTGTACTAGCGTCTCCAAAATCCCAGAACAAGAGTCTGAGGTGATCCTGACAACAGGTGCACAGCTGATAATCACGTACACACCTGACAACCAACCTTACCTGGCCTGCAAGCCAATTAACACCTCACACCAGGTAAGGCATTACAATCGCTCAACTTTTATATGCTTCAATTAATCAAAATTATTGAAATATACGACCGACAATCCTGCCAGAGTGCTAAACATTTAACAGGCTTCAATTATGTTTCTCTATTACCACCTGTCTTCTTCGGCAGAATGTGATTGAAGGTTCAGTCTTGGCCAGCGTGGACCGCCTTGAAGAGTTCGGTCTTCTGGTTCGTCTGGACTTCCAGTCTGGTCAATTGACCAGCTGCAACTTCGTTTCTGGTGACTCTGGTAAGTCCAACTCTTGTAGCATTGAGGTTTCAGCAGCTGAAGCTACGTACAGTAGCTTCTAGTTCAGAGCGTCACACGAATACCACCTGGTGGTTCACACTTACACTCACTCACTCATTTGACCATAAACAGAAATATTAATCTCAGTCTTAAAATAATGAATCCTATGATACTCCAATACTGAAACTATGTACTGTGCCAAAACAAAAGCATTCACATTGCTAAACTCACAAACTAGTATTTAGTCACTTAGCCATAATACCAACTTACCTCATAATTTGTAATATTTTACAATTAAGAATAAAACTAAGTCTGCCCGAAATGCCTAGCCATGCTAAGCGTTCTAGTGGTACACTCTGTAATCACTATTTTACTACATGTAAACCACACAATAACCAAATTTCTGTAAACTCAGCATTGTAATCCTTATAGAGAATAAACTTTGAATTTGAATTTGAATTTGAGTGTAGAATGCTTTCTCTTTGAAGAGATGTAGAATAGCTTACACGATGAAGATAATATGTTGCGACGTTTCGTTCTGTGTAGAGGGTTGTGAGGACTTTATAAACGTTTCGCTCTGTGTAGAGATATGTCGGTACTTTAATACAGCGCTAAACAGGGCAAAACGTTGTCCCAATAACCTCTTGTTCTGTAACTTGTGTTTCTGTGGGTGTATATACTGTGTGGGTGTGTACTGTGTGAATGTGTGTACTGTGTGGGTGTGTATACCGTGTGGGTGTGTTGTGTCTCCTGTCAGAACTAACACAATCTCATACTAGGCTCACAGGATGGGTGTAGGATTCATACCAAAGATGTCAAACTAACTCTCGTATTTGTCATGCAAGGAACAGAGGAAGAGGATTCCTCATGGCTTTCTGTGCCAGCGATGAATGAGACCTGGGTCTCCGGAGGCTTCCAGTGCCCTGCTGGATGGGAGATGATAGACTCAACATGCTTCCTGTTGGTTAACAACTCAGGAACTTGGCTGGAAGGACGGGACTTCTGCAGTTTTCTGGGTGGGAGTCTGGCCACTATCTCCAGTCAACTCCAGCAGAGTTGGATCCGGTGTGAGTATCTTTCACTCTCGTAGCTCGGTTGGTAGTGCACTCAGCTCATACCCTGAGTAGTTGTGGTTCGATCCCCGGTACAGGTGGAAACATTGGGGAGTGTCGCTGTTCACCTAGCAGTAAGTAGGTACCTGGGTGTTAGCCGACTGGTGTGGGTAGCATCATGGGGACAAGATTAACCCAAATTACGGGAAATGATCTACATAACCAAGGACTTTCTATATAGTATGTCACTGTTGTCAACTATGGTCTGTATAGTTGTATCATGTACTGGCAGAAATAATAATAATAATAATTATTATTATTATGATACACCGAGAGGCCCATATTTCTCCCACAATAATATATTTGAAATTTCTTAAAAAAATAGGGGAGACGAAGAGTTGTTTAATATACCACAAAAGAAGCTCTCTGCCTTGTCGTTATGGTTCGTGTTTTCACGACCATAATAACTAACACCTGGGTACCTATTTACTGCTGGTGAAGAGTGACAGAAGGGACAGATTTGTCCCCGCATCTCTTGTCTCCCAGGAATCAAACTCGGGTCCATTCGTTTCTGAGCTGAACGCTCAGAGAATAACGTCAGGATATTTCCCTAAGATTCCTTCACTCTCCTCTACCAGGGTATAAGTTCGTTACCGCCAGAGGGGGCACTGCCCCCTGACATCCCACTAAAGAAAAGTTACACGTAGAACAGGGGACATTACCACCACTAACACTAGAATTAACACCACCTACCACTGCTTACAGTGGCACTGACTGGAGATACGTGGCTCGGACTGAGGAACACAGAGTTGAACCTAAACTATACCTGGTTAGATGGATCACCTTATAAGTTCACCAGGTGAGTCTACTTACCAGGTGAGTCTACTTACTAGGTGAGTCTACTCACCAGGTGAGTCTACTTAAGAAATAAGGCTATACACCTCTCTTATGATGTGTCATATAAACACCATGCGATGAAAATTATGGGTATATTGCTGCTTTAGTATATACGAACATACAATGAGAGCAGTATACTTGTCAGTGTATATACACTAACAGGTATATACATATAAACTGAGAAAAGAATACTTCTTAGTGTATATATACACCCCAGAGGCATAAGTCTCTCACTGTATATCCATTGAGATGTATATACACCTCAGTATACATGCACTGAGATGTACACACCTCTCAGTGTAGGTACACTGGGTGTAGTTACAAGTGTTTCAGAAGTTAAAATATGCTTGAAGTTAGTGTACAATGAACTGTTGAGTTGATAACCTATTTGAATCTAACTTATCCTAACTTAACCTATCCTAACTTATCTTATCCTAAGCTTGCGTAACTTCTCCTACAGCTGGGCAGAGGGGGAGCCTAGCAATACTGGTGCTCTCTGGGTATTTGGCGAACGAGGTGACCTTTGGGTACTGGCTGGACAGGAACACTGTGTCGCGATGAGCCAAAGGTATCAGTACCTCTGGAATGATGCCCACTGCGACCATACCAAACAGTGAGTACCTGGTAACTTGTATTTCTTGAGAATGAGGGGATGTCTTGAGAATGAGGGGATGTCTTGAGGGTGAGGGGATGTCTTGAGGGTGAGGGGGTGTCTTGAGAATGAGGGGATGTCTTGAGAATGAGGGGGTGTCTTGAGAATGAGGGGATGTCTTGAGAATGAGGGGATGTCTTGAGAATGAGGGGATGTCTTGAGAATGAGGGGGTGTCTTGAGGGTGAGGGGATGTCTTGAGGGTGAGGGGATGTCTTGAGGGTGAGAGTATGCCTTGAGAGTGAGGGTATGCACTGAGTGATTGTATGCCTTGAGGGTGAGGGTATGCCTTGAAGGTGATGGAGTGAGTGTTGAGATTATTATTATAATCAAGGGTGAAGCGCTAAGCCCGTAGGATTATACAGCGAACTGGAGAACAGATCCAATTCCCTAGATCAAGAGCCCCTTACCAACATCAAGGAACCTTTCTTGAGGGATGTGAGTGTTGAGAGTGAGAGGCCCTCTCATGTTATGGAAATAAGTCACTCTGGCTTTTTTGGGTTATCCCAGGTTCTCTACACATATGCTGCTATGTATGATAATCTATGTAACTGTATTTGTGTATATCTGAATAAACTTACTAGCAAGTGGTATTAAGACAAACTTTATTGCAGGTTCCTGTGTAGTGTTGCTGCGGTACCTGACACTACTACTACTACCACTAGAACTACCCCAACCAGCATTACCACCACTCCAATCAACACTACTACTCCAGCTAACACTGCTACTCCAACCAATACCACTCCAACTACCACCATTCCAACTATACCTGGAGTATACCTGGTGGATGTTTCGGGGATCAACGCCCCCTCGGCCCTCTCCATGACCAGGCCTCCAACCAACACTACCACCACTAGTACACCAATCACCACCACTACTACTACTACTGCAACCACCACTACTATTCCAACCACTACCACTACTATACTAACCACCACCACTACTATACCAACGACCACCACAAGTACTCCAACCACCATCACCACTACACCAGCCACCACCACCACCAATACTACACCAACCACCACCACTACACCAACCACAACCACCACTACTACACCAACCACCACCACCACTACACCAACCACCACCACTACACCAGCCACCACCACCACCACTATACACCAACCACCACCACCACTACACCAACCACCACTAGCTCTACACCAACCACCACCACCACTACTACTACACCAACCACCACCACTACTATTACACCAACCACCACCACCACTACTACTACACCAACCACCACCACCACTACTACTACTACACCAACCACCACCACCACTACACCAACCACCACTACTACCACCACCACTCCCACCAGGAGACCTACCTGCAGCAGTGGATGGATCAGTACGGCTCATCCTGTTACTGGTTAAGCTGGATCAGCTCCAGCTGGGTGTCAGCTAACCAACAGTGTCACAGCAAGAATTCAAACCTAGTCTCTATCTCCAGTTCCTCGGAACAGAGGTTCATTAACAGTGAGTCAACAGCCTCAAGTAACACTGGGTGAACTCTTTTCTTTTGGTGTTTTCAGTGTCGTATTTATAACGTAGAACAAAGAATGATAAGAAGCCGTTCATGGGTTAGTTGTGGATTGTTCCAGGTATAATATTGTGGGTTACTGTACTTGTGTGTTAGTTGTGGATTGTTCCAGGTATAATATTGTGGGGTACTGTACTGTGGGTTAGTTGTGGATTGTTCCAGGTATAATATTGTGGGTTACTGTACTTGTGTGTTAGTTGTGGATTGTTCCAAACCAACGTACGAGCCACAGCCCGGCTGGTCAGGAACCGACTTTAGGTGCTTGTCCAGTGCCAGCTTGAAGACAGCCAGGGGTCTGTTGGTAATCCCCCTTATGTATGCTGGGAGGCAGTTGAACAGTCTCGGGCCCCTGACACTTATTGTATGGTCTCTTAACGTGCTAGTGACACCCCTGCTTTTCATTGGGGGGATGTTGCATCGTCTGCCAAGTCTTTTGCTTTCGTAGTGAGTGATTTTCGTGTGCAAGTTCGGTACTAGTCCCTCTAGGATTTTCCAGGTGTATATAATCATGTATCTCTCCCGCCTGCGTTCCAGGGAATACAGGTTTAGGAACCTCAAGCGCTCCCAGTAATTGAGGTGTTTTATCTCCGTCATGCGCGCCGTGAAGGTTCTCTGTACATTTTCTAGGTCAGCAATTTCACCTGCCTTGAAAGGTGGTGTTAGTGTGCAGCAATATTCCAGCCTAGATTACTTGTACTTGTGGGTTAGTTGTGGATTGTTCCAGGTATGATATTGTGGGTTACTGTACTTGTGGGTTAGTTGTGGATTCTTCAAAGTATAATGTGGGTTAAGATTCATCTAACTAGGTATATTTCTACACCATAGGAAGGTTAGCATAGGCACCACTGGATGTTATTCGACTGGTGTGGGTGACAAACTGGGTGTAAGGGTGGAACATAACTCTAGTACCAGACTTTGAATTGAGGTGGGATACCAGATCTTAACTTGCAAACTGAATAGCATTGAACATGAGAAAAAATGGTCTAACAGGTAACTGGTCTCCTTGTGACCTGCAGGACTGGTCTCTGGTAGCGTGTGGATTGGTTTTAACGACAGAAATCGGGAAGGTGACTATACCTGGTCTGATGGCACCTCCTACAGTTATACCAAAGAGTCACTGATACACCCAGGTGAGTCACAGGGAAATGTGATTCATGCATGTGAATGATGGAGCATTCCATAAGGTGAATGTTGACACTATTAGGTAATCATTATATTCTCAGGTGAATGGTGACATCCGGTGAAATAAATGACATTAAGCTGAACGATGACGGAGGCCTGTGCCACTGACGGGCCGCGGGCGTTTGACACCCCGGAACTCTCTCCAGTTTAGGTGAATGGTACATTCTCCAGGTGAATGATGATAATCTCCTACTACTATTACTACTCCTCCTGCTACTACTACAACTACTACTAACGCAACTTGTGGTGTCCGACAGCTTGAACGTGGTCACCCAGCAGGTACAGCGCTTCCTGGCTTGGGGGATCCCGAAGACAGCTTGGAAATGAGAGAGAAGTTCTCTTTACAGGTGGAACGAACAGTCTTGTTCCACGAAGAACCAGTGAGTAGAACCTCTGTCGTGGTTCAGTCCTTTTAAGAGGGTTTCTAGAACCAGTAGCTAGGGGGTACTCCTGAACGAGGGGTTGTCTAGTAGAACTAGTAACTAGGGTTCAACTCAATATGTGGGCATGTCTAGAAAACCAGTAACCAGGGTTCAAGCTCTGTACGAGGCTGTTCTAGTATAACCAGTAACCAGGGTATCACCTCATTGTACGAGGCTGTCCTAGAAGAACCAGTAACTTAGGGTATCAACTCTGGTAAGAGGGCTCTCTAGAACCAGTAACTAGGAGTCAACTGACTACAGGTTAAGGTTTACTGTACATACGGATTTCTACTTGAATGACTTGACTGCTTCTGTATTGACTCACTGACTCACCCAGGAGTATACATATCTATTTTTTGTTCATGTTCATCTGTGAACGTCCATGACTGATACAACACTTACTGGTAGTAACTAATATCTCTTCTCACTTAGCTCTCTCTACTCTCTCTAAACTCTCTCTCTCACTCAAACATTTGTATAGTCTTCTATATAGACCCCATGTACTCTAATATACTCCCAGGAACTATAAAAACCTCCATAGTACTCTGAATATACTCCCAGGAACTACACTATACTCCCAAGTACTCTAATATACACCCATGACTATAGACTCCCCAATGTACTCTAATATACTCCATGACCTATAAAATACTCCCATGTTACTCAATATACTCCCAGGAACTATATACTCCCATGTAGCTCTAATAACTCCCAGGAACTATAATATACTCCTCATGAACTCTAAATAACTCCCAGGAGCTACATAAACTCCCATGTACTCTAATATACTCCCAGGAACTATATACTCCCCATTTACTCTAAATATACTCCCAGAACTATATACTACTCCCATGTACTCTAATATACTCCCAGGAACTATAATATACTCCCATGTACTCTAATATAACTCCCAGGAACTATTACTCCCATGTACTCTAATATACTCCCAGGAACTATAATATACTCCCATGTACTCTAATATACTCCCAGGAACTTTTAATATAACTCCCATGACTCTAATATACTCCCAGGAACTATACTATACTCCCATGTACTCTAATATACTCCCAGGAACTATAATATACCCCCATGTACTCTAATATACTCCCAGTACTCTAATATACCCCCATGTACTCTAATATACTCCCAGGAACAAACAATATACTCCCATGTACTCTAATATACTCCCATGTACTCTAAAAATACTCCCATGTACTCTAATATACCCCCATGTACTCTAGTTGTACCGCTGGACCACAATAACCACAGGTGATTGTATCAATAAAATTTTAATTTTTATATTATGACGCAATTTAACATGTTATATCATAGTTAATAAAGCTAGTTCATGTTAATTTTCTTATTTAACATGTTTTTATCATATTTTAATAAAGCCAGTTCATGTAATATTCTTATTTAACATGTTATATCATAGTTAGTAAAGCCAGTTCTTTTAATATTCTTATTTAACATGTTATATCATAGTTAACAAAGCCAGTTAAATGTTAATTATTCTTATTTAACAGTTATATCATAGTTAATAAAGCCAGTTCATGTTAATATTCTTTTTTTACATGTTATATCATAGTTAGTAAAGCCAGTTCATGTTAATATTCTTATTTAACATGTTATATCATATTTTAACAAAGCCATTCATGTTAATATCTTATTTAACATGTTATATCAATAGTTAATAAAGCCAGTTTCATGTTAATATTCTTATTTAACATGTTATATCATAGTTAGTAAAGCCAGTTCATGTTAATATTCTTATTTAACTGTTATATCATAGTTAACAAAGCCAGTTCATGTTAATATTCTTATTTACATGTTATATCATAGTTAATAAAGCCAGATAATGTTTAATATTCTAATTTAACATTTTTATATCATAGTTAATAAAGCTAGTTCATTTTAATATTCTTATTTAACATGTTTTTATCTAGTTAATAAAGCTAGTTCATGTTAAATATTCTATTTACATGTTATATCATAGTTAATAAAGCTAGTTCATGTTAATATTCTTATTTAACATGTTTATCATAGTTAACAAAGCCAGATTAATGTTAATATTCTTATTTAACATATTTACATTATACAGTTTTAACTGCCTAGTTAGGTAGGCTCTGTTGGTTATAAAATGTGGGGGGGGCGCTAAACCCCGCAGGGGCTCAAGGAACCCTGGGTAAGTGATTCCCCTGATTGTGGTTTGCAGGGGACGAGTCATAGCTCCTGGCCCCGACTTCC
>NC_069464.1:4508915-4529606 GCF_026875155.1 Cherax quadricarinatus
GCCACGCTTTTTTAGCCCATGTGTTTGAAGCACAGCATGTGTCTTAAACCCACAGCATGTGTCTTAAACCAAGCATGGTTTTTAAACCACAGCATGTGTCTTGAAGACAGCTGCGTCTTGAAGCACGCAGGTCTGACCACGATGTCTTTTGGGAAGACAGCATGGTCTTGCCCACAGCATGTGTCTTGAAGCACAGCATGTGTCTTAAAAGCACAGCATGTGTCTTGAAGGACGCTGCGTTTTGAAGCACAGATGTTTATTGAACCACGTGTGTTTGAAGAACGTGTGTCTTAAAACCCAAGCAGTCTCTTGAAGACAGCATGGTCTTGAAAAAAGATGTGTCTTGAAGCACAGCTGTGTCTTGAACCACGATGGTTTTAAAGCAGCATGCGTCTTAAGCACGCATGTTTCTTGAACCACAGCTTGTGTCTTGAAACGCACGTTCTTAAAGCCAGTGTGTTTGAAGACAGCAGGTCTTGAAGACAGCAGTGTCTTGAACCCAGGTGTCTTGAAGAAGCATTTTTCTTGCCCACAGCATGTGTCTTCAAGCACAGATGTGTTTAAAACCACAGCATGCGTCTTGAAGCACAGCTGTGTTTGAACCACAGCATGGTCTTGAAGCACGCACGTGTTTAAACCCCAACACATTGTTTAAAGCACACATGGTTTGAACCAAGATGTGTTTGAAGCACGCTGGTCTTAAACCACAGCGGGTGTTTGAAGCACAGCATGTGTTTTGGGGAACCCCCATTTGTCTTGAAGAAAAGCATGTGTCTAAAGCACAGCATTTCTTAAACCCAAAGCATGGTTTTGAAGCCAGCATGTGTTTTAAAGACAGATGTTTCTTGAACCACAGCATGGTCTTGAAGCAAGATGTGTCTTGAAGCCAGCATGTGTTTGAAGCACAGTGTGTCTTGAAGCACAGCATGTCTTGAACCACGCATGTGTTTTGAAGCACAGCATGTGTCTTGAAGACGCAGGTGTCTTGAACCCACAGTGTGTTTTGAAGACAGCATGTGTTTTGAACCACAGCTGGTCTTGAAGCACAGCGGGTTTTCTTGAAGACAGCATGTGTCTTGAAGCACCATGTGTTTTAAAGAAGCATGTGTTTGGCCACAGCATGTGTCTTAAAGAACAGCAGTGTCTTGAGCCACGCACGGTCTTTAATGTCCCCCTTCGAGTGCAGAAAAACAAAAAAGGAAGGAGGGGAATTGAACCGGGAACTCGGGCCAGTTGGTTAATCGCTAGATCACTTGATAAAAGAGTATTAAGCCTAGCAATGGGTTTTAAACCCCCTCCGTTCCGTGGTTTGTTGGCAATCGTATTATAACGATTTTCCCGAGTAGTGAGGATGGTAATTATTGTGGGCGACGGCAGTAACCTGGAGGGAGAGAGAGGAGACAGGAAGAGAAAAACAAATAAGGAGGAGAGAGAGAGGGGGAAGAGGGGAGAGAGAAGAGGAGAATGTTGCAGAAGTGGGTCAATTTGTGGTAAGACCAGCTCTCCTGCAACTCTTAAAAGTGAACCCGGGGGAAAACCCCCCCCGGGTTTCACACACCTTCCCCGGGGGTACACACACCTTCACAGGGGTACCACACTTCCCAGGGTGCACACACCTTCCCGGGGATACAACACCTTCCCATGGTACCAACCTTCCCGGGGATCACACACCTTTCCCAAAGGAAATAAATTCCATTCCCAGGGATACACCCTTCTGGGGATACCCCCTTCCAAAGGGATAAACACACTTCCCGGGATACAACCCTTCCGGGGATACACACACCCCCAGGGATCACACACCTTCCCCGGGATACCCAAAAATTCCCGGGGATACCACCCTTCCCGGGTTCACAACCTTCCCCGGTTACACACACCTTCCGGGGGGTACAACCCTTCTGGGATTTTCAACACCCCTTCCAGGGAACACAACCCCCTTCCCGGGGTACACACACCTTCCCCCGGGTACCCCTTCCCATGGTACACCACCTTCCAGGGGTACACACACCTTCCCCGGGATACACCACCTTCCAGGGTACCAAACCTTCCGGGGGATACACACACCCTTCCCCGGGTTACACACACCTTCCCAGGGATACCACCCTTCCGGGGATCACACCCTTCCCGAGGATATACACACACCCTTCAGGGGATACAACCCTCTTTCCCGGGATACACATTTTTCCCCAGGTATCACACACCTTTTCCAGGGGGTACACACATCTTTCCAGGGATGCCCCTTTCCCGGGGGTACAACTCCCACCAGGGGGACACACACCTTTACGGGGATACACACCCTTCCCCGGGGTACAACCCTTCCCCGGGATACACACCCTTCCCCGGGGGTTTCCACAACTTTCCAGGGATACATACACCTTCCCCGGGTAAAAACACCTTCCCAGGGATACACACACCTTCCCGGGATACACACACCTTTCCCCGGGATACACACACCCTTCCCGGTTAACCAACTTTCCCGGGATACTACCCTTCCAAAGGGTTCACAACCTTTCCCCGGGTACAACCCTTCCCCGGGGTCACACCCTTCCCCGGGGGTCACACACAATTTCCCGGGATACACACACCTTCCCCCGGGATACACACACCCTTCCCCGGGGTACACACCTTCCCAGGGGTACACAACCTTCCCCGGGATACACACAATTCCAGGATACAACCCCCTTCCAGGGTCACAAACTTCCAGGGGTACACCCCCCTTCCCCGGGGGTACACACACCTTCCCAGGGATACACAACCTTCCCCGGGAAAAAACACCTTCCCCGGGATACACAACCTTCCCCGGGTACAAAAACCCCCTTCCCGGGATACCACACCCTTCCCAGGGATACACACACCCTTCCCCGGGTACACAACCCTTCCCCGGGTACACACACCTTCCCGGGATACACACACCTTTCCCGGGATCAAACCTTCCAGGGATAACACACCCTTCCAGGGATACAAACCTTCCCAGGGATACAACAACTTCCCAGGGGTAAAACAATTCCAGGGGTAACCCAACCCCTTCCCCGGGATACACATTCCAGGGATACAGGGCTGAGTCTGACCCCCGCAACCAAATTAGGTGAGTCAAAATTCCAGGGGATCCCCAAATTCCCCGGGAACACACACCCTTTCCCCGGGAAAACCCTTTCCCCGGGTAACAGGAGCTGAGTCTCGACCCCCGCAACCCCCAAATTTGGGGGTACACAAACTTCCCGGGATAAAACAACTTCCAGGGTACACACAATTCCCGGGGATACCACACCTTCCCAGGGTACACAACCCTTCCCCGGGATACACCCTTCCCAGGGATACACGGGCTGGTCTCGACCCTGCAACCACAATTAGGGGAGTACACACAACTTCCCAGGGTACACACAATTCCAGGGATACACACACCTTCCCGGGATACCCCTTCCCAGGGATAACAGGAGCTGAGTCTCGACCCCGCAACCACTTAGTGAGTCACCCAAAAATTCCCCGGGATACACACAACTTCCGGGTCACCAATTCCAGGGATAACAAACCCTTCCCCGGGTACAACACCTTCCCCGGGATACCACACCTTCCCAGGGTAAAACAAATTCCCCGGGATACCAAACCTTCCAGGGTACACCCCACCTTCCCCGGGATACCCCAAATTCCCCGGGGGCCCAAAACCCCTTCCCCGGGGTACAAAACCTTTCCCAGGGGTACAACACCCTTTCCCCGGGGTAACACAATTCCAGGGATACAAACCTTCCCAGGGTACACACAACCTTCCCAGGGTAACACACCTTCCAGGGATACACACAAACCCCTTTTCCCGGGATACACACCCCCTTCCGGGGAAAACACACCTTCCCCGGGGTACACAACCTTCCCCGGGATACACAACCTTCCCGGGATACCACACACCTTTCCAGGGATCAACCCTTCCCGGGGTACACCACCTTCCCAGGGAACACACACCTTCCCGGGATCCACACACCTTCCAGGGATACACACACCCTTCCCCGGGATACACCAAAAACCTTCCCCGGGTCACACACCTTCCAGGGTACAACCCTTCCCCGGGTACACACACCTTCCCAGGGATAACACACCTTCCCCGGGATACACACAACTTCCCCGGGATACACAAACCTTCCCCGGGAACCCACCTTCCGGGATACCACACCTTCCCCGGGATACACCACCTTCCCCGGGATACACAACCTTCCAGGGGGTACACACACCCTTTCCCCCGGGATACCACACCCTTCCCCGGGATCACACCCTTCCCCGGGATACCCACACCCTTCCCCGGGATACACACACCCTTCCAGGGTAACCAAATTCCAGGGGTACAACACCCTTTCCCCGGGGGTACACAACCTTCCCCGGGGTAAAACCCTTCCCCGGGAATAAAACCCCCCCCAGGGAACACACCCTTAGGGATACACGGGGTGAGTCTCGACCCCCGCAACCAATTAGGTGAGTACAATAATTCCCAGGGATACCACAACTTCCAGGGTACACACAACTTCCCCGGGATACACAAATTCCCCGGGGAACCACACCTTCCAGGGATACCACACCTTCCCGGGTACAAACCTTCCCAGGGATCCACACCTTCCCAGGGATACAACCCCCTTCCCGGGATACACAAACCCCTTTCCCGGGGAAAAACACCCTTCCCCGGGTTTTACAACCTTCCCCGGGATCACCACCCTTTCCAAGGGGTACACACACCCTTTCCCCGGGATTACACACCTTCCCAGGGGTACAACCCTTCCAGGGGTACACAGGAGCGAGTCTCGACCCCCGCAACCCCAATTAGGTGGTAACATAATTCCAGGGGGTACACCAATTCCAGGGGTACACACAAATTCCCAGGGGTACACACAAATTCCCAGGGATACCCACCCTTCCCCGGGTAACCAAAATTCCAGGATACACAACTTCCCCGGGATACACACACCTTCCCAGGGTACACCACCTTCCAGGGGGTACACACACCTTTTCCCGGGTAACACCCTTCCCAGGGGTCACACACCCTTTCCCCGGGTCACGGCAACCTCTCTGAAAAATCGTAAAATTATTATAATTATAACCCTAATTTTTAAAGTGGTGGGGGGGGGGGAACCAGGGAAGGTTTTGTAGATGACGAAGATTCCAGGTGTGGGTCATGTGACTATGACCCCCGTCAAAGGGAAAAACTTGTCCGGTTGCCTGACAAAAATTACTAACCTAAAATGTAGTCTTTGGGGTTCGATCTTTTTGTATCAACTAGAAATCTATATAAAGAACTTCTTATTTTTTTTTTCACGGGGAGCGCTAAAAACCCTGGGGATTATACAGCGCCTGTGAAAGGGGGGAAGGAAAATATACGGCTCAAATTTAGTTTTTAATATTTTTGTACCAAAAATACCTTGTTAACTTACCCGCCTTTTTACAACAAGCACAAATTTAAATTTGCTTAATCCAATAATTATATTAGTAATAAAAATAAATTACTAATAAACAAACACAATGAAAAAAAATAATTTTTTCGTTTGGATCGAAAGTTTTTGCAAATTATTGTACACAAATTTTTAGCTTGTCTTATTCGGGAAAAAAGAACATTGTATTAAAGCCCAAAAACGTGTTTTACCCATTCGGCACGATTATATATATATATATTTATATATATATATATATTTTTTAATATATATATATTTATATATATATATATATAAAATTATATATATATATGGGGGAATGCAATTATTCCATGTGAATTTGTACCTATCTTTACCGAACCCCATCCTTACTGAACCCATCCTACTGAACCCATCCTTACTGAACCCATCCTTATGAACTCCCCTTTTACTGAACCCATCCTTACTGAACCCATCCTACTGAACCCATCCTTACTGAACCCATCCTTACTGACCCATCCTTACTGAACCCATCCTTACTGAACCACCCTTACTGAACCACCCTTACTGAACCCATCCTTACTGAACCCATCCTTACTGAACCCATCCTTACTGAACCCATCCTTACTGAACCCATCCTTACTGAACCCATCCTTACTGAACCCATCCTTACTGAACCCATCCTTACTAAAACCCATCCTTACTAAAACCCATCCTTCCCGAACCCGGACTTAACCGAACCATACTTAACGTACCCACTTCCGGAAACCACTTCCTCCTTTAAGGATCCGTACTAGAAAGTAAACCCTTGGCCTCCATACTGCTGGTGCCAACATATTTTCGCCCTACAAACACTCTCACCTCACATTTTTACCCCTATCGTGGTTTCTATCTCTGGTGTTTTTAAATAGCGTGTATGGAGGTGTCAGCGGCGGCGGTGTTACCTTGTCCATACTCCCATCCACTGCCCTACCTTCATGTATGTACACACGGGCCCAAACCTTCATGTATGTACACACTGGCCCTACCTTATGTATGTACACTCGCCCTACCTTCATGTAGTACACACTGCCCTACCTTCATGTATGTACACTCGCCCTACCTTATGTATGTACACACTGCCCTACCTTCATGTATGTACACATCCCCTATTTTTCATGTATGTACACACTGCCCTACCTTCATGTATGTACACTCTGCCCTACCTTCATGTATGTACACACTGCCCTACCTTCATGTATGTACACTCTGCCCTACCTTCATGTATGTACACTCTGCCCTACCTTCATGTATGTACACACTGCCCTACCTTCATGTATGTACACACTGCCCTCCCTTTATGTATGTACACTCCTGCTACCTTCATGTAGTACTGCCCTAGGCATGTCCTGGCACCATGAACCCTGTACACACTACACTAGGCACTGTCCTGGCACAACTGAACCCTGTACACACTGCCTAGGCACTGTCTCTGGCAAACCACTAAAACCCTGTACACACTAAAATAGGCACTGTCCTGGCACCACGGAACCCTGTACACACTACACTAGGCACTGTCTGGCCCACTAAACCCCTGTACACACTACACTAGGAACGGGTCCTGGCACCACTGTGAACCTGTACACCACTACACTAGGCACTGTCCTGGCACCACTGAACCTGTACAACTACACTAGCACTGTCCTGGCACCACTGAACCCTGTACTCACTACACTAGGCACGGGTCCCTGGACCATTAAAACCCTGTACACACTACGCTAGGCACTGTCCTGGCACCACGGAACCCTGTACACACTACACTAGGCACTGTCTGGCACCATGAACCTGTACACACTACATAGGCACTGTCCTGGCACAACTAAACCCCTGTACACACACACTAGGCACTGTCCTGGCACCACTGAACCTGTACACACACACTAGGCACTGTCCTGGCAAAAACTGAACCCTGTACACACTGCCCTAGGCACTGTCCTGGCACCACTAAAACCCTGTTACAAAACTACACTAGGCACTCTCCGGGCACAACTAAACCCCTGTACACACTACATATGCACTGTCCTGGCACCACTAAAACCTGTACACACTACACTAGGCACTGTCCTGGCAACAACTGAACCCTGTACACACTGCCCTAGGCACTGTCGGCACCACTGAACCCTGTACACACTACACTAGGCACTCTCCTGGCACAACTGAACCCTGTAAAAACCACTCCCACTAGGCACTGTCCTCCCACCACTGAACACTGTTCACACTCCCTAGGCACTGTCCTGGCACCACTGAACCCTGTACACACTACACTAGGCATTTGTCCTGGCACAACAAACCCCTGTAAAACACTGCCCTAGGCACTGTCCTGGCACAACTGAACCCTGTACACACTGCCCTAGGCACTGTCCGGGCCCACAACTAAACCCTGTACACACTACACTAGGCACTCTCCTGGCACAACTGAACCTGTACACACTACACTATGCACTGTCCTGGCCCCACTTAAAACCCTGTACCCCACTACACTAGGCACTGTCCTGGCACAACTAAAACCCTGTAACACACTCCCCTAGGCACTGTCCTGGCACCACTGAACCCTGTAAAACACTACACTAGGCACTCTCCTGGCCACAACTGAACCTGTCCCACACTACACTAGGCACTGTCCTGGAAACCACTAAACCCCGGGTACACACTGCCCTAGGAAATGTCCTGGCACAACTGAACCCTGTACACACTACACTAGGCAACTCCCCTGGCACAACTGAACCCTTGTACACACTACACTATGCACTGTCCTGGCACCACTGAACCCTGTACACACTACACTAGCACTGTCCTGGCACAACTGAACCCTGTACACACTGCCCTAGGCACTGTCCCGGGCACCACTGAACCCTGTACACACTACACTAGGCAATCTCCTGGCACATAAACCCCTTGTACACACTACACTATGCACTGTCCTGGCACACTGAACCCTGTACACACAAACACTAGGCACTGTCCTGGCACAATGAACCCTGTACACACTACACTAGGCATGTCCTGGCACCACTTGAACCCTGTACACATACACTAGGCACTGTCCTGGCACAACTAAACCCTGTACACACTGCCCTAGGCACTGTCCTGGCACCACTAAAACACTGTACACACTACACTAGGGCACTCTCCTGGCCCCAAATGAACCCTGTACACATACATATGCACTGTCCTGGCACCACTGAACACTGAAACACACTACACTAGGCACTGTCTTGGCACAAACTAAACCCCTGAAACACACTACATTTGGCACTGTCCTGGCACCACTGAACCCTGTACACACTACACTAGGCACTGTCCTGGCACCACTGAACCCTGTACACACTACACTAGGCACTGTCCTGGCCCCACTGAACCTGGTACACACTAACTAGGCATGTCCTGGCACCACTGAACCTGGTACAAAACTACGGCTAGGCATTGTCCTGGCCCCCACGGAACCCTGTACCATTTACACTAGGCACTGTCCTGGCACCACGGAACCCTGTACACACTACACTAGGCACTGTCCTGGCCCCAAACTGAACCCTGGGGAAAAAATCCATAGGCGAAAAGATACAAAAACTCAACTGAAAGCATTTTGGGAAATATAATTCATGGAACTTGACATTGTTGATGTGGAAGTGACGAGTTGTGAGATTGGGAATTGTTACTTGAGTGCCACTATGTGCCACTCTGTGAGTGCCACTGTGCCACTCTGTGAGTGCCACTGTGCCACTCTGTGAGTGCCACTATGTGCCACTCTGTGAGTGATTATGTGTCACTCTGTGATTTGCCACTATGTGCCACTGTGAGTACCACTATGTGCCTGTGAGTGCCACTATGTGCCACTCTGTGAGTGCCACTATGTGCACTCTGTGAGTGCCACTATGTGCCACTTTTGGTGCACTATGTGCCACTGTGAGTGCCACTATTTTGCCACTCTGTGAGTGCCACTAATGTGCCACTCTGTGAGTGCCACTATGTGCCACTCTGTGAGTGCCACTATGTGCCACTCTGTGAGTGCCAATATGTGCCACTTTTGTGAGTGCCACTATGTGCCACTGTGAGTGCCACTATTGTACCCTGTGAGTGCCAACTATGTGCCCCTCTGTGAGTGCCACTATGTGCCACTCTGTGAGTGCCACTATGTGCACTCTGTGAGTGCACTATGTGCACTCTGTGAGTGCACTATGTGCCACTCTGTGAGTGCCACTGTGTGAGTCCCCACTATGTGCCCCTCTGTGAGTGCCACTATGTGCCACTCTGTGAGTGCCACTATGTGCCACTCTGTGAGTGCCACTATGTGCCACTCTGTGAGTGCCACTATGTGTGCCACTCTGTGAGTGCCACTCTGTGAGTGCCACTGTGTGAGTGCCACTATGTGCCACTGTGAGGCCACTATGTGCCACTGTGAGTGCCACTATGTGTGCCACTCTGTGAGTGCCACTATGTGCCACTCTGTGAGTGCCACTATGTGCCACTGTGAGTGCCACTATGTGCCACTGTGAGTGCCACTATGTGCCACTCTGTGAGTGCCACTCTGTGAGTGCCACTATGTGCCACTCTGTGAGTGCCACTATGTGCCACTGTGAGTCCCCACTATGGGGCCACTGTGAGGCCACTATGTGCCACTCTGTGAGTGCCACTATGTGCCACTCTGTGAGTGCCACTATGTGCCACTATGAGTGCCACTATGTGCCACTGTGAGTGCCACTATTTTGCCACTCTGTGAGTCCCACTATGTGCCACTTGTGAGTGCCCATGTCCCACTGTGAGTTGCCACTATGTACCACTGTGAGTGCCACTATGTGCCCCTCTGTGAGTGCCACTATGTGCCACTCTGTGGGTGCCACTATGTGCCACTCTGTGAGTGCCACTATGTGCCACTCTGTGAGTGCCACTATGTGTGCCACTCTGTGAGTGCCACTGTGTGAGTGCCACTATGTGCCACTGTGAGTGCCACTATGTGTGCCACTCTGTGAGTGCCACTATGTGCGCCACTTTGTGAGTGCCATATGTGTGCACTTGTGGTCCCACTATGTGTGCCACTCTGTGAGTACCACTAAGTGTGCCACTCTGTGAGTACCACTATGTGTGCCACTCTGTGCGTCACTCTGTGAGTGCCACTATGTGTGCCACTCTGTGAGTACCACTATGTGTGCCAGTCTGTGAGTACCACTATGTGTGCCACTCTGTGCGCCACTCTGTGAGTGCCAATATTTTGTGCCACTTTTGTGAGTACCACTATGTGTGCCACTCTGTGCGCCACTCTGTGAGGGGCCACTATGTGTGCCACTCTGTGAGTACCACTATGTGTGCCACTCTGTGAGTACCACTATGTGTGCCACTCTGTGAGTGCCACTATGTGCCACTCTGTGAGTGGGTCACTGAGATGACTGAGATGGCATACAGGAAGTACGGTGATAGTTTGTGTTATCTTTGTTGATGTATGGTAGTTGTTACTGTGCTTGTTGATGTATGGTAGTTGGTACTGTGCTTGTTGATGTATGGTAGTTGGTACTGTGCTTGTTGACGTATGGTAGTTGGTATTGTGCTTGTTGATGTATGGTAGTTGGTACTGTGCTTGTTGATGTATGGTATTTTGGTATTGTGCTTGTTGATGTATGGTAGTTGGTACTGTGCTTGTTAAATGTAGGGTTTAGTTGGTACTGTGCTTGTTGATGAAATGGTAGTTGGTACTGTGCTTGTTGATGTATGGTAGTTGGGTACTGTGCTTGTTGATGTATGGTAGTTGGTACTGCGCTTGTTGATGTATGGTAGTTGGTACTGTGCTTGTTGAGGTATGTTAGTTGTTACTGTGCTTGTTGATGTATGGTAGTTGGTATTGTGTTGTTGATGTATGGTAGTTGTTTCTGTGCTTGGTGGGGTATGGTAGTTGGTACTGTGCTTGTTGATGTAGGGTTTAGTTGGTACTGTGCTTGTTGATGTTGGTAGTTGGTATTGTGCTTGTTGATGTATGGTAGTTGGTACTGTGCTTGTTGATGTATGGTAGTTGTTACTGTGTTTTGTTGATGTATGGTAGTTGGTTCTGTGCTTGTTGATGTATGGTAGTTGGTACTGTGCTTGTTGATGTATGGTAGTTGGTACTGTGCTTTTTGATGTATGGTAGTTGGTACTGTGCTTGTTGATGTATGGTAGTTGGAACTGTGTTTGTTGTATGGTAGTTGGTACTGTGCTTGTTGATGTAATGGTAGTTCGGTACCTGTGCTTGTTGATGTATGGTAGTTGGTATTGTGCTGTTTATGTATGGTATTTGGTACTGTGCTTGTTGATGTATGGTAGTTGGTACTGTGCTTGTTGTAGGGTATTTGGTACGGGTGCTTGTTGATGTAGGGGTAGTTGGTACTGTCCTTGTTGTATGGTAGTTGGTACTGTGCTTGTTGATGGAAATTGGTACTGTGCTTTTTGATGTATGGTAAGTTGGTATTGTGATTGTTGATGTATGGTAGTTGGTATTGTGCTTGTTGTATGGTAGTTGGTACTGTGCTTGTTGATGTATGGTAGTTGGTATTGTGATTGTTGATGTATGGTAGTTGGTACTGTGCTTGTTGATGTATGGTAGTTGGTATTGTGCTTGTTGATGTATGGTAGTTGGTACTGTGCTTGTGACGGTCCAGTAGATCCCCAGTGCCCTGGCCAGTGACGGGTCAGTTAGAAGCCAGTGACTGGCCAGTGACTGGCCATGATGGGCCAGTGAAGGCCGTGACTGGCCAGAAGCAGTGACTGGGCAAGATGACGGGCCAGTAAAGCCCAGTGAGTGGCCAGGGGAGGGGCCAGCAGAAAGCCCCCAAACCTGGCCTCAGAATAGCTCCAAAATTACTGACCTCTAAGAGTAAGGATTACTTATTATTGAAGTTAGTCAGGTTCGTTCACTGTTATCAAATTGAGACACATGTGCAACATGTGTGTCAATTTCAATTTGAACATGTGTGTCAATTTCAATTTGAACATGTGTCTCAATTTCAATTTGAACATGTGTCTCAATATCATCTTGTCGGTATTGTATACCATTCTTGTACAACACTGTTATCAAGGTTGACCCTAACTACCGCTAGAGGTCCACGATCAAGCTTGTGTAAGGGAAACTATAATATTAAACTCAAAATATAAAAAAAACCAACAATCAACTGTTTTTATGTGCGCTATTATTCTTCACTTCATTCTAGACTCAACCTACCTAACAGCTGGTATTGACAGCCTGGCTAGTCACCACCTGGATATATTTACCACCTGGATATATTCACCACCAGTTCCACTTTCTGTGTGGTGTGGTTAACCTGTTATTAGTGGCCCTATAACCAGCCTCTTTCCCTAAAGTAAAAATTAGAGAGGCTGTAGTATGTGTACGGGGATCTGTGTTCAGTGTCCTGTTCATTATGTTCAGCTGCTGGTCGAAAATTTCGTGATGAACTGAAGGTTCATCACGAAATTTTCGACCAATTCGTGATGAACTGAAGGTTCATCACGAATTGTAATATAGGCAAAGGAATTATTTTGTAATTCAGGTGTGACGCGGTCATTGCATGTTGGGCAGACACTGGTGCATGAGATTGAGGCAGTAACTCATGGCTGTAAACTGGGTTACTGAGACAACGTGCATGGGGACTGAGGCTGTAAGCTGGTGTTACAGACAACAGTACATGAGACCGAGCGTAAACTGGTGTTACAGACAACGGTGCATGAGACTGAGGCTGTAAGCTGTGTGTTACAGACAACAGTGCATGAGACTGAGGCTGTAAGCTGGTGTTACAGACAACAGTGCATGAGACTGAGCTGTAAGCTGGTGTTACAGACTACAGTGCATAAGACTGAGGCTGTAAGCTGGTGTTACAGACAACGGATGCATGAGACTGAGGCTGTAAGCTGGTGTTACAGACAACAGTGCAAGAGACTGAGGCTGTAAGCTGGTGTTACAGACTACAGTGCATGAGACTGAGGCTGTAAGTTGGTAGTTTACAGACAACAGTGCATGAGACTGAGGCTGTAAACTGGTGTACAGACAACAGTGCATGAGACTGAGGCTGTAAGCTGGTTTTTACAGACTACAGTGCATGAGACTGAGGCTGTAAGCTGGTGTTACAGACAACAGTGCATGAGACTGAGGCTGTAAACTGGTGTTACAGACAACGGTGCAGAGACTGAGGCTGTAAGCTGGTGTTACAGACAACGGTGCATGAGACTGAGGCTGTAAGCTGGTGTTACAGACAACAGTGCATGAGACTGAGGCTGTAAGCTGGTGTTACAGACAACAGTGCATGAGGACTGAGGCTGTAAGCTGGTGTTACAGACAACAGTGCATGAGACTGAGGCTGTAAGCTGGTGTTTACAGACAACAGTGCATGAGACTGAGGCTGTAAGCTGGTGTTACAGACAACGGTGCATGAGACTTGAGGCTGTAAGCTGGTGTTACAGACAACAGTGCATGAGACTGAGGCTGTAAGCGGGTGTTACAGACAATAGTGCGTGACTGAGGCTGTAAGCTGGTGTTACAGACAACGGTGCAGTAGACTGAGGCTGTAAGCTGGTGTTACAGACAACAGTGCATGAGACTGAGGCTGTAAGCTGGTGTTACAGGCAACAGTGCATGAGACTGAGGCTGTAAGCTGGTGTTACAGGCAACAGTGCATGAGACTGAGGCTGTAAGCTGGTGTTACAGACAACGGTGCATGAGACTGAGGCTGTAAGCTGGTGTTACAGACAACGGTGCATGAGACTGAGGCTGTAAGCTGGTGTTACAGACAACAGTGCATGAGACTGAGGCTGTAAGCTGGTGTTACAGACTACAGTGCACGAGACTGAGGCTGTAAGCTGGTGTTACAGACAACAGTGCATGAGACTGAGGCTGTAAGCTGGTGTTACAGACTACAGTGCACGAGACTGAGGCTGTAAGCTGGTGTTACAGACAACAGTGCACGAGACTGAGGCTGTAAGCTGCTGTTACAGACTACAGTGCACGAGACTGAGGCTGTAAGCTGGTGTTACAGACAACAGTGCATGAGACTGAGGCTGTAAGCTGGTGTTACAGACTACAGTGCACGAGACTGAGGCTGAAAGCTGGTGTTACAGACAACAGTGCACGAGACTGAGGCTGTAAGCTGCTGTTAAGACTACAGTGCACGAGACTGAGGCTGTAAGCTGTGTTTACAGAGACTGTTCAATATGGCTCAGCTGCTGCAGCATCTCCCCTCACACAACATTTTTCCAGCTTTCATCTCTAAAAATGTACAACTTGTGTGTGTCAGTGCTCCGTTCGCTTGGCAAGTAGTGCACTGGGTATGCTTGTTCACACTCAGTATCAGAGCGAAAAACGCTGAGATTACACCTCATACATTACAAACTCAGGTAATCTTTGAGTTGTATTTTCCTACACCAAGTATAAACAGAAGAATATACACTATGTACAGCAAATAGGTAATATAAGTGCACGCCACGGTAATCAAGGCATAAAGCAGCCAGAGACATGAGATAATCGTGCTTCAACCAGCAGCTGAATGAATCTGACAAGGGTTAAAACGTGAGTGGTAACCACATAACCTTCACAATTGCCAGATCCACATTATGATTGGCTGAACCTAGGTACTGATCTGACGATGGGGCCCCCTGAATCGTCAAACCCTTAGTGCCTGGTTTGCTGGTTGGGGATGTAGCCTATGGGAAAATGTGAACATGCTCCGAATAAAGATTACATACTCTTTGCAAGCCACATCATAATACACAGGTGAGTTTCTTCATCAATTATACAACAACACCAGCTATGGAAAGTTAAGTCTTTACTGGTAATGACAGCTACTCAATAATATTAATACATTTATCTTTTCAGTAGTATACAGGTAACGTAGCTTACGTATAACGAAATAGTGTCAGGCACAAAGGAGAGGTACTAACATAAGATGCATATCGAGCAGACTCACGATAGTAAAAGCCATTGGTAAAAATTACCTGGAGCTTTATGTGTACGAGTATGGCAGCAGACATGTGTGTGTCCAGGTGAAGTGTGCTTCTTGTCAAGGGTAGGTAGGTAAGGTTTGTCAGGAAACAGGACAAGTGTTTCCTGAAGAGGGTCTTAGTTATATGATGACCCACAGCTGGAGCTTTTAGTCATCTGACCGAAGCCTTCCACTGACTTACTCCTCCACCTCTGTAAAAAATTAAGGTTATAATTATAACCAGTGTTGGTGACTTGTTAAAGAATAACCAAAGCATCGGTGACCCCGTGGCCTGGCTGTTAACGCTGTCGCTTCACACACGGAGGGCCCGGTTTCGATTCCCGGCGGGGTAAAAACATTTCGACTTGTTTCCTTACAAACCTGTTGTCCTGTTCACCTCGCAGCAAGTAGGTACCTGGGTATTAGTCGACTGGTGTGGGGGGCACCCTGGGGACAAGACTGAGGACCACAATGGCAATAAGACAGACAGTCCTCGATGACGCACTGACTTCCTTGGGTTATCCGGGGTGACTAACCCTCCGGGGTTAAAAAACCCGAACGAAATCTTATCAAGCCGCCCTCATAGTTTCCAACAGCAGCGTCTGGGAAGCCTTCTCCAGGCTTCTTATTGATCGTTTTGACTCATTTCCTGGGGGTCGCCTGAGCAATAATAATCCACCACTTTTTACACATAACTCTGATGCCGTTCCCCAACCAACAAAACGCAATTTACATGTAACAAAAAACTGACAACACAGTAAGTGTCAGGGGCCCAAGACTGTTCAACTGCCTCCCAGCATACATAAGGGGGATTACCAATAGACCCCTGGCTGTCTTCAAAAAGGCACTGGACAGACACCTAAAGTCAGTACCTGACCAGCCAGGCTGTGGTTCCTACGTCGGGCTGCCTGGTCACAGGGCCGGGCCGCGGGGGCGTTGACCCCGAAACCCCCTCCAGGGGTACAAAGAAAGCCACTAACATGCAAGAACATGTTTTGTCATACTAATACAAATACTAACACACTATTACAATTTACAATAGTACAAATCTGAGTGTGTATAAATACTTTCTGAGATTATGGTACGTAATTTACACTACGTATAATAACTGTACTTATGTGTATCTCTCCGTAAATAACTTAAGAGGGTTACAGCATATATAACTGAAGTAGACCTCGTGAAAATCCTATAAAAAATCGGAACATCGTCAAAAATCGATTATTACTATTTTTGAACCGATTTTCAACCTACTTCGATCCTGTAGACAAAATCGTCTCTATTTCAGTACTTTCTTTCCTATTGTATCCAATGATACCAAGAAATAGCCAATAAAAACCATAAAAAATCACAGAAAACACCTGGAAGCTGCTAAATTAAACCATCACATATGGGAGGGGATTTTTTTACCATGGGTACTGTGTGTACCTCACTGGGGAAAATTAAGAACAAAGGGCACAATACCATGACTGGAACAATGCAGAAATAACCCATATATAAAGAGGAGTTGACCACGACGTTTCGGTTCGACTTTGGGACTATTTCCCCAAAGTGACTTTGTAAAGGGTCCAAGTCGGACCGAACGTCGTCGTGAGCTGCTCTCTCCTGTCTGTGTATTCAGTTGAAATTCTCGCTACCTGCGTGCAGCCAGCAGCAACAGCCTGGTTGATCAGGCTCTGATCCACCAGGAGGCCTGGTCACAGACCGGGCCGCGGGGGCGTTGACCCCCGGAACTCTCTCCAGGTAAACTCCAGGTAAACTTGCAGGAAGCTGTCGCCTGGGATCAAACCAGACCAGAGATTCAACTGCACATCTAAGATCATTCTCATTTGCTTATAATCACCAGGATCTCTTCCACCTACCACCTTGCTTATTTTTGTCAACACACCAGCAGTCTCCTACCCAAGGTACACTGACATTCCCCCCCGCACCCCGAAAAAAAAACGAAGAATCACATCCACCACCATTCGTTTAGTCACTGTCTTACCAGAAGTGTGTTGACATCCCAGTTCAGATGATCCTACTAATTAAAATATCCCCATCCCACCTCTTTATTTACTAATTACAAGAACATAAGAACACGAGAAAGAAGGAACATTGCAACAGGACTACTGGCCTATGTGAGGCAGGTCCAATTCTCCCACCGGTAAATCAGTAAACGTCGTACAGTACCTGATTATGGGCCTTAAAGACGAGAGTGGCTCAACTTTACTACCAATCTTTAAGATTACGAATATTTTATTACGTTTTTCTTTTTATTTATCGTGAATTATAATTAACTTCAAAATATTAACTATTAAAGAGGGTAGCAACGTCTGGCAGCGGGGTACACACTAGTGTTTCTAAATTCGTTCGAATCAATACGTTGGTTATGTAGGCTGTGAGGACGGTCTGTAATAACCTCTGGCGGGCCTGTGACCACCTCCCCAGCTGCATGGACCTTGGTGTGTCACCAGAGACCGTAGACCTCACTAACAGTGAAGGATCTAGGGGTCAACATAGTGAGTAGTATATCGCCAGACCTAGCAGTGAACACGGTACTCAGTATATCAACAGACCTAAGAGTGAACATAGTGACTGGTATATCACCAGAGCTAGAAGTGAACATACCTACCCACCTACCTACTTGCCCAACTACGTACATACCTACCCACCCACCTACCTACCCATCTACCTACCTACCTGCCCATCTACCTACCCATCTACCTACCTACCTACCCACCTTCCCCACTCACCTCCCTACCTACCCACCCACCCACCTACCTACCCATCTAACCTACCTACCTGCCCATCACCTACCAAACTACCTACCTACCTGCCCATCTACCTACCCAAACTACCTACCTACCTACCCACCTTCCCTCACCTCCCTACCTACCCACCCACCTACCCACCTACCTACCTAACTACCCACCCACCCACCTACCTACCCAACCACCCACCAACCTACCCACCCACCCACCACCTACCTACCTACCCACCACCTACCTAAACTCAAACACGTGTCCCTGCGTTAAGAGGATAGTCAGGGGCCTATGAACCGAACCCTGCTAACCTAACTAGGCAACCACAGGTAAGTCTACTCACCATTTCCCCTACACAAGCTATGCGTCACTTGGTAATACTGTGAGTTATCTCCCTTGAGTATGCACTGACATTTCACTCCTCTTTTGCATATACACAGAGGGTGTATATCTCAGTATAATACACTACACCTGGTATTAAAGTATAACTTGACTGGTGGTGACACAAAGTATACATCTTCTGCAGTAGATAATCTTCAAACCTAATACACCAACCAACGATGCCCCGACCCCTGCAGACATAACAAGGAAATTACATATTATTATTATTATGATTATTGTCATTATTATTATTATTATTATTATTAATTATTATTATTATTATATTATTATTTTATTTTTATTATTATTATTATCGTTATTTTTATTATTATTATTATTATTTTTATTATTATTATTTTTATTATTGATATTATTTTTATATTAAAATCAAGCGCTAAACCGTATAGGTCACAAACCTCTATCTAGGTGAGTACAGAAATCAATACCTGGGGTTCCGGGGGTCAACGCCCCCCCGGCCCGGTCTGTGACCAGGCCTCCTGGTGGATCAGGAGCCTGATCAACCAGGCTGTTGCTGCTGGCTGCACGCAAACCAACGTACGAGCCACAGCCCGGCTGCGTCAGGAACCGACTTTAGGTGCTTGTCCAGTGCCAGCTGAAGACTGCCAGGGGTCTTTTTGGTAAAACCCCCTTATGTGTGCTGGAGGCAGTTGAACAGTCTCGGGCCCCTGACACTTATTTTATGGTTTTCTTAACGTGCTAGTGACACCAGTTATAACACGTGGGTGATAATGACAGTTATATTAGATGGATGATCCCCGTGACACGTTAATAAGACGGATGATAGTAAAGAGAAAGAGAGAGAGATCGAAATCTGCAGGGTTCGAAGCCACGTCAGAGAGGCTGGCAGGTCCCCAAGCGACGCTCTAAAATCACTCGGCCACAGATGCCTCAGAAATCGCTCTTGAGGTCAGAACATACAGGAGGAAATGAAACAGTTTGGAAAACCCTGTTTGAGGTTTACTGATGTGCCGGGCTGGAAAAATCGTGACTAGTGAACCAGGCTGCCCAACTTTTGAGGCATTTATGGCTGAGTGGTCTAGAGCGCCACTTAGGGAACTTTCCCGGCCTCCCTGACGTGGCTTCGAATCCTGGTGACTGATATGTACACCACACCACACACACACACACACATATATTTTATATATATATATATATATATAATATATATATAAATTTTTATATATATATCTTGTGTGTGTGTGTGTACTCACCTATTTTGAGGTTGCAGGGGTCGAGTCCAAGCTCCTGGCCCCGCCTCTTCCCACTGGTCGCTACTAGGCACTCTCCCTGAAACCGTGAGCTTTATCATACCTCTGCTTAAAGCTAATGTATGGACCCTGCCTCCACTACATCACTTCCCAAACTATTCCACTTACTGACTACTCTGTGGCTGAAGAAATACTTCCTAACATCCCTGTGATTCATCTGTGTCTTCAACTTCCAACTGCGTCCCCTTGTTGATGTGTGTGTGTGTGTATTCAGCTAGTTGTACTCACCTAGTTCTGGTTGCAGGGGTCGAGTCCAAGCTCCTGGCCCCGCCTCTTCACTGGTCGCTACTAGGTCACTCTCCCTGAACCGTGGCTTTATCATCCCTCTGCTTAAGCTATGTATGGATCCTGCCTCCACTACATAAACTTCCCAAATTTTCCCAAATTACTGACTACTCTGTGGTAAAGAAATATTTCCTAACATCCCTGTGATTCATCTGTGTCTTCAACTTCCAACTGCGTCCCCTTGTTGATGTGTGTGTGTGTGTATTCAGCTAGTTGTACTCACCTAGTTCTGGTTGCAGGGGTCGATTCATAGCTCCTGGGCCTTTGCCTCTTCACTGGCCCGCTACTGGATTACTCTTCTTGCCCATGCGCTTTATTCATACCTCTCTTTGAGCTGGTCGGGTATGTGTTTGTTTGTGTGTGTGTGTGTGTGTGTGTGTGTGTGGTGTGTGTGGTGTGTGTGTGGGGTGTGTGTGTGTGTGTGTGTGTGTGTGTGTGTGTGTGTGTTCCCAGGTAACGTTCAGTGGGTGGGTGAATATGAAAGTAGGTGAGTAAAGTGGTGTAGGGGGGTTTGAGGTGGGTGGGGGAGCAGTCGGCAGGTGACATACGTCACCCACCTATCCTGTGTGGTCAATATGTACGACTTCTCTCCTTCTCTTTTCCCTCTCTTTACCTCTGTCTAGTTCCATCTTTTTTGTTTTTA